>CM077199.1:5018201-5155701 GCA_039654625.1 Rhinogobio ventralis
TAGTATCGCATCAGACATTGTAGTGTCTGTAAGGAAAATTTTCATTCATTCGTTGCTATTGGCGAGGAAGAATTGTCTAAACTCGTTAAATCATCTAAATCAACAACATGTATGCTCGACCCTATAACTACTAAAAGAGATGCTGCCAGAGGTCGTAGATCCTCTTCTTAATATCATTAATTCATCTTTGTCATTAGGATACGTTAGTGGAATTGCATTGGCATGGTTCAAATCATACTTATCTGACCGTTATCAGCAGCTGCGGCCCGTCTGTATTTGCAGGTGGGGCAGAGCCCCACCAAAATATTAATCTAAACCTCTATATACACTGAATTAATAAATTGTAAATGTTCAGAAATTCAGAATTCTGCAACAAATATTTTTCGGATTTTCTAGACGTGAATTTTTAAGTCGTGAAGCGAGCAGGATAAAAATGAAGTTTAAAATGAAGCGCATGGATCCAACAGGCATGTATCATAATACTAGGTGGGGCAGTCGGTCTCTGAGCCCTCCCTAGCTCTACAAATTTCCAATGTAAATCTGTGGTGAAAAATGAAACTGCATCACGCTCTCATAGAGAGCCATTGGGGCTGATTTCTGGCAGCCCCACCTTTTCATATGTGACCTCACGTAAACCTCGCTCCAGACCAAGACGATCTCAGTCAGCTTCAGCTATGTGTCTGCTTCAGGTCAGTAACTAGTTGGCATGAATGTTCTTCCTAAGTGGAGTAGTGTATCAAATTAATGAAAGTTTAAATCCTTTATTTTACACATGCTCATGTGAATAGCCTTTATATACAGTAGTTCTGTTGTGTTTGTTTTATGTTTGTTCTGAGAATAGACATAACTTTCCTCACTGGAATTCCCACATAACTTGCAATATTCTAAAACAATATCTGAGGCAATAAATACTACATTAAGGCAATTCTAACAAGGTATTCTATGTGTTAGTCATGTGTACTAAGTCTGTCAATCATCATTAGAGCACAGCACGCCACCCTCAGGCTGAATAACGCAATGACATTAGAATTCTGCTCAAAGTAAGTCTATGTTCAGTGATTAGAATATAAAGCTTACAAAATGTTAATCATAAACTAGCGCTAAGACCCAGAATCTGCCCTACCAAACTTTACAACCAGGAGCTTACGACTCAGTTCTAAGACCCTTGCTTTTCACCCTGTACATGCTACCCTTGGGATATATCATTAGGAAGCATGGTGTTAGTTTTCACTGTTATGCTGATGATACTCTATGATGATTTCTCTGCGCCCTGACGAAACTTACCAATTCACAAAATGAATGGAATGCATAGCTGATATAAAAAATTGGACTAGTAATTTCCTACTACTTAATTCTGAAAAAAAAAAAAAAACCTCTGCACGTAATTACCTAGAATACTGTCTAACACTTGATAACTGCTCTGTCAAGTCCTCGTCGTCAGTTAGGAACCTGGGTGTGCTCTTTGATACCAATCTTTCATTTGAAAGCCACGTTTCTAGCATCTGTAAAACCGCATTCTTCCATCTTAAAATATATCTAAATTACGACATTTGCTCTCAATGCAAAATGCAGAACAGTTAGTTCATGCGTTCATGACCTCAAGGCTAGATTATTGTAATGCTATACTAGGTGGTTGCCCTGCACGCTTAATAAATAAACTCCAGCTGGACCAAAACGCAGCAGCTCGAGTTCTTACTGGAACCAGGAAGTTTTTGTTTCAGAAACTGACCTTTTTAGCCCGGTTCTGTCAACACTGCATTGGCTCCCTATTAAACATTGCATACATTTAAAATCTTGCTTATTACTTACAAAGCACTAAATGGTTTTGCTCCCCAGTACTTGAGCGAGCTCTTAACGCATTATACTCCATCACGTTTATTGCGGTCTCAAAACTCTGGCCAGTTGATTATACCTAGAATATAAAAATCAACTGCAGGCGGTCGATCCTTTTCCTATTTAGCACCTAAACTCTGGAACAATCTTCTTAGCATTGTTCGGGAAGCAGACACACTGTCAGTTTAAAACTAGACTAAAAACACATCTCTTTACTATGGCATACACATATAACATTATCCATTTCTATTAATTAAATCAGTTAAATGATTGTTGGGCTGCATTAACTAGGTCTGCCGGAACCGGGAACACTTCCCATAACACCTGATGTACTCATTACATCATAAGAAGAATGGCATCTACGCTAATATTAGTCTCCCTGTTTATCCCGAGGTTTATTGTAGTCAGCCGGATCCAGGCCGTATCCAGATCGAGTTGGTGGACCTGCGCCTAGACCACAATGCAGCCCTGAAGTGTCAGCAGAGACCGTGTCAATCTGATCTGTGTTCTCTAGCTGCTGGGCGCTGTTGCTGTGCGGATGAGCGGCCCGAACGCATTGAGAGTTTTCTATTTTGGTTGAAAATGGTGTTGTGTAAGTGGCCCCAAAGTAAATAACTAATGATCATTTACATCGGAAATGAATCAAACTTACTTTAGGTGGTCAATAACTTTATTCTAGAGCTGATGCACAGCCAAAACAATCTCTCTTCCATTACTTTCCTATTATCACTGTAAAGCTGCTTTGAAGCAATCTATATTGTGAAAAGCACTATATAAATGAAGATGACTTGACTTGACTGAAATAGCTGAGTGGCGTTTTAAAAATGGCCTCCGAGTGAAATAACTTGCCTTACAGGTACTTTAGTTATACCCAGTCTTTCAACTAGGATTCTTTCTTTATCTTCTTTAGGTGGCGCTCTGGCTCATGCATTTTTCCCATTCCGCGGTGAAGCTCATTTTGATATGTCTGAACGCTGGACCCTGAATGGTCTTAAAGGACACAACCTGTTCGTTGTGACGGCTCATGAAATTGGCCACACTCTGGGCTTGGTTCATTCACCTGTTCGCCATGCGCTCATGTCGCCATACTATAAGAAGTTGGGATCTAATGTGCTGCTCAGCTGGGATGACGTCACTGCTATACAACAACTCTATGGTAAACAAGCCGTTATTTTCTTGATTGAAAGCTGTGCAAGTGTTTATTTTGCAATATTATCTTTCAACAGCAAAGAATAGCTCTGGTCTTTAGAAACAATGTCTTTACAGTGATAGCAAAGCTGGCTATTATGAGGAAGCTTGAGAATTCAGTCTTCACCTAGCGAGACAATAAATACAGCTAATTTTGCCAGGCTGTAGTGAAACAGACAGAGATAAACATAGATTTACACTGAAAGAAACTAACACAACTATAGTTCTAGGCTGGTGAAACTGAGCTCAGCTGTTTCTCAAGCATGTGTCAGGCAGGTTTACACACGCCACAGTGCTTTCAGGAGAAAACCCACAACCATCCATCTTCAGCGCGTGAGACGCATACCACCCTCCCTCAGCATCCTGATCATAATTGAAGAATCCATTCCAATGAGTTTGCCAGGCAGATCTGTCTTTTACTCTTTCAGAAAAAACAAATATCAGCTATCATAGTAATGTACACACACACACATAGTGCTTGGTGCTAGCACTAATATATTACAATATTAATATTTTACTCTGTATGTACAGCAATGGCAAACAGTGACATTTTTACCTGGGTATGCTGGGCAGTGTGTTGTGTCAAAAATGCACCTGATGTACATTGGATGGGTTTATAATAAGTGTGTTTGCATTCGCTCTAAACAGAGTGTTAGTAATGTTTTCTGAAAACCACTGCAATTGCCAAAAAAGAAGCAACTTAACAAACGTCAAGGGTCAAGAGCCCAACTAAAGCAACGACTTATCACCATAATGGTGACTTAACTAAACATTTTAACTAAACATTTTCAACCAAACATCAACATCTAAACCTCTGTTAATTCTCAATAAGAATTCTCAATAAGCTTCTGTAGACGTCTGACAGAAATGAAGTCAGTCTGGTTAGTAATGTGTGAAGCTGGTAATGCTGTTTTTGGAGTTGTTTACTCCTCTGATTAGAACTTGAGAGATTTAATGTCTTCATTATCTTCAGTTGATTTCATCTAAGGCTGTGGCTGAAGTCAGCTGTAGTTTGTGTTCTTATTTCTCTTTCTTTAAGTGCTTGTTCACAGCAGGTGTTTGAATGATTGAGAGAATGTTTCAGGAACATCATACTAACCTTTAAATAACATTCTATTAACATTAAGGAAACTGGACATTTTTATGTTCTTGGAATGTTACAAATCAACGTTCCTAGAATGTTGAATTGTTAATCAAAATATTAAGGAGGAACAACATTTGGGAGGAACAACATTTGAGGAACATCATATATTTAAAAACTCGTTCCTCTAACATCAAGAAAACTGGACATTTTTTACGTTCCCAGAACCAACACTGAATATTTGGAGAACATTCTTATAACAAAAATATGTTAGCTGGGTTGGAACTTGTTCATTATTGCCCTGATGGTGGTAATGAGGATTTTCAATGCTTTTGCTATTTTCTTATAGTGACTTTCTATTTTGTGAAGCTCAACAATCTTTTGCTGCACATCAGAACTATATTCTTTGGTTTTACTCATTGTGATGAATGATTGAGGGAATTTGGCCTTTGTGTTTCATCATATTTATACTCATGTGGAACAGGAATTCATGGCTGGACAATTTCATGCTCCTGGTGTGCTAGAAAAAACGTATTAATTAATGGGAATATAATTAAAAGATATTTTACTCATAAGAATTTCTAAGGGTGCCAATAATTGTGGCCAACATGCATTGGAGAAAAGCATTTATTTCTTTCAATTGTTTTACTTCAAGGAAAGGTAAGAATGAGAGTTACTTAGTAGAATGTCTAAAGTGGATCACTGAAATCAAAAAATCCTTAAAGGGGTCTTGCAATGGCTTTATGAAATTTAATCTGTTAACTGTCACTGGTCTCTTTTTAAAGAATAACCTGTTAGTTCCTAATTGAACTAAGGCCTAATCCTGACTTAATCTAAGCCCTGTCTGTGAAACCAGGCCTTAGTGTCTGAATTCACTCACTTGTTTTCATTCACTTGTCAAGTGACAGGACATGACTGCTGCTTTTAGTAAACTAGGTCACAGTGGATGAAATAAAATGACAGTTTTTATATACAGTATACAGTATAATGTCAGTAAAACATTTATTAGTCTTTATGTTTGTCTCTCTAAATAAAATGCTCAGTTTTGGGGTTGTTCCCCCTTTTAAAACATATGATTGGGTAACATCTTTGTGCACCACTCTGCATTGGCATTCTGCATGTGTGTGCAGGTCAACCACCTGGGGATACAGTGAAGCAGCTGGCTGGACGGGCTCTGAGATGGGCCATGCAGGATTGGCAGATTTCTCAAGATCCTAAGGGAGGTTCTCTCACACCCCACTACTGCCAGGGTTCCTTTGATGCCATCACCATGGGTAAGAACTAGACGTATTAATTGGCACTTGAACACTTTTCCTTGAACTGTGTAAAGCTTTTGTTTTTCTGTAGATGAGAATGGGACAGTGCTGGTGTTTCAGGGCCATAATTTCTGGACGGTATCTAATGGCAGTGTAAGCGATCCTCTTCTGCTCCAGACACGCTGGCCGCAGCTGTCATTGGCTATTGAAGCAGCTGCCTTCTCCCCACTGGACAGCAAACTCTACTTCTTTAAAGGTAGGCTGATGTAAATACCTCAGGAGTTCAGACCGTTTCCCAAACACAGGTAATACAATGTCCAGAGGAGTCACCCATGTTCCAGAGTGCAGTTTTGTCCAGGGCACATCTAGTCTCATATAGTGATATAGTGTATGTTTAGTGTATGTTTACCCAATAACAAAAACCTGCTTTCGGGGATTTGAGGGTTGACAGTGCATTCAGTTTTACATTCAAAGTGAATTGCTATTGCATGCCTATTTTATATACTATAAGTTTAGTTTTTTCCTTAACTGTTCATTCACAAGTTCACCTGCCAATCCAGGTTTGCTGTCCTTGAAAGGAGGGTCCCGAGACTCAGCTACTACAGAATTGGCCAGAATGAGGAAGCTTAGAAAAGAGGAGGTGATGGGATAGTGGAGGGATGCCGGAAAAAGCCTTCGCTGGCTTGACATTTAGAGTGCTCAATGACTGCTGCTTATATATGCTTATATATTGTGATGATGATTGACAGGGCTGAATGATAAGGCTCCTCCTGAACCTACATTTACAACTATGAATTTTATCATTCATATATTGATGTTTTGGAAAACAGTACTGTGAACAATCTACAAACCATTTTTATATTCCACAGAAAGTCATGAAGGACTGATAAAAGTCAAGTCAAATTTATTTATAAAGCATTTTTCACAATACATATTGTTTCAAAGCAGCTTTACAGAAAATCATGATGTTAATGTTTAGAATATTAAAATCTGCATGCCTTATAGTCACATTTAGCAGATTAGAGCTGGGCGATAATATAGTTTACATTTTACAATGATACAACATGAGTTTTAACACTTAAAGTGTACTGTATGTTTGTGGATAAAGCTGGACATACACTATATTGGCCAAAGTATTGGAACACTCTTCCAAATCATTGAATTCAGGTGTTCCAATCACTTCGATGGCCACAGGTGTATAAAACCAAGCACCTAGGCATGCAGATGCTTCTACAAACATTTGTGAAAGAATGGGTCGCTCTCAGGAGCTCAGTGAATTCAAGAGTGGTACAGTGATAGGTTGCCACCTGTGCAGTAAGTACATTTGTAAAGTTTCCTCACTACTAAATATTCCATGGTCAACTGTTGTGGTATTTTGACAAAGTGGAAGCAATTGGGAACAACAGCAACTCAGCCACAAAGTGGTAGGCCACAGAGCGGGGTCAGCGCATGCTGAGGCTTACAGTGCGCAGAAGTCAACTTTCTACAGACTGCCACACTTCATGTGGCCTTCAGATTAGCTCAAGAACAGTGCGTAGAGAGCTTCATGGAATGGGTTTCCATGGCCGAGCAGCTATATCCAAGCCTTACATCACCAAGTGCAATGCAAAGCGTGGGATGCAGTGGTGTAAAGCACACCACTACTGGACTCTAGAGCAGTGGAGACGTGTTCTCTGGAGTGACCAATCACGCTTCTCTGTCTGGCAACCCAATGGACAAGTCTGGGTTTGGCAGTTGCCAGGAGAACGGTACTTGCCTGACTGCATTGTGTCAAGTGTAAAGTTTGGAGGAGGGGGGATTATAGTGTGGGGTTGTTTTTCAGGGGTTGGGCTTGGCCCCTTAGTTCCAGGGAAAGGAACGCTTAATTCTTCAGCATACATTTTGGACAATTTTATGCTCCTAACTTTGTGGGAACAGTTTGGGGATGGTCCCTTCCTGTTCCAACATGACTGCGCACCAGTGCACAAAGCAAGGTCCATAAAGACGTGGATGAGCGAGTTTGGTGTGGAGGAACTTGACTGGCCTGCACAGAGTCCAGACCTCAACCCGATAGAACACCTTTGGGATGAATTAGAGCGGAGACTGCAAGCCAGGCCTTCTCGGCCAACATCAGTGCCTGACCTCACAAATGCGCTTCAAAAAGAATGGTCAAAAATTCCCATAAACACACTCCTAAACCTTGTGGAAAGCCTTCCTAGAAGAGTTTAAGCTGTTATAGCTGCAGAGGGTGGGCCAACTCCATATTAAACCCTAGGGATTAAAGAATGGGATGTCATTAAAGTTCATGTGCATGTAATGGCAGGTGTCCCAAAACTTTTGGCAATATAGGTATATATCCAACTTTATATACAGAGATGTGGGATAACAGTAGATAACACATTTTGGGACAATACAAACAATCCCACAGCCGAGATTTTGTATATAGTATAATTACTTTACATGAGCGTACTGTATGTATGCATATAAAGTTGGATGTACTGTATATCTAACTTTTAATAAATTGCCGGGCGAATATATAATTTGCATTTTGCCACAATGTAAACAATCAAGCAGTTAAGATTTGCTATATAGTATATATATTGGTTTACATGAGTGTGTATCTGGGTAAAGTTGCTGTACTAGTATTTGTATAATTTATTATTATGAATTTGTTAATAAAACCTGAAAGTGAGTAAAAGTCATTTTAAGTAAACTATTCCTTTAAAGATGCATATTCTCAATACATCTCCACGTTCTTTTCTCCTGCTAGGAAGACGGATGTGGCGTTACTCAGGCTCTGATCTGGACCCTGGATTCCCCAAGAACAGTAAATTGGGCTTACCTTTGCACCCTGACTGTGCCTTCTTCTACCAGCCTCTGGGCCACATGGTGCTCTTCAAAGGATCCCGCTACTTCGTCCTGAACCTTGAGTCTCTTAGCATAGAGCCGTACTACCCTCGTGCTCTGAGGGACTGGAAGGGTATTCCACGGGGAGTAAACGGGGCCTTGACTCGGTCAGATGGAAAACTGTATTTCTTTAAAGAGCAGCAGTATTGGAAGTTTGATCCCGGGAAGGTGCGCATTACTGCGACTGGACAGTGGGCAGAGAGGCTGGAATGGATTGGCTGCCACAGAACTCCATCATTACAGGGTAATGAGCTACTCTGACCAGATTTACAATATTTAGAGGCATTTGGGATATGTGCAATTCACGCAAGGCCTGAAAGGTTTTGTCTGGGAAAAGGACAGAAAAACGTCTTTCTCTGTTGCAATCTACAAATCCAACGAGAGCTGAGCAAAGTGATGTACACTGGTGGTCAAAAGATGGGAATAAATAAGATTTTTTTTAATGTTTTTGAAAGGAGTCTCTTCTGCTCACCAAGGCTACATTTATTTGATCAAAAAGTCTAGTAAAAACAGTAATGTTGTGAAATATTCTTACAATATAAATGAACTCTTTTCTACTTTAATATATTTTCAAATGTTATTTATTCCTGTGATCAATTTTCAGCATCATTACTCCAGTCTTAAGTGTCACATGATCCTCCAGAAATCATTCTAATATGATTAAAAACAGTTCAATGTTGAAAATGGTTGCTCATCATAAAACAGATGGAAAGTCAAAATATAGTTGTGATACACATTTAGACAACATAAAGAGGAACAGTTTACATGTAAACAGGCGAGAAAAAGAAGCATAAAAGAATGAGTGATTTCTGACTCATTACAGACAGAATTTGAGTCTATTAAAGAGAACAACACTTCACTAGTTTATTTCAAACATCCTTCATACATAATTATTAAATTAGCTTGTTACCAACATACACATGACATTATTTTACAAGTAATAATTGTAATGTAATACAAAGTACTACATATTTAATAATACATTTCCTAAAAAATGCAGTCAAATATCTAAATACACTATAAAAGTATTTTTTTCTGCTGAGATTTAATTTTTAGTGGTAATAATTTAGTGGACATACAATAAACAGTTCTGTGACAAATACAGTGCTTTGTGTACAGAATAACATAAAACCTCCTAACTAGGGTCTAACTAATGCCTGTTTACAACTTTAACATGTTAATCATATTTGGCTTATATTTGGCTCAGCAGGGGTGTCCAAACTCGGTCCTGGAGGGCCACTATCCTGCAGAATTTAGCTCCAACTTGCCTCAACACGCCTGCCTGGACCTTTTTTAGGGTGCTTCTCATTTCTTATTTGTGCATCCTTGTTTACTTTCTTTGTGTCTTAGCTCCACCCCCTTAGGATGTGAGGGAAGGATGCACCTGTGTATCCTTGCTCATGACTCCTCAGGAAGCTTCCTCACTCCTCACGGTGCAAATAGAGAACCGAGATGCCCTTTAAGATTTAAGTTTGATTGGTTTCCGGGTCACTGGCTGGAAGACGGAGGAGTGAGGAAACAAGGAAGCATCACTTTGAGGATTGAGAAGCACCCATAGTATGCCTACACTTTGATTAGCTGGTTCAGGTGTGTTTAATTTTGGTGGAACTCTGCAGTTACAGTGGCTCTCCATGAGCAGGTCTGGATAGCCCTGCTGAAAGAGAATGTGTGTTCAGAATACAATACTAGCTTACTACTTTTACTATTTCTGCAGGTATATACATTGAGCAAACACCAGGATTCCAGGATGATCTATGACATTTGGCAGGGTTGTAGTATTACCAGAGCAAACTGCATTAGATTGTTTCAAATGCTTTTTAAAAAAAATGTTTTTAAATAAAACTATTTACTTAGCAGTACTCCTTTTAGTAATATTCCTTGTATTAGTATTCCTTTTTGAACACAGCCTGCCTGTTTGCACAGAACAAAGTTCTCAATGTGTGTTGTTACCCAGAACAATTTGTCCCAAGAACTTTTTCCCCCCAGACCTGTTGCTGTCTGCATTTCCATTACAATCAAAAGTACCGTGAAGATAAGGAAAATTAGTCTGGTGATGTAGGACTGCACGCGACTTTCCAGTTCCCATTAGATTTCGTCCTCCACATATAAGCTTAATAAAGTCAGAAACCTCGTTGTTGGTCCATCGGTCGTATTTAAACTCCATTGTTGAATAGCAGACAACTCTTACTGCACGCACCACAAGAGACTTTTAAAAATGGTGGTTGAAATAAAATGATGCATGGAGTCAATCAATTAGCATGTTCAGCACCCAAGTCTCACACCCGAAAGTTCCTGAACTTTGAAAAAATACTACCTCACGAGCAGGGACTTTGTGAGGAGTCATCCTTCAAGTCATCCTAGGTGTATATGACATTCTTCTTTCTGATGAACACAATCAGAGTTATATTAATAAATATCCTGACGCTTCCAAGCTTTATAATGACAGTGACGGTCTATTGAGTGTTGAGTACATTGAGACGGTCCACATCCATCCATCATAAATGTACTCCACACAGCTCCGGGGGGTTAATAAAGGCCTTCTGAAGCGAATCCATGAGTTTTTGTAAGAAAAATATCCATATTTAACACATTATAAAGTAAAATATCTAGCTTCCGGTGGAACGCCTTCCGTATTCAACTTACGAACAAAGCTTAACTGACGCGAGTCACGCGACATATGATGTAGGACGTAGCGTAAGCGTTTTGAACTGGAAGAGGTTGTAAGTTGAATACAGAAGCCGGTCGACATTTATTAATATAACTGATTGTGTTCATCAAAAAAAAGAATGTCATATACACCTAGGATGACGTGAGGGTGAGTAAATCATTTTGAAGTGAACTACTCCTTTAAGTTGTAATTCTAATTGAAAGACACACTAACAGGTTTTCCATGTTTAATACTGTAAAGCTGCTTGCTTTTAAGCAATCTTTTGTATAAAGTGCTGTATTATTAAACGTGATGCGATACTGGAGTGCTGAATTGCAGAGCTGGTGCAAACAATGTCCACATCGCTATGATCAGATGCTTTCTGACCTGTTTTCTCACCTCTGTCATTTGTGTTGTGTGTTTGTTTTGTTAAGAGGAAAGAGCACAGCACATAGATATTCATCTAAACGCTGCTCTCAGCAGTGTGGGCGGTGTCGGGATGTTCACTAACTTTTTTTTACCCTTAAGTAAAGAACGAAAAACTTATATCGGGGCCTTAAGTCGGAAACTGCCAAATGAATTATGTGCTGCTTTCCCAAACAAAGAGTCAATGTGAACAGTCAAATGAAGAACTCGTCTACTTGTGCATGTTGATGCCGACTATGACACTGTAAAGCCTGTGCCTCTGCTTCAGAGGTCCACTGTGGCTCAGCCAGCCCATGTTTTAGGTCCCTAGACAGAGTCACCAGGGCAGACACTCCTAAAGTGGCCGGCCTATCAGCCTGGGGCTTTACAGCACAACCTGTGTCCACATTTGTCTCAGGCTCCTCTTCCAGCAGAAGGCATGATATGGAGGTTTCAGAGGTTGTCGCTGGCTCATGCCAGTTAACAGACAGGCCTGCCGGGCTGCTGCGCTGGGAGGAGTAGCAGGAGCTTCCCGGAGGAGTGCTACAAGTGCCGTCTGAACCCATACACTCCCTACCACACGTTGCTAACCTCAAACCACGAGGACAGCGGTCCAGTGGCAGCTCCACACGGGAGCGTCCCAAAGGGTGCTCCTTCAAATGGGATGGCTTCTTGCAGGGAGAGGTCGAAGGGTGCCTGGCAGCTGCACCGTTCCTCAGCAGCATTCTGGGACAGCTCAGAGGAAACGCAGATGTAAGGAACCCCTGGGGTTGTGCTGGGGCTTTAACCTGCAGAAAAGACCATGTTTTATCAGTTTAACAAAAAATGCACTTTAAATATTAAAAAAAGCTAGCACAATTTACTCTACCCTCAAGTCATTCTAAAACTATTTAATATTATACTATATAATAGTATAATATACTATTTTTTACCGCTAAAAGTAGTACGATCTATAATTGTACATTACATTTCCATTTGTCAGTAGCTTTAATAGACAAATTAGACATTATTCAACAAAAATATTTTCCTCCACAGCTCTCAGTCAAATATAGCGGCATTAGAGCTGTTACATCAGGCTTGACATTTACGAAATTTGGTTGCACACAAGTGTTTCACCATAATGGTGACCAAACATTTTTAATAAAACATCAATATCTAAACCTCTGTTAATTCCCAATAAGAACGTATGCTAAAATCTTGAGGTATTTATTGTCTTATTTTATCTTCAGTTGATTTCAGGCTGTGTGGCTTTAAGTCAGTTGTAGTTGTTGTGTTTCATTTTCTGAGAGTGCAAGCCTGATGTTGAACCAACATCACATTGTAACAATGATTCAATGTCATTACCATTGATTTTTGGATGAAATATCAACATTTTTTCAACATTAATTGCGGGTGCAAACATATGATGTTTATTCTATTCAGTTAACATTGACACATTAACATTGATTTAACATTCTTTTGATGGTGCTATCTGAGAACACTCTCAGGAGTCTCAGCATCTTTTACACAGATGGAATCTGTCATCTCCTCCAGCAAGATGTAAATGTCATATGGAGGTCTTAACACCAACGAATGTCATATTTCAGTGCCCTTCCAGGGGAACTGTGGCTATGAGATAATTATATGGAGGCTTTAATATCTATCCATGGTCACTCGGTCAGTGGAGTTGCTGTTTTTGGTTGACATCATCATAGACACCATGGCCATTCCAAAAATGTATATACAAGGAGATCCATAGAAATAATACTTAGAATTTTCAGTTTTGGGTGACCTATCCAAATATTATGTCATCACTTATGAAAAATGTCTCAGTGGTAACCAAAACTGTTTGGTTACCAACATTCTTCAAAATATCTTGTTTTGTGTTCTGCAGAAGAAAGAAAATCATACAATTATTTAAAACGATATTAGTAAATGATGACAGAATTTTCAGTTTTGGGTGACCCTTTAAAACAATAATGCTTGACTTGCTGTATTACAATATTAATTTTCAAGTAAATAAACCTGCAGCATATATAGCCTTTTAAACTTAATGGATTTAAGAGTTGACTTGATCTTTTGGCAAAATAATTGGCCCTTTATAGCTAATTCGAGTTTGTTTCATAAATTATGAATTTGTGACAATCGACACTGTTATTGAACTATATTGAATAACATTGAATAATGACACTATTGTCCACAGTAGAGATGCTTATAACTGAATTGAACTAATTCCTAATTGCTGAACTTTACACAGTTATTGAACTGAACTGAATAATGACACTGAATATTGCATTTTTAGAGCTGCTTTAATGGCAGAATTCGAATTTGATGCATTGATTGTAATTTTTTCTGTTTATCACTGTAAAGCTGATTTGAAACAATCTGTATTTTATAAAACCCCCTAATGGAAATAGTGATTTAACTTGATTTGACCTGAACTCTGCACAAGAGACTTGTGAACATCTAAAAAAACACTTCATTCATGTGGCATTTACAATAAATGCATGTACAAAATGTAAACTTATGTCCATGTTTTCAGTTAGTGTAGATTGTCACAACAGCACTCCCACGGTTTGGGGATAAGCTGACGATTTCAAAACAACCTTAATTTGTAGCAGATACATTTAGGAAAATTATAGGCCTATAAAAATTTGTGATAAATAGCACAAACACACACATAAAATAGGATATAGAAACCAGAAGACATTTCCTGTGACCTACCTGAAAGAGGATCTTGTTGCCATCCAGGTCTTCAGTGTGCCATCGGGTAGCGCTGATGGGTGAGCAGGTGTTGGGCAGCAAGGGAACTAGCTGTCCAATCTCACCCACCTTGAACTGCAGCACTGCAGAGTAACACGGCTCCACTCTGACCCCCGGCGAGAGCTGTTTGATGGCCAGCTGCAGGCTAAAGCCTTGTTCTGTGAGCAGAGTGAACCAGCAGAACCCTGTTTTCTGCTCTTCCGCCCTCCTCTGCAGCACCGTCTCATATAAACGCACAATGTCCTCAAAGTTATCATAGGTGCTGTGCAAAGTCACTCGCACCACCTCCCCTCCGTAGTGCACCGGCCGCACCCCCCACACTGGCATTCCCGTGCCCAGGCTGTAGAAGTCCCGGCTGGGGAGGAGGTAGGGCCTCAGTAGGGCGCCGGACGGGGAGGCGGTGGAGCTAACGGGAATGCCGCCCTCTCTGCCACCACAGCTCTCCGTATGGTGGTACTGCCAGGGTGGACCCTGCAGAAAGTCCAGCACCCTGAGAATACGCTCCTCTCCGTAAGACTCGTGCAAGAATATGGTCACTGCGTGTGAGGGGTAGCCAGCCACAGGGCACAGGTTAGCTCTGGTGCCGTCATGAAGGGGACAGGCCCGCTCGGACACATGGAAGAGGCGGAGACCAGGACGAACCCACTTGAGCAGGCGGTCAAGAGTGTGCTGGAGGAGGAGCGAGTCACCAGGGTTGGTAAGCAGGTGCATGGTGACCAGAAGCAGCTCCTGACCCGGGCTGGCCATGAGGTCAACTACACAAAAGGCAGAGGAAGCGGCAGACAGGGCGTTGTGGACAATATCAAATCACAGATATGGCAAAATCACTCAGTATTATAGGCTGAAATGTGGGTTATTGACGTGACATGGCATTTTCACTGTCACACAGTGAAAGATAAAAATGAACATAATTAGTACTGTCATCTTTTAAAATGCAGTAAATGGTTAAACATTTATTTGTCTTACATGGACCTGTTGATATAAAAACTGCTTTGTCTTTAGATTTTTTTACATTTTTGGTGTGACTGTCTCAAGCATGGTTCAATAAATTACAACTTTTATAAATTAAAAAGAAAAGCATACAAATGTTAATTAATAACTCAGGCATAATTTGTCCATTTTAGTAAATGGCAATAATGTTTTTCATCCATATATTTCTAAAAGCTTAGGAACTTGATACATTTTGTCACTGAAAACCATGTCCTCCGGTGTGACACTATATCCTGATTTTAAATCGGGCAATTCCAGTTTAAGTTTATTTAGTTGTTTAATTAGTTGAAGGACTCAATTCAAGGGCATGTTACTGAAGCCCATGACGTGCACATGGTAAAATTTTGTCTCAGAATTGTTCAAATATTGAACTTTTTTGGAACCACTATAAAAGTGTTGATATCTGTTGTCCTTTCTTAATTCTTTCTATGTCACACCATAGGACACATTTCAGTAAAAAAAAAAAAAAAATAGTGAAAGAATTGACAGTTAGTGACCCCTTATATTGCATCACACTACATAATAATATGCAGTTTTTCTTCAAAAGTGGTGTTTTACAAAAAAACATTGTTTTACTGCTTATTTGTCAACTATGTACACAAGGAAACTGGACTTACTGCTGCTACTGCATGACATTTTACCACAGTCAGATCTAAAGAAAGGGAAAAAAAATGGGTTTAATACTGTTCAAATGACATCCATCCTTCAGCACGGCCTATCATAATCCTATTGTGATCTAATGTGATGAAACGTTTTTTTTATTATTATTATTTTTATCAGTGTCCCTAAAGAGAAATTAAACAATGTTAAAAACTTTAAAGTTTAATTCAAATGTTCATTCAATCGAAACAAGAAATAAGAACTATTGGTAGGTTGCATATAAACGAATAGTGTGATGTAGATTTTGTAGAATGCCATGTTCCCACATTAAATGGCGCATATTTGAAGACAAAAAGTTTGTAATGTTACACTGTAACGTTTGTTGCTTCCGTCCTAAAGCATTCGTCGCTGTCGGTTACTTTGTCTCTCCCCTAGAGACGCAAACAAAAGTGAGTTCATCTTTAGCTTTCTCCGCTAACTCACCCCGCAGTCTCCGCGCCCGAGTCCGCAGTCTCATCCTCCGTCCTGCCTGTAAAGTCAAGCGCTTGTCGGAGCATAATGTGCGTTTACTTGCGTGCAAAATCCACTTCAAACATGCTCAAGACCTTTGCTTCGGCCGGCGTTAGAAACCCCGTTTGTGTTGGCAGGAGTTGCAGTTCACGCTGACGCCACTCCAGCGTTTATAATTTATGATGATCAGAGGCACTCTAACTAAACATCTAAAACATCAGCGAAACAGCTCTTTTAGATGGAGTCGTCGCTAGATGATGAGCCTTTCGAGAGCATAGTTGAAGAATGAGCAGAAGTCAGTCGGGGGAAGGGCTCCTCTCTGGTCTCTAAAGCTGCACAATAACAATCAAGGGACTGAAGCAGAGCAGATGGCTGTCATCAGACCTGTGTGTGTAACACACACAGACAGACAGCTCCATACAGAGACCTGACCATCTTCTGAAGTAGTATGCAGTCTGAAGGATGTTTGCAGGTGCCACTTGGTTTGATTTTTTGTATCTACTGCAATGAAATGTAGATATTTTGTGTGACTTAGTTAAAAAAAAAAGAAAATTGTCGTTTACTCAGGCCCTGCATGTGCCGTTCAATGTAAAAGAGATAGAGAAAGACAATGTAAATGTAATCCAGACAAAATAACAAGTTAATTAGAATTTGAAGGTTTTCTTCTCGGTTTATTCCCAACGAATGACAACAAAGGCAAAAAAGGACATAAAATAAAATAAAATAACATCCCATGTGAAGTGTAACAAAGTCCCAAAAGCAATCCAGACGAATCACGTACTCGCTTTATATGAAAAACTAAATATTTTATTTAGGCTTTTATTCACATATAAACATCGATCAATGCTTTTATGTGAGAACAAACTTTATTAGTTCTTGCGGAAACTCAAACGTGCTTCAAACGTGAAACGTGAGAACAAACCTCTGGTTCTTGCATGTCAGGGTTGTCGTTTACCATATTTGATGTACTCTATGTACTCTCGTTACAAATGATTTACTCATCATCCGATCGTGGTTTTATCTCTCCATAGTGTTACTCGATCTTAACGCTGCATTCGATACTATCGACCATAACATTCTTTTGAATAGACTCAAAAATTATGTTTGCATTAGCGGAATTGCATTGGCATAGTTCAAATCATACTTATCTGACCGCTCTCAGTTTGTAGCAGTAAATGAAGAGATGTCACACCGATCACAAGTTCAGTATGGAGTACCGCAGTGCTCAGTGCTAGGACCGTTGCTTTTCACCCTGTACATGCTACCACTGGGAGATATCATTAGGAAGCATGCCGTTAGTTTTCACTGTTATGCTGATGATACTCAGCTCTATATTTCTTCACGCCCTGACGAAACGTACCAATTCACTAGATTAACGGAATGCATAGCTGATATAAAAAATTGGATGACTAGTAATTTCCTACTACTTAATTCTGAAAAAACAGATTCTAATTATTGGACCAAAAACCTCTGCACGTAGTAACCTAGAATACTGTCTAACACTTGATAACTGCTCTGTCAAGTCCTCGTCGTCAGTTAGGAACCTGGGTGTGCTCTTTGATACCAATCTCTCATTTGAAAACCGCGTTTCTAGCATCTGTAAAACCGCATTCTTCCATCTTAAAAATATATCTAAATTACGACATATGCTTTTTAATGCAAAATGCAGAACAGTTAGTTCATGCGTTCATGACCTCAAGGCTAGATTATTGTAATGCTCTACTGGGTGGTTGCCCTGCTCGCTTAATAAACAAACTGCAGCTGGACCAAAACGCAGCAGCTCGAGTTCTTACTGGAACCAGGAAGTATGACCATATTAGTCCGGTTCTGTCAACACTGCACTTGCTCCCTATTAAACATTGTAAAAATTAAAAAATCTTGCTAATTACTTAAAAAGCACTAAATGGTTTAGCTCCCCAGTACTTGAGCGAGCTCTTAACGCATTATAGTCCTTCACGTCTATAGCCATTTCAAAACTCTGGCCAGTTGATTATACCTAGAATATGAAAATCAACTGCAGGCAGTCGACCCTTTTCCTATTTAGCACCTAAACTTTGGAACAGTCTTCCTAGCACTGTTCGGGAAGCGTTTACGCTAATGTTAGTCTCTCTGTTTATCCCGAGGTTTACTGCAGTCAGCCGGTTCTGGGCCGGATCCAGATCAGATGGTGGACCTGCGCCTGGACATGACCAACGCATCCCTGAAATGTCTGCAGAGACCGTGTCAATTAGACTCCCTTCTGTAAATGCCTCATCGACACGACATCCTCAATAAACCCATCTCTGGCCTGACGACTCCAATCTTTTGAATAATCTTACGAATATCTTCCGATCTAATATGACTTCTGACCTGTAATGTTGCAAGAATCATAATCATACACTATTTGTTCGTTGGCCAGAGGAGAACTGACGCCCCGACTGAGCCTGGTTTCTCCCAAGGTTTTTTTCTCCATTCTGGACACTGAAGGAGTTTTGGTTCCTTGCCACCATCGCCCTTGGCTTTTGGCTTGCTCAGTTGGGGATACTTAAATTTCAACTATATTACTGATCTGCCCGCCATGACAATATATAACACTGATAATTAAAATTACCTGTATAACATCACGTTTTCTCCAGAGCGGCTGTACAGCCGAATCTGTTTAACACTGTGAAGCTGCTTTGAAACAATCAGCATTGTAAGAAGCGCTATATAAATAAAGGTGACTTGACTTGACTCCCTGTGAAGGCCTCCTTCACTTCACTATGCCTCTATACAGATGAAAACGTTATTGAAATGATCGGAAACGACTGAAAACACTGTATTATGCAATGCAGACAAGTAATTTGGCAGTTATTTTGTAAAGATAAACTACTCGCCTGTGCACATACGTATTCAGACGCGCTTGCCTATAGACTAAACACGTAACGCTTATGTGCATGCCGTCACCGTTCTCACAGATTCACGTTTTTTTTAGCTTTACACGAAGATGATAACGGTATCATTTCAAAACTATTTCTGTTTCAGGGTTTGTGTTCTCTAGCCACCAAACGCTGTTGCTGTGCGGATGAGCGGCCGAAACGCATTAAGAGTTTTCTATTTTGGTTAAAAATTTTGGCCCCAAAATAAATAACTAATTATTTATTATTTATTATTTAGTTTGGTTGATTTCTTACAACCGAAATGAATCAATCAAAAACTTACTTTAGCTGGTCAATAACTTTTTTCTAGAGCTGCTGTACAACCAAAACAATCTTTGTTGCATTAATTTCCTATTAGGGGAGACCAGGGACAGTTGTAACAGGGGACGGTTGTAACACCTTGAATTCCTCTAATCAGAAACAACCTAGAGTGATGACACTCACTGTGCTCATGCTCAGTTTCCCTCCATGCCAAAAAGGGAGCCACATTTGAAACTTCCTGACGGAGTTATCTACAAAAGGTTGTTTTTGAGGTAAAATGTGCTTTTGAGATGTACTTTTTTGGATGCTGTTATAAGATCAAATGTCTATGAATTCAAACAAGTATCATTAGAATCACTGTTTTGTAAGCTAAAAATAGAAATTGCTAACAGGTGTTAAACTAGCAGTCAAGCTAGCTCACATGAGATGAAAACATGGTTGGTGATACTGGGACTGTAACGCCCCATACAACTGTCCCAGTATCAGCAACCAAGTTTCATTTATACAGGTGCTGGTCATATAATTAGAATATCATCAAAAAGTTGATTTCACTAATTCCATTCAAAAAGTGAAACTTGTATATTATATTCATTCATTACACATAGATTGATATATTTCAAATGTTTATTTATTTTAATTTTGATGATTGTAACTGACAACTAAGGAAAATCCCAAATTCAGTATCTCAGAAAATTATAATATTGTGAAAAGATTCAATATTGAAGACACCTGGTGCCACACTCTAATCAGCTAATTAATTCAAAACACCTGCAAAGGCCATTAAATGGTCTCTCAGACTAGGAGGAGATTCACAAAGAGTGGACTGCAGCTGGAGTCAGTGCTTCAAGAACCACTACGCACAGACGTATGCAAGACATGGGTTTCAGCTGTCGCATTCCTTGTGTCAAGCCACTCTTGAACAACAGACAGCATCAGAAGCGTCTCGCCTGGGCTAAAGACAAAAAGGACTGGACTGCTGCTGAGTGGTCCAAAGTTATGTTCTCTGATGAAAGTAAATTTTGCATTTCCTTTGGAAATCAGGGTCCCAGAGTCTGGAGGAAGAGAGGAGAGGCACACAATCCACGTTGCTTGAGGTCCAGTGTAAAGTTTCCACAGTCAGTGATGGTTTGGGGTGCCATGTCATCTGCTGGTGTTGGTTTACTGTGTTTTCTGAGGTCCAAGGTCAACGCAGCCGTATACCAGGAAGTTTTAGAGCACTTCATGCATCCTGCTGCTGACCAACTTTATGGAGATGCAGATTTCATTTTCCAACAGGACTTGGCACCTGCACACAGTGCCAAAGCAACCAGTACCTGGTTTAAGGACCATGGTATCCCTGTTCATAATTGGCCAGCAAACTCGCCTGACCTTAACCCCATAGAAAATCTATGGGGTATTGTGAAGAGGAAGATGCGATATGCCAGACCCAACAATGCAGAAGAGCTGAAGGCCACTATCAGAGCAACCTGGGCTCTCATAACACCTGAGCAGTGCCACAGACTGATCGACTCCATGCCACGCCGCATTGCTGCAGTAATTCAGGCAAAAGGAGCCCCAACTAAGTATTGAGTGCTGTACATGCTCATACTTTTCAGTTGGCCAAGATTTCTAAAAATCCTTTCTTTGTATTGGTCTTAAGTAATATTCTAATTTTCTGAGATACTGAATTTGGGATTTTCCTTAGTTGTCAATTATAATCATCAAAATTTAAAGAAATAAACATTTGAAATATATCAGTCTGTGTGTAATGAATGAATATAATATACAAGTTTCACTTTTTGAATGGAATTAGTGAAATAAATCAACTTTTTGATGATATTCTAATTATATGACCAGCACCTGTATATAGGGATTTTTACACTTGCCACAACTGTGACATTATAATTTGACTGTTTCACCTCTTTTTTGTTATGTAGTATGAAAACAAGGTAATCATTACTTAAAAACATGAAACTAATAGTCACAAAAACATGACATAAATAATAATGGAGAGACTGTATTAAAATCAATTTTGCGACCTGTACATATTTCATAAAACCATTTAAATACATTGTTTCAGCAGTTGACAGATTGAAGTTTATAAAATAATAAATTGGTTATTCCATGGTTTTTGATGTATTGCTAAAAATGGCAAAAAGTTTTACAACTGTCCCTGGTCTCCCCTATCACTGTAAAGCTGCTTTGAAACAATCTGTATTGTAAAAAGCGCTATATAAATGAGGGTGGCATGACTCTATGACGAATCGTTCTCAAGTTCAAGGCAGCAGTGCAAAACCATAAATCTAATCACCATAAATGCAAAAAGTTCACTTCAAGAATGAAAAAGGTGGTGTCGATATTTTTTACTGTAAATGAGCAAACGGAAACGGACAAAAAGGACAATCTATATCTCTACATATATCTTATTTAATAGGCCTACACAGATTTTTTTTTTTTGAAAAATGTCTATACTCAGCCTAGGGTGAAGTCATATAGTATGGTTTATTAAGAAGGTGTGTACATAATTTGATGTTTTAATACCACCGTCTTAGTATAAGCCAAGTGTTTTTCACGTTAAGCATTTTAAAAATGTCCCGAATGTCCCGTTTTTTTTCTTCTAAAAAGACCCTGCTGCTTACAAATTCTCTTTAAAGTTCGTTTGCTATTTATTCGGTTATAATTAGCTAAAGCTAACAGTATTTCTTTGTTATTGAAAAAAAACCTAAAATATAGCTTGACTAAGTGATCATGTCCTCTATCAGTATGCAATGAACACGACACTGATCGAATGCGTGTTATACGCTTTTACTTTTTTTTCTCGAAACACGACTTATTCTCAAAATGTAATGTTTATTCTCCACATTTAAACTTTTTTTTCTTGAAATTGAACGAGTTTAATCTCGCATTATAATGACTTTAATCTCAAGATGGTTTATTTATTTTTTATTATTATTGCTTGGCCCGAATCCTCTTTCGTATTAAACAGTTGAAAGTGGAGTTGAAATGTATAATTTCACACGACATTCACTGCTTGAAATTTCATATCCAAACTTCCAGGATCCTCCATTGTGAAAATTAAAGCAAGACAAAGTCTGACCCAAAACGGCCAATCCTTTTATTGTTTTTTTTTCTTTCTTTTTCTACATTTATTGATGAAAACAAGGCCCTGTACAGTTCACTTCAGCATTGAGTACAATAACAATTATTTTACAATTTATACACATTGAAATATAATAATGCTGAAAACAAAAACTGCGCCCCCATCCCGGTTTAAACTGCATTCAATGGACCCCTTTAAAATAAAATAAAATAAAATCTTTTACAATTGGCAATGTCAGACATGAAATAAAAAATAATTATTGTAAGGTAAAAAAAGACAGCTAAACCACCTTTTTATATGCTGTGTAAGTGTTAGTCCATCAGTTAAAGTATACCTTGAACCAAACGCTGCACATCTCTGCTGCCCGGCTACAAATCTGACAATCTTACAGGTAAAGTACAGATGACCAGCAGTGAGAACCTGTACAACCAATAAGGTGCCATAAACACACTTACACAGATATATGGGGAAAAAATCATTCAAAATATGATATGAATGATATCCAATGATGGGAAACTGTGTGATTTACTTTATTAATTTGGTTGCAGGATTGTAAGGGACACGCACAAAAAAACAACAACAATTCTCTCATAGAGACCAAGACCTTCTGTAAAAGCTTTGAATCGAATCCAGTGGAAAGCCTTGTGGGAATCGGTAAGAACAATTTAAAACAAGTTCATTAGAATTTGAAGGTTTTCTTCTCAGTTTATTCCCAGAACGAATGACAAAAAAGGCAAAAAAGAGGACATAAAATAAAATAACATCCCATGTGAGGTGTGTAACAAAGTCCCAAAAACAATGCTTGCTTGCTCACTCTCACTCGCTCTTTCATGCCAGGTTCAATTTTGCTCCTTCTTCATGCTACGTATGTGTACACTTTGCGATCTTCTGGTGTTCTTGCCAAGTATTCTCTCTCAATAAGTCCTTCAATGCGCTTTTTAATGACCACTGGACTTGGGAGGAATCGTGCCCTCAACTGCTGGGTTACCTAAAGACAAAAACACACAAGACAAACTGAAGTTCAATAAACGAATGTCGAAAAAACATTTCTGAATACAGTGAAATTGATAATGTTGATAATCTTATTTTACGTGGCACTCTTAGTCCCCCACAAAAACCACAGACATCACTGCTATTCTCAAATAAACCCGGAAGACAGAATGAATACATATACATATACATATACACTCACCTAAAGGATTATTAGGAACACCTGTTCAATTTCTCATTAATGCAATTATCTAATCAACCAATCACATGGCAGTTGCTTCAATGCATTTAGGGGTGTGGTCCTGGTCAAGACAATCTCCTGAACTCCAAACTGAATGTCAGAATGGGAAAGAAAGGTGATTTAAGCAATTTTGAGCGTGGCATGGTTGTTGGTGCCAGACGGGCCGGTCTGAGTATTTCACAATCTGCTCAGTTACTGGGATTTTCAACCACAACCATTTCTAGAGTTTACAAAGAATGGTGTGAAAAGGGAAACACATCCAGTATGCGGCAGTCCTGTGGGCGAAAATGCCTTGTTGATGCTAGAGGTCAGAGGAGAATGGGCCGACTGATTCAAGCTGATAGAAGAGCAACTTTGACTGAAATAACCACTCGTTACAACCGAGGTATGCAGCAAAGCATTTGTGAAGCCACAACACGCACAACCTTGAGGCGGATGGGCTACAACAGCAGAAGACCCCACCGGGTACCACTCATCTCCACTACAAATAGGAAAAAGAGGCTACAATTTGCACAAGCTCACCAAAATTGGACAGTTGAAGACTGGAAAAATGTTGCCTGGTCTGATGAGTCTCGATTTCTATTCAGATGGTAGAGTCAGAATTTTGCGTAAACAGAATGAGAACATGGATCCATCATGCCTTGTTACCACTGTGCAGGCTGGTGGTGGTAGTGTAATGGTGTGGGGGATGTTTTCTTGGCACACTTTAGGCCCCTTAGTGCCAATTGGGCATCGTTTAAATGCCACGGCCTACCTGAGCATGGTTTCTGACCATGTCCATCCCTTTATGACCACCATGTACCCATCCTCTGATGGCTACTTCCAGCAGGATAATGCACCATGTCACAAAGCTTGAATCATTTCAAATTGGTTTCTTGAACATGACAATGAGTTCACTGTACTAAAATGGCCCCCACAGTCACCAGATCTCAACCCAATAGAGCATCTTTGGGATGTGGTGGAACGGGAGCTTCGTGCCCTGGATGTGCATCCCACAAATCTCCATCAACTGCAAGATGCTATCCTATCAATATGGGCCAACATTTCTAAAGAATGCTTTCAGCACCTTGTTGAATCAATGCCACGTAGAATTAAGGCAGTTCTGAAGGCGAAAGGGGGTCAACACAGTATTAGTATGGTGTTCCTAATAATCCTTTAGGTGAGTATGTATGTATGTATGTATGTATGTATGTATGTGTATATATATATATAAATATATATATATATATTCACTGTTGTGTAGTTCACACTGCCACTCAAAAGTGTTCCTTCATATGAAATGAAAGCTTGGGTTTAATCAGACCTCATATTATATAACATTATAACGTAATGTGGTCATTGTGAATTTAACATGGTTGAACAACAACAAAAAAAATACTATTTCAAATATTACTGCATCACAGTTTTCAAAGCATTAATGGAATTCAGAAAAGCTTATTTTTATTATGATTCCAAGTAAAATATGAATAAAGGTCTGTGTGTATTGAACAAAACTGTAGTACTGTACATGAACAAAACTGATCTGAAGATTGATAAGAACTGTATTGTCCTACTCTAGACTTTCAATGCTCTAATACTTTATTATGTTTTTACTATATTTAAATAGATCATAGGGGGTACTCCACTCCAAAAAGTTTGGGAACCACTGGTCTGAGGTATTTACCATCCTTCTGCATACCCCCTCTCTTCCACTCTCACCTTTTCCATTAAGGGACAATATTTGGCCCCTAAATTGACCTTGAATTGATTTTACCTTTATATATACACCCTTATAACATTTAAAGCTGCTGTCCGTAACTTTTTTTGTGTTCAAGATTTACAAAAATTATATAATGAGAATGTACAACATGAATCCATTTTCCAAACCGTGTTTTTGTCTTACCCTGAATCATTATGGTACACTTATAATAAGTGTTTATATTGGGACTATTTGAGACCGGTCTGGTAGGAACCGCTGCGGAGGAGCACAGTCAATGCGTGACTCGCCATAGACATAAACAGAGAGAAGTTCTTCCGCAAGACGCATGCAGTTCTGTTTATTAACAGCTAGAGAGCAAAAAGTTACGGACTGCAGCTTTAATGATTTAAGTAAAAAAAAAAGTTCAATACAGAAATATGCAATGATTTATAAAAACGAAGTGATTCTTTGAAATATTAAACTAAAATCACCAGCAGGTGGCAGTAAGTCAATATCTTAATTTGTGAATGAATCATTGAATCAATGACTTTCACGAATGATTCGTTCAAAACCGCAGATTCGTAAATAAAACACTGCTGTGTTGTAGTTCTGCTGTGGCTTTCATTGGAACTATTATTTTGTTGCAAATCAGTATTTGCTCTGAGTTTAAAATGAACATCACTTAATATTACCCTTTTGTTTGTTGAACTGTTGTATAAAATCTAAGTCACGTTTGCAATTGTGTGGATATGGATTTGCATTCTTGCTCGTATAATATATTATCAACATTAAAAACAACTCACAAAGGGTATGTGTTTTTTTTAATCGAAGAGTTTGAATCTGTTATCGATCTTTATGCGCAGTCTGTGCCAGGCTATTTGTTCTTCATGCTAGTAAGCAATAAATCTACAGGTCGAGAACGGCAGTAATGTAGTACGATTTGCTAAGACAGACTCTGGCATTGTGCCTGTTAGTGCTCTGTTTTAATGTTATTTTAAGGTGGAGCAGAAATAAATGAATAGCAAAACTCAGCATTTTGTTTGGTTGTTCACCTTACGTACCCCAGTTTGGGAACCACTGATATAGACAAATATGTTTTTAAATGCTCAAACTATCGTCACAAAAATGTAGTCTACGCACCTCTGCTACTAGAACGTTGTGCTGCATCTTCTTTCTGGACTTCATGATCCGAACAATAGCCGCCTCGATTTCATGTTTCCTGTCGTCATCCACTTTCTGTCGTGTCTCCTTCCTCTCAGGGTCCGATTCTCCCTGTTTGGCTGCAACTACAGGGATGCCACACAAATGGGTTAGTGAAAAAGGCTTTCTAAATGATTACCTAGGAGAACATCTCTGACACCCATACACTTCTAGGGCAGAAAAATAAGGTAGAAGAAAATAAGTACAAACACAAAAGGATTCCAGCACCTTTGGTGCCTGGACGGACCCATAATTAGGTGTTATTAGTCACTCATTGGAAAGTACTACCTGGATTGCCATCCAATCATCAAATAAATAAGCCAGGCTTTCAGGCAGGACAATTTTTAATGAATAATCAGATGTAAAGTATATGCAAACACCTCTCAGAAGTAAACTATAGTATGGTAAACTTTTATATGAATGGGAAACCATAGTAGATATATTTTTGAACTTATTTGTTCCTACAACTAAAGAAAAAAAATCCACTATTGCATTTCCTAGATTTTCCAAAAAAGGGAAGGAAAAAAATACAGAAAGATCTGTCAGAAGACAGAAAAATGTCCAATTTACAGTCACTCCCTTTGTAACTGTATTAGAAACCACCTCACAGATGTGCCAACTATCCATTAGAGCTGCATGATTCTGGATAAATTGAGAATCACGATTTTTTTGTTTAAAATTGAGATCGCGATTCTCCCACGATTCTGAAGAAAAAACATTAGACAACTAAACAAAATAACAATTT
Organism: Rhinogobio ventralis; assembly: GCA_039654625.1. NCBI lineage: Eukaryota > Metazoa > Chordata > Actinopteri > Cypriniformes > Gobionidae > Rhinogobio > Rhinogobio ventralis. Next base: position 5,045,431 of record CM077199.1, read on the forward strand.
ACTAGAGGTTCTGACAAAATGTTCATTGCTTCAGTCTATTTAAAAATACATTAATTTGAACAAAATAATAAAAATAAAATTGGAATGAAGAAGCCATGTCTCATTCATAAAGACTTGTTTCATTATTGGATAAATCAGCGTTTGTGAATGAATCTCTTGATTTGATTTGATGAATGATTCAATGACAAACACTTTTTTAAACAAGCCACCTCCTGGCATAATAAACGATGACTTGTCAAAACACTTTCAAAAAGGTGATTTGCTCTATTTTGATCACTATATACATTACTGTTCATACCCAAACTGCAAACTTTTATCCCAGTACAAATTTGTCCCCCTGCTATTTAAATTTTTGTAACATATAAATAACAATAATGTGTGGTTATACTGTACATTTACATGGCAGCTGCTCTCTCTCTTGATCAGCGGTAGCACGAACACAGATTTGAATGCTGCAGTGTGATGATCATACTTTAAAAGGTTAACCAAAGTCTCTAAAGTCTTTGGTTTAAAGCCCGTTTCACATCACAAGTGTCAGCAGAGTGCGAGCAGCACATGTTTAGGCTGCCCTTATAAATGAATGAGAGCGTTTACATTGGAAGCGTGGCGGCCGACCCTCTCATTTATTAAAATGGGCAGCGACAAAATACGCACTGCTGACTTGAAACAGCCATTTAGACAGCGCCGTTGTCATTTAGAAATAAGATTGCGTGGGTGTTTGAATCGAGATTGTGATCTTTTAACGATTAATTGTGCATATATATATATATATATATATATATATATATATATACACACAGACATTTTTTTGTGATTTGTGTGAGATCAAAATTACTGATTTTGTGGTGGTCATTTCCAGGAATTTGCAAAAAATGTGCATGTTTTTTTTTTTTTTTCATAATTAGGATGCCACATTTACCATATCATTATGTTAGATGCACAATAGTCACACATGGCAATAAAACAAACAAAATGCATGAATCTTGTTTGGTATTACAAAAAAATCCAGTGGTCCAGTGGTGTGCTATAGCTTTAATAACATCAAGCAATTGCTTATTGCTGTGGTTTACTTTTAAGCGATTAGGGTGGGAAATATGACCAAAAAAAGTAAACCACAGCAATAAGCAATTGCTTAATATAAGTCAAAAGTTCTCAAGTAATTAAGTAATCAAGTAATTGGTCAGTAATAAAATAAGAACTTATAAACAAACGACAATAGGACAAATAAATACAACATAAATATACAGATACAAACAGTGCTTTAAGTTTAGGTAGGGTGCTGTTTATTTTTCCCCTGTTGTTGTTTGATTAAAATTAACGACACAGACAGGAGCGGGTATAGGCTATATTAAGTTGCTTTCACTTTAAGACCAACAGTAATGCGCAGATCCAATACTGACACACGTCCCAAACTTTTTTACACACGACATAATCGCCAATGTGGACATAGGCATAATAAAGTGTGTATTTGATCGTTCAAGGGCAATAAGCCTAGAAATAGACAAATTCATATACTCACACGAGCGCTGACAGGCGGCAGACGCGTGCGTGCACAGAATCCGCAGCCAGTCTGCCATCGGTCCGTGTGTCAGTAGCGAATTGAGTTCGGGGTTTATATCGCTTTTATTAACTCTTTTTTTAGTGCTATCAGGCATATCATACTTTTATTTGGTCATTATGCGAGATGGCAGGTGAGAAAGATTCGCCGTCGCTTTCACGATCACGGAACTGGAAGAACTGGAGAACTGTTTATTAAAGAATAAAATCCGTTTTATGTGTCTGTGGTACAATCCGAAAGAGACTCGCGCCAATAACACGAAAGCTGATTGGCTGCAATATAAGATGCATGTTGGTCTCATTTGTAGTTGTAATACAGCAAACTATAGTTGGACTAGCGAAAGAAAGAACTACAACACCCCGGAATAAACAAACACACACACTAAACCGCTGCGGGAGCATTTCAATGAGCAATAGAGGAATCGTTACATGGACGTAGGAAAATTAAGACCTGTTTAAAATTATTTAAGACCTAGAACTCAATACTGCAGCGAATTTAAGACTTTTTAAGGCCTAAAATTTGGATTTAGAAATTTAAGACATTTAAGACTTTTTAAGGTCCCGCGGGTACCCTGGTATACAAATTAACTCATTTCACAACTGGCTGTTAAATAAGGGGCCACCCATAACTACCAAACAAAGAAGCCAAGTTAAGAGATTGTATAGATGGCTTTATTACACCACTATTGCAACAGTTAAGTACTTCAAAGACGATGCTAAACACGGCTCTAGACTCAGTCTTCCCACTGGTCGCTCTGGTGAGACTAACTACAATTTGGTCGCACACTTTTTTATATTAATCATAATTAATCAGGTTGATGAATCATTCTCTTAATTTGTAAATCTATACATCAATGCAAAACCAGCATATACTTGATATTTGCAAAATATTTTAATCTGAACATTGTTTCCAAGAAGCATACATTTAAAAGAAAACATTACCAAGATATCTTATAATATATAACAAAAGTATTATTGCCATGGGTGTTATTTTATTAAAGTATTATTTCCATAGCGACGCTTGTCACATGACACACCGCAGCCACAATAGCGCTGTATGGCAGATGTATCGCTTTTATTTGTCATCAATTACCTGATATTCTGATTCTCAAATACATGTAAGCGAATGTGTTTTGTTGTTGAAAAAAAAACTTTATAATGATGATGTTAGTTGATCTATAATGCATGATGGGCGCTGCCATGTTAGTTTGCGCTGCAGTTCAGAGAATCAGATCAGATTTACAACACGTCAATTCATCCACTTATCCCAAAATAGATGAAAGTAAGTGGCCGGTGAAGTAGGAGAAGAGTAGAGTAAATGTTATAATTACTTACACAATGTGTATCTGACATAAATAAAACACATCATCAATTTATATTTGAATGGATTGCTATTACCGCTTCCATAGACATCAGTGTGTATTTTCAAACTATAAATGTATTGTTTTGCTAGTTCTTATTTGTATTTAAATGTCTGAAACCTAAAATAAACCTTATGTTGAAAACACTGAATAGTTGTCATATATATCAAGAGCTGAGTGTGTCCGTCTCTGGCTCAGCACCAGCCAAAGCACAAAAGCGCATTTGAATTTAGCAGTTGATCATGTGACGCACTGAACGATCTAATCACACCGGTGTGATTGTACGTGTCAAAGGGTTAACGGAGTACATGTGCCAGCCAGGTACCAAACCAACCTGAACATTATGCACCAATGCGACCAAGTGAAATTTCACACATTATTAAAAAAATTATTGCATTTGTGACCATTTTGGTTGGTCTAGAGCCCTGCTAAATTGCATTTTCATAATTGCTGATCATCTTGACTTGGCTTAAGTTCTAAAGCATCAAAACAAGATGATTGTTACCTGTTTGAATCTTGACTCTGTGCAGTCTGGAGGTGAACTGGTCATTGACAGTGAACACGTGGCCGCTCTCGATCTCTTTCGACTTGGGTTCTTTAGTGAGGACTCGCTGTGTGGGCTTTCCACAGGCCAGAGACTGCAGTGCCCGCACCAGCTCTCTCTCTGGGATATCGGTCTCTTGCTGAATCTCCTGTCAAAAGAGGAAAAACAATAGGGACATGAGAACAGGGATCTTTTTTTATCATTTTTTCCTATTTGTCACTGTAAAGCTGCTTTGAAGCAATTTGTATTATATAAAGCATTATATAAATAAAGGTGACTCGACTTCATGGTATAGGCTGGTTACTTAGTACTATAGAGGATTATTTTTCAATTTCTAGAGCCAGTTGTTCAAAAAGTTTAATGTGTTAATGTGTACGTTTTTGTGAGTGAACGCAAAGTTTCTTGGGGAAATGCAAAACATTTGCGAGAGAATGCAAAATCATTCAAATGAATTTTTCCTCCCATCAACATAGGGGCTCTGTAACCACTAACGTGACCCACAAAAAAAAACTAATATACACGCAGTAAAAGCAATTGTTAGAAACTACATTAGACTGATTTATCTCTGATGATTGTATGCCATTATGTTAACACACATCTGAATGCTCCAGACCAGCAAACTGCCAAAACTTTTAGCTTGAAATAATCTGAAATAAGCACGGGTCTCTGCACTGGCTACCACTCGCTGCTCGCATCAAGTTCAAGGCGTTGACGCTTGCTTACAGATCCACCACAAGCTCAGCACTTGTATACTTCGACTCGCTCCTACGTGTCTACATCCCCACCAGAAGCCTTCGCTCGGCAAAGGAGCGACGGCTCGTGGTACCACCACAGAGAGGCATGAAATCCCTTTCCAGAACATTTTCGTTCACTGTTCCTTGTTGGTGGAACAATCTCCCCACCTCTATCCGGAATGCAAAATCGCTGACAACATTCAAAAGACAGCTGAAAACTCATCTCTTCCATGAGCACTTAACCTCATCTTAAAATAAAAAAAATAAACATTTTCCTAGATTCCTTCCCTATTCTAGCTTATGCTACTCTAAGCAATGTCCAAAACTTAGTATTTCAGGCACTTTTTGTGATTTTTCACCTATTCATGACGGATCGCTTCCTGTATTCCTCAGTTGTAAGTCACTTTGGATAAAAGCGGCTGCTAAATGAATAAATGTAAATGTATAAATGTAAATGGGTCACATATAGCTGTCAAGCGAAAACCTTGTATCTTCATATTTCGTCTTGTTTTATTTTCATAAATCATTACTTCTGGTCACCCTTTACGTCTGTCTGTGGGTTTTGCAAATATTTAACCAATGAAAACTACTAGCTTGTGACTAAACCTCGTAACTCCATTGGATCCTCAACTGTTGGTAAAACTAGAGATGCACCGATCGACCTGTCAGGGACCAGAATTAGATGATTTTCCACATACTCAATTTGTTTATTTGTTCTTATTTTATTACTGACTTTTTACTTGTTTTTTTTTTAATGGAAATACATTTTTGCAATGAAGAAAAGTAGATTTTTGTTTGTATATGCTATCAATTATAGGTATTGGAAAGAAAATCGGAAGCTGCAAAAATCTGTTTTTTTTTTTAGGTATTCCAATCTTACCAAAAAGTTTTGAACAACACGCACTGATGGTTTGATCCAGAATAAAATCAAACATTGGATTTTGTGATCTAATCCAGTTTCTGATTTTTTTTCTTGTGAACAACCAATTTTCAAAGTTTGATCCAATCTTTGGTACCTGAAATCCGATCAGATTACTTTTGAACAACTAGACCCTGGGCATAAAATGAGTAATTACAGCCTTTCAACATAGAAAGAAAGCCACTGAAAGCCAGGTCTAAACTGCAAATAAATCAACAAATTACAATTTAAGTGAACTCAAAGCAATATTCACACAAAACCGATTATAATAAATGCCATACTTAGTTGCGCCTTTTATATGGTGTTTCAATAATCTTTCAGCTCAATAAATAATAAAACTCATATCTCAAACATTTGATATCAATACTTTTATATGAAGATAGATTCTCTCGACATGTCAATATTGCAAGTATGTATAGTTATTTTCAAACTTACACCCAAGCGTCTTTCACACTGGACGTTTAGTTTGAAACAGAGCATGATTTACATGAAAAACTGCAGTATCGAACCTGATGCCTGTAGGAGGTGGTCTGGGTTCAGTTGCAATTGAACTCTGGCTGCACTTGGATCTGCACTTCTTCAGAAAGTATAACACACAAATGCGTTTTAGCAGATGATGATTTACCTTGGATACGAGTGAGAACAAGCATGCAGAGTAATTGTGCACAGTGCATGCAAACATAGCGCTATTGTATTAAATAATTTATTTAAATGTTAGTATATAGTAGGCTTGCTGTGATAGTTGGTGTTGCCGGCATTCAGGCGAAACACCAGTTAACATCACTTGCCCACCGCGGCACCGCCCCCACCGTCGTTTTGATTTTTTTTATAGTACTAAAATCATTTAGTTTAGTTAGAGAACAGACACTACAATTAAAAACTGAACGGGCAGCATGAGCCGAACAAGTCGCAGCACACAGACCAGCAGGACTGAAATCAACACGAGAGTGAGCTGAATGACAAGATGATCGCGGAAGATTTGGTTTCAAGGCGAAATGTAAAAGCGCCTATTTAAGGGAGTTTATCATTGTACTGTTCTGTTGTGTTTTTCATTAAGAATAATAGGCTAATGAACCCCCCATTCAAGCAACCCGCCCCCGAATTGGTGCTAATTTCAAACTGAAAGTAAAATAAGCACAGCCGCACTAACATTCATTCACGGTGCGTGTCCACTGGTGTGTTTTCAGTACATTCCTATGGAAGCTCCATTGAATTCATTGAAAAAATTAATTGAAAACACTCGCTTTGCTCCGCAATGTTATGAATTTACGTTCGGTTTGAAATTAGCATTTAAAAGCATTCGCCGGTGATACCGGTATTACCGGTGTTGTCACACGTCGATTAACCGGTGGGAAAATTTCCTCACCGTCACATCCCTAGTATATAGTAGTTAAAGACAGTAGTTAACATAAAGTGGGACCGAAGAACTATCATTCAAAATGCACATTTGTACTGTTGTCATGAGAAAGGCAGTTTCAATGGTCTGACACAGTCCAAAACAGGAGAATACACAGCCTGACTCAACATGAGGCACACTCCTGTCATCAGAGGATGTAACTGCACTAGTGTTGTCAAAAGTACCGATACCTAGATGGTACTGAAATTTAAAAAATGTGACGCTTTGAGCGCTGTTGAGCTGGAATCATAAACACCTCTGAATGGCCATTGTTCTCATGCGCTCATCAGATGAGTCTGTGATTGGCTACAATGATCAAAGCACATGGAAGTGTTTGAAAGTGGGAGCAGGAGCATCTGAAAGCACAAGCAGGCGTCGACCAGCGGACCGGAAGGCTGATAGGCGCCTGCATTCAAACACTCCCGTGTGTATCTGTGTAAGCGCTCTGTGAAAAGCGTCACTGATGTATATTTACAACATGTTTTTGATGCGCTGGTCATTGTAGCCAATCACAGACATATTTAATGAGCGCGTAAGCACAATGGCCAGTCAGAGGCATTTACGATTCAGCTCAACAGCGCTCAAAGAGTCACATTTTTAAAAATGTCAGCACCGACTTGGTATCGCGGTCGGTACTTTTGACAACACTAAACTGCACAGAGCACAAGCAAGAAAACTGTGACAGGTTGCACATTTGACTTCAAAATGTATTGTTACACCAGTGAAGAGAAAAGGTATATACACACCTTAGTGGTCTGACAGTTCTTTAATTTAGACTGCTCCAAAACAGGAGAATACAGCCTGACTCAACATGAAGGGCCCATGACATTTTGGTCGTGTGAAACCAAGCACTACTTTCCACACTTCAAAGCATCGTTGCATGGAGGACGAATGAGAAATTAGTGATCAAAAATGTTACCATTCAAATGTTCCACACAATGTAACTGACAGAGCAGAATCAACCATGGAGAGACCGATCGTGCCCACTGAATGTTTGGTAGCTTGAAACACCAAAACAGTTGCACAGGATAAGAAAAAAAAAAAAATCACCCAAGCTGAAAGAGATCGGATCGCGAGTTTCCAGGACTCCTCACAACAATGTGGTCGTAAGCACCGCTCACATGCTCCATGGGCAACATTGGGTGGAGCATAAGCAAACTGTTGAAAATTGTAGATTCAAAACACAGTTGAACTGTTGTCATCTGAAACAGAGCATGTGGTGGAACTGACAAAGCAGAATCAATCATGGACTGACTGATCACATGAGCCAAATGTTGGGCAGCATAAAGCATCAAATTAAAATCGCAGCAGTAGTAAACAGAAACATTCAAACACAATGAAATCAAAAGCAAGGAGAAATAAACAGAGAAATGAGAACAGCCAGATCAACAGAGTTGTGATGGCACACGCATGTTCTTTTGAGGCATCAGTGAATAAATTGACATGATTCTTTACGGGTTTCAGACAAATATCACACTTGGAGGGTTTTCCCATTAGGGATGTGCGCAACGGCTAATTTCATAACCGTTTAAATGGAAATTATGTAACCGACTAGTCTAACACCGCCCCCTGTCTGTATGCGATTCATTTGAAAGAACACTTAACCTATGAATAGTCAAATCCCATACTGAATGCCGCTAAACATAGGTCAGATACATGCGATGTGCTTGCCTTGCATTATGATCATTGTATTAAACTTGAGCGTTCACTTAAGCAACGTAGCCATTATAGACATTTATTCAAATCAACTGAGACAATATGCAGCGCAGGACCAATAAGTTCCTAATAGCCTATTATAACCCTATTTCCTTAAAAGTTAGTCCACATGAGTCAGCACAATAAGGTATTGTTGTTTTTTACCACAGCAACCACTTCTCGTGTATGAAAAGTATCTGTACACATGATGGGTGGCAAAATCGCAAGAAAAGCTTGCCGTGTACTGACAACTATACGGTACATTATCCTTATCGTTAGGCATTAAATTAAACTATACAGATACTATACTTATCGTTAGGATGTTGATATAGCAACTGTTCAAGTGTAAAGTAAGTTTTATTCATAATGTTTCTGCTTTAATGCGATATAAAATTTCATACCATATTGTCCCTAATAAGCCTAAGCAAGCTTAATTGTTATACTAGTTTGTCATGACAAAGAAGAAAACAAGTTGATATTTTCCTGAAGCGACACGTGAAAAACCTGAGATAAAATTTAATTATTTAGTTTTGCTGCAGATATACCCCTTTCAAAATAATATATTATTTCAAGATGTATCATTAACATGACGGTAATTTAAACATAGCCTTTGTAAAAAATATAAACAAAACATTAAATTTGCAACAAAAAAAAAAATGTAAATGACTAGTATTTTCCAAGTCGACTAGCAGCACTATCATTTAATCGACTAGTCGGCTAGTCTCGCACATCCCTATTTCCCCATAGAGTCAGCTAATTATGCAGCATGAAAGGGAACTTTAATTTTATAATCCACAAGTTCAATACTAAAATATTGAAAAGAACATTTCCCCCAAAAATGAAAATGGTCATCATTTGTTCAGCCTCATGTTGTTCCAAATCTCTATAACTTTATTCTGCGGAACATAAAAGAAAAGTTATTTTGAAGAATGTTGGCAACCAAACAGTTTTAGTTCAGCGAATGGGTAAACTGCACCTTATCTCATGGTCTTTGAATCAGATGCTGTTCTGTTGTCCTTCAGAAAAACACAGTGCGCCTGTCAGGGGCGACACTAGGGGTGGACTAAGGGGGCTGGAGCCCCGAATGTTTTTTCAAAAGCCCCGAATCTTTCAGGTTTGAGGTTTCTTAACAGTGCTGTAAAAATAAAATTTTCGATACACATCTCTACTAAAATATGTTAAAAGGGTCAACAGCGCTTTCCCGCAGTATCTATACACCGATACCGGCAGCGTTCTTCTCTCCGACAGCGGTTGTACACAGCCACGCCTCCTGCCACTTACTCAGCGCAGCGGCAGGCCAGGCACTCAGACTCTCTTTCGGTCTGGTTGAAGGGTTTTTGTTATGATATAATATTACTCAACTTCAGCACATTTTTCATCTAAACATCATTCTGTGTTTCCCATTAATGACCCTGTGCCGCCACTCTTTCATAATGAAATTTAAAACATAGCCTAACATAAAAGGTCTCTAACGTTGTATTTTAAAAAAGTTTAACGTTGTAAACTAAAATCAAAACCGTGATATGACAGTGATTTAATTAAGGTAGTCTGTTTGTGCTGCGCGCACTTTGCTCACACGATCAGCTGGTGATCTGGTGTTTTTTTTCCAAAATAAAAGCTTGCAAGTGAAGAAATTAGGATGAAAGTATTGTAAATTTCCTTATACTGTAGTGTAAAGTAAAATATACTTTATTTTACAGTGCATTTGTTTTACAATATATGGATATTACGGTCATAGGAATAATTATATAAATCATTATTATATTGTTGTAATAATTGTTTGGCATCTTAAAACACCAGTGTCAATGTAATGTAGACTGAGACTGTACATCACAACTAACAAGATCTTTGAGCCCTCTTTAATGTCCAGGTACATTCAATGCTTTTTCTTTGATCAATTTAAACACTGTAAAAGGGTTAAAGCTCTTAATTTTGAGCTCTCAAAGCGCATCAGATTGATGCATTTAACCTTAAAATGTACAACATTTTCTTGTGGGGGAGCATGCCACCCGAACCCCCCTAGAGCGACAGACTTCTACCCAACATAGTTTTACAAAATCCTGTGGGAAACACTGATCATTTTATGAACTTTACTCCAGCTCATACTACGACAAACTTCATTTTAAATCAGTAAAGCTGTTAATGCCAAATTAAAATGTCACTGGACAGACTAGATTTGGGCTAAGCCCCGAATGTTTACAATGTCTGGCTCCGCCCCTGGTGCCTGTGCTCTCAGTGCTGTACTGCAGCAAAAGGTGTTCTGTCAAGAAAATGCAGTAAGCAATTGCAATACCGCATTGTTCCTTATATAAGACAATGATTTTTTTCTTGGAAATACATCTGAAAAAATGAGGTCGTCTAATATTCAGGGTCTAGACTTTTACATGTCAATAATACACCCGCAACAATAGGGAGCACCAAATACGTGTAAAACGAGTGTGCGCCCCAGGACTGATAAACACAGCGGAGAGCTTGCCCTCCGACTTCAGGGAGAAACTACTGTCTTTTCAGTGCTATGGAAAAAACATTCATATCCCCCTGGATCAGATAGGTAATGCGGATCAAACGCCTGTGTTTCTTGACATGCCAGCATCTGCCACTGTACATAAAAAAAGGTGAAAAATCAGGTCATTGTGAAATCTACTAAATGATTATTTAGGTTATTTTAATGGTAGCTATGCCATAAAGTGTTTATTTATGAATGTGACTTGGTACATTTTACCAGTATTTACCATAGGCCACTTTAAATATAACAATTAAATAAGAAAAATATGCAATATGAAAATTCTTGACAAGATTTGGTCTTCAAAAAGCCTTTTTCCAAAAGGTACATATTGAAAAGGGGGGGTCATCTTATATTCGTAACAACACGGTACTTCTTTATCCCCAACAAGCAATATAAGTATTTTTATAGCTCACACAAAAATTGGGTTAAAAATACTGTCTGACAGACCTCAAAATGATAAAATCAGTAAAGACTGTGCTGCGTTATTTAGGCTCATAGAGGAACATGCACTTTTTATGCTCTACTGTTCTGAGTGGTGAATCATGCATTGGTAACAATTAAATATTCTTTATTTTTTAGTCTTGGACCACAACTTCTGATTTCAACAACAGCCCCAAAGCAACCTAATAACCACTAAAGAAAGTTTTTTTTTACTGTACAAATTAAGCCTTCCTCTGCACGAATACACGTTCTACTGTCATATGCTACTTTATTTACATACATTTGCTGAAAAATTGCCTTCACAGACTTTACAAAACGTGGCATGAGTGCAGTACCTCAAATGTGGATTTCTCTCGGTTGTTGAAAAGCATGAGGATTGTCATCTGGAATGTGGAAACCTGCAGAATGTGTTTCCTAGTATTAGAGCCTGTAACCTGAGCCCCACCGACCATATCTGAGCCATCCTCCTGTAGGGAGATGAAAATGGGCCTGGGAGTTAGAATGTGTAAATTCTTTTGACAGTCTGTGATTGGTTGTTAGTGGTGTATGAACCTTTTTTATTGGCCCATAAAAGGTGGCATTGAGGTCTGCTGAACCCATGTGATGCTGCAATGTGAGCTGCCTACCACTGTGCTTGGCCAAATAAAACCTGCAATGAAAGAGTCAAGAGTCACTGTGAACACACGTAAAACCCCAAGAGTGACTTTGAAAATAAGAGTTCTTCACAAATGAGTTTTCTAAAAAACTAAACCGCAAACTGGAACTAAACTATTGCAAAATACAATAATAAACACCTTCTAAAGACCTCGAAAGCATGTCTTGGTGAAGGGGGGATGTTACATTTGGGAGTTGCAGACTGTGTTGGCCAGTATCCTGTCGTTAGAACCCTCACTGTGAGGTCAACACCACCTAAGGACACCTAAGAAGAAACACAAAGACATTTTAAACTGTCCATTCAAATGTATACAGTAAAGACTATGCAGTGTAATGTTACATTAGATTACATTTAATCTCTGTACCTGAAACCTAATGTTAGACCTGCCTGAAAAAACAGATTAGCACTGTTTATTTCAATTGTATCATTGTACTTTGTATTGTATTATTATTTTATCACTGACTGTTTATTTGTCTTTAATAATATTTAAAATGTATATTAGTTAGGCTAGTAAATTGGAAGAGAGAATTGTAACATTTTACAGCTATCAAAATTATTGGTGTCATAAGCCTGAAACACACCAAGCCAACGGTCGGCTGTCAGGCAGTTTTTGTGTGTCGGCCTACTAAGTTTTCTCATTGTGTTCCGCACCGTCGGCTGAAGTTGGTTCTCGTCTGCTTTTTGTTGGAGCTCGTCGGTCAGTCGGGCCATCTGATCATTCTGACTGGCTGTTCAGCTATTGCCACCTGCTGGTACGGAAAGGTATTTCCTCTTACGCAGGCGCAGAACGGATGTGCTACTTGGCCGTTGGGTGTCGAGCGCCGGCTTGGTGTGTCAGGGCAACTTTGGACCCAGACGCTGCCAACGTGAGCTGACCCCGCAGTCTGCTTTTGTCGCCACTAGTTCGGTGTCGGCTTGGTGTGTTCCGGACTAAAACCTTATTTATTACAATACAAGGTTACATGGGTCAAACCATAACTTTTATTAAATACTGTTTTTGTGCTTGGGACAGTAAAAGTAAAAATTGGAACCTTTGGCCTTACTGGGCCAGTAGAAAAAAATCTTTCAATCCATGTGTTCAATCACTTTTGTGACTTTTGTTTTAGAATTTTTGACCAGTGTGTTATGATTTGTGGAAGTAACAAATCATGAACTGCCAACAAACCAAAGCGAGTGGAGAAGATATCAGACGCGATCAATTCAATCATTTTTTATAGTGAACGCAACAAGGCATTCAGGTTCTAGGTAACAGCTAGGTCAATTGATACAGTTGGGTTGTGCACTTTGTGTGGATTCGACGATGGCATATACAGCCAGTATAATATGCAGTTGCATCCCTGAACCGCTTTGTTTCAGCACCTGCCATTTAATTATTTTCGCCTGCACGAGAGACCCAGCGCATCTGCGCATGCGAGAGAGAAAGAGAGAGAGAAAAGAGGGTTTAGTGTAAATCTCTCTTGAGCATGAACAGAAGAGAGCAATGAGGGCTGTCAGCATAGGAATAGATAAGTGTTAAAAAGAGAATAGATAACGAATAAATTATGTGCACGACCTATTGAAATGCATAGAGTTTTAAATTACTACAAGTAAATTTCAAACATTTGTATTTGTAACCAATATGTAATAATGTGGTCACAATTATGGACAAAGAATACTAATCCATATTTTAGAAACCTAAGCTACCACTCTAAATGCTGCCATGCAGAGTAATCCACCTTTTCAATCATTTTTATTTTATGGCAAGGAGAATATAATCGCGAAAATGTGCTTTGACACATTCGTCTATGTTATAACTTGTCATAAGTCTATGGTAATAGCACAGTCAACAGGAGTAAATGCATTTGCCGCAAAAAACGGCTGCTGTAACCGCGACTTATTCTGGTTGAGTACCATTTGTATCTCACCCCTGTTGACGTAAGGTGCTGCCGAAACTCATCCATTGTTGTGTTTGAGATGCTCATGTCCCTGAACATGCCTTCCAGTTTAGATGTGAACTGACAGCCACACTCCGTCTGTGGAACGAGAGACAAATCAAATATGACATATCCAGTAATAAAGGCACACTAACCTTCTACTCTGTACAGCAGCAGATCTTGCCTTTAGCTTTGAGATCATGTTTTTTTCTGAGTCATCAGAGACACTCTTGTTGGTGAGGAGTCTTCTGGCCAGGTGCTGCTTGTAATATCGCTCAAACACATCCTTCTCCTGCATAAACCTGAACAGCACCATGGCTTTATCCAAGATAGACTCCACCTCCTGCTCTGTTAGCTAAAGGAGAGACAAACAACAGACATACACCTTATATTAACTACTGATATTCCTGATTTAATATCTACAAACAGATATACACTAACCAGCTCGACAGTGCGACCATTTCACTCGCATTTGCGAGCAACAAAAAAAAAAAAAGATGTTAAAAGAACTGTAAAATGTATTTTAGAGCACGTGTGCGAATAAAAAATCCCTGCGGATCAGTTTTCTTAAATGTAAGATCATAAAAAGTCTTCAATACCTTAAATGGTATAACAAGCGTCTTAATGATCATTTCAAAGCATCTTATATTTTGGGGATGAAAAAACATAAATCACGATTCTGCCTAATGTGATTATTAAACTTCAAAAGGCTATAATTTCATTAAATAAATATGAGTGCTTCACATTTCAAAGCTTTATGGTGTTTAAATTGTAATATGTTGTATACAGTTGTAAAAATGCATATTTTATTTCCCTTGCTCAATTTGAATGAGCATCCTGCGATAATAAAGCATAGACATTTCAAAATAAAGTCCCTGTGTATTTCGGGCTTGTTTATTAAATAAAAATCAAGCAGTGTGTCCAATTTCCACCCCGGTTATTATTTGGTTACACAAACTGTTTGTAATTTGATTTAATTTCCATTTAATTTAAAGTAAACTATTGTAGCTTCTGTCTGGCATGCCCCGTCACAGGAAGGAAAGACTAAGAACATTATTTGACGCATATTAATAAATATATAGATTTTAGTATTAGTTTTATTATAGTTAACAAAAACTAAAACCATAAAAATCTCTTTACTTTAAATAAATGTTAACTGACATAAAATAAAATATAAAAAACTTAAACTTTTAGTTTCATTAACCTATTTAGTTTCATTAACCTGATGTACCAAACTAAAACTATACAGACAAAGGTTTTAAAATACCTTCATTTTAGTTCTGCTCCTTAAAGGAACACTGCACTTTTTTTGAAAATAGGCTCATTTTCCAACACCCCTAGAGTTAAACAGTTGAGTTTTAACGTTTTCGAATCCATTCAGCCGATCTCTGGATCTGGTGGTAGAACTTTTAGCATTCCAGGTCTTACCACTGATGGCAAGGGTCGATGTACCTGATGAGGAAGTGGCATGTGTCGCAACATCCGAGGACTTCTTAGTGATGCTGCATCCTGCAGTGGTCAAATTTTTTTTTTCGGTTTGACAAAATAAACTGGAAAAAATTTCCTATGCGTCCTATGATTGCTAGAGTAAGTGATTCCTGCAATCATTACAATGCATGACTCAAAGATTTAGAATGCATACTGTCAGCATGCATTTTCAAGGTTATATTTATGAGCAGCCAACCACTGATTCTTTCGTTCCTTGTTTTTCAGTGGTATTCTGTGAAACATGATGGTAGAGTATACCTTCGACTTACTATCACAGTCCTTTACAACACACAGAACCATGGCTAATCGCACAGGTAAATCCACTACCTAATTTGCCGGCTGCAACTCTGCAACTACACAAACTTAGTGCCCGTCACATTGGAAGTTACCTAGCCTTCCTAGAAAATAGGGAATATTTTCAGGCGCTGCGTAATATCATTGCGCCTGCTACACCCATGGTACGGCAGCAAAGTTCCTTGATTATTATGCAGGAATGAGAGTATAGTTCCTAGCCATATTAGTATAGAAAATCCAGACTTTTCATTTTCCGTAACTATAGAAGAGTCAAGTTTTAAATGGGAAAAATATCGAAAGTCTTTGGCCATTTTTGAGCGAGATGCTAACAGTCTTATCAGATTCAATGATCTATGCTAAGCTATGCTAAAAGTTCTACCGCCAGATCTGGAGATTGGTAAAACTCAAAAGGTTCAACTGTTTAACTCTAGGGGAGTTGGAAAATGAGCCTATTTTTAAAAAAGTGGATTGTTCCTTTAAATCTTTTTAATCAATATTTGTGGTTTATTTGTGGTTTACTCTGAAAAACTGTATACATGTGGCACAGTCAGTAAGTAGCTTTCTAATCATCTTTCCATTACTTTAATTATCCGTCTGTCCACGCACATGCATGCATGTCACATGCTCGTCAAAAACAACGCTTATAAATTTAGGTGGCCACATAAGCCACTTTAACCAGCAGCAACAAAGGTATGTTAAATCGCTGTTTCATAATCCCTTAAATCAGGGGTGATTCAATCCTATTTAAACACGCCTGGACCAGGATTGGACACCCCAGCCTTAAATGGCAAAGGAAAACAGCATTCACATTTACACAGTCATATCACTGTTTTCAGCAAAAACCCTGACAGTTGTTAGGTGTCCACTAATCAAGTGACTACAGAAAATTACTCACTCCTTTCACTCCTTTTTTCAACTTATCGTCAATGAAGAGTGAGAGATACTCAGGTGAACGAGAGTTCAGGTTCAAGAAATACTCAAAGTCCCCTGCAATGGTCTGCTTGAATAAACGGTCGTTGTTAAAGGACTCTAGCAAGAAGCGATCAAACCGTGACTTCAGATCGAGGAGACCCTACAGAAAGGAAGCAGAAAGAAAGAGGGAGGTTTTGACAAATCTTTTGCATTCTTCTAGTTAGGTATGGTTCTATTTCTTATCTTGGTACCTGAATGTAGTCAACAGGGTTCTTGCTTTCTCCTTCCTCAGACACCAGAGCTTTGCCCTGCTCCCTCAGATATGAGCTCATACACTCGCACATGGTCTTCAGGCCATTTGGCACTCTACTGAACAACTTGTACATGCAGGCCAGATCTGTGCACACACACACACAAACATGAATATTATCTTTATACTCTCATGGAAAAGTTTCAAAACCATCAATTACCTTTTAATTTTCTATTTAATGTTCATTTAATATTTCATTCATGTCCTTTATGTTTTTCATTAATACATATTAAGCTACAAAGATAAGTCTTTTAGAAACATGTTTTTTAAGTATAAAACAATAGCAGTATAATACAATAACTTAGACTGGTCATGTATTCAGTGACTGTAAGGCAATATAGAAGTAGCAAATATACTATAAGAAGTTGCGTTTACATGGACCCTAATAATCCATTTGGAATTTGACTAGTAGCAAAAAAAAGTCACGTTACCAAGCCAATCCTGATTATTTCGCATTCTGTAAAACTATCTTCAGATTTATAAATCAGAGTGATTTCATTTAGATTGAAATAAAAAGTGTCCATGTAAACGTAGCTAGTGTCTCCTGCACTGCTGTTCACTGGCGGCAATGTAATGTAAAGTTATTCAAGTCACTCAAGAGCTTGCAATGTGAATGTGAAGAGCTAAAAGAGCCATCAGGAAAAGCCATTTGTTTTTGTTCCACTGTATTTGATGGCTGCACAGAAAAACAAGCCTACTGCATGAATAGGGTTTAGTTATGCGTCTTCACACATAACAAAAAAGTGAATAATCTGACATTCCAAAAAGCTTAGCTAATTATAAGACATTTCCACACAATTTTAGAGGTACAAAGGCCCATTAAGAAAGCAACCCGTTTAACAGTCTCACAGAAAGGGTGGAAAAAAAACCCTAAATGACATAAGTGGACCTCAGGAAAAATCTACTGAAACATTTTTCAAGTGGCTCAAGAAATAATCAATCATTCTTAAGTTTGAATGCAAAACTTTCTCATTCCAGCTCTTTAACCACTAAGCTATACTACCTATGTAAAACAACTGTAATGATAAATGACTGAGATGAGGACAGTGCACCTTCTGTCTTCCCATTCTTGAGCATGTGTACCAGGCCAGAGTTCTCCATCTCTACAATAGTCTTCATGTGCTTGGAGATGAGCTCTCTTTCCACCACCTTTACAATCGGCTCCTCCGTCGTTTTATCCAGACAGTGTATCACTCGCTCAATCTCCTCATTTATCCGTGCCTCCACTTTCTTTATGTACACACTTGCACTGTTCTCAGCTAAAAACTTCTGACTTTCCATCTGAAAAACATATACAAATAATTAATAGGTTTAAACCAAAAGGAGAACAAAAAAACTTAAAAGAAATAATTTTAATGCACAATTCAGTCATTATTTACTCTTGTCATGTCATTCCAAACCATGTGCTTCAGAAATGCTTTGAAGAATATTTACATAAAATCTTTTCTATGCAATGACAAATGGTGACCAAAGGTTACCGAGATCCAAAAAGAACAAGTTATTAGTACTAATTACTAAGTAAATTCTTCCAAAGTAAGAATAATTTTTGCTAATATTTGAAAACGGTTCACAGTACTGCAGGTTTGTAGGTTGTAGTTTTGTAGGTTTGTAGTTCTCCAAGCTCCTTGGAGATGTTGACAGAGTTCTTATGGATTTAGTCTGACTCTTCATGTAATAGACTCAAAGATGGTTAGATCAGATCTCTGTGTGAACCATACCGTCTGTCGTCGGACTGCTTGTGCATAGTAAAATCCCACTGGATTTTTACAGCTAATGGCAAAATTAATGTCTGGAAAGGTAAATTTATATTTCCTCCTGGCACACTTAAGTAAAATATATAAATAAGTGTAAAAAAAAAATTCTGGTAAGTCTTAAGACTTTTGAACAATACTGTATATAATGTGGCTGGGCTGCTGTATCAAGGTCAGCAGCAACCATACAAGGTACAATACTTAGCAGTGTAGGGAAAAAAAATGAACAAAACCGAAACAACGTTTCAAACAAAAATACCACAACAACCTAAGTGGCTCAGATCTCCAGCTTCCTCCATCGTTGTTTGTAGTGCTATTGTGTTATGTAGAAGCAATGTCCAAAAAGAAAAGATCAATACTAGATTACGCCATCACAGGGTTCCCATAGTAGTTGTGAATGTAAGACAACAACAACAAAAAATCTCTTCAGGTATAAAGTTCTTCTTTAAAGGTCTCCTTGCCAAGAGTACCTCTTGGGGACTATTTTGGACTACTTTTATGTGCCTTTACAGTGACTTTTTGTCCTTGCTTGGTCACCATTAACCAAATCATTGTTTAGAAAGAAGATTCTTACCAAAAACAAACAAACAAACAAAAAAACAATCAGATATGGAACAACATCCTAATGAATAAATTATGTAATTTATAAGCAGGCAGCATTTTCATTTTTAGGTTATATCATTATATATATATATACACACCGATCAGGCATATGACAGGTGAAGTGAATAACACTGATTATCTCTTCATCACGGCACCTGTTAGTGGGTGGGATATATTAGGCAACAAGATAACATTTTGTCCTCAAAGTCGATGTGTTGGAAGCAGGAAAAATGGCCAAGCGTAAGGATTTGAGCGAGTTTGACAAGGGACAACTTTTGATGGCTAGACGACTGGGTCAAAGCATCTCCAAAACTGCAGTTCTTGTGGGGTGTTCACAGTCTGCAGTGGTCAGTATCTATCAAAAGTGGTCCAAGGCAGGAACAGTGGTGAACCGGCGACAGGGTCATGGGCGGCCAAGGCTCATTGATGCACGTGGGGAGCGAAGGCTGGCCCGTGTGGTCCGATCAAACAGACGAGCTACTGTAGCTCATATTGCTCAAGAAGTTAATGCTGGTTCTGATAGAAAGGTGTCATAATACACAGTGCATCGCAGTTTCTTGCGTATAGGGCTGCATAGACGCAGGCCAGTCAGGGTGCCCATGCTGACCCCTGTCCACCACCGAAAGCGCCAACAGTGGGCACGTGTGCATCAGAACTGGACTACAAAGCAATGGAAGAAGGAGGTCTGGTCTGATGAATCACATTTTCTTTTACATCACGTGGATGGCCGGGTGCGTGTGCGTCGCTAACCTGGGGAACACATGGCACCAGAATGCACTATGGTGAGAAGGCAAGCCGGCGGAGGCAGTGTGATGCTTTGGGCAATGTTCTGCTGTAAAACCTTGGGTCCTGCCATCCATGTGGATGTTACTTTGACATGTACCACCTACCTAAGCATTGTTGCAGACCATGTACACCCGTTCATGGAAACGGTATTCCCTGGTGGCTATGGCCTCTTTTGGCAGGATAATGTGCCCTGCCACAAAGCAAAAATGCTTCAGGAATGGTTTGAGAAGCACAACAACAAGTTTGATCCATGGAGGACCCACCTCGCAACTTACAGGACTTAAAGGATCTGTTGCTAACATCTTGGTGCCAGATACCACAGCACACCTTCAGGGGTCTAGTGGAGTCCATGCCTCAACAGGTCAGGGCTGTTTTGGCAGCTAAAGGGGGACCAACACAATATTAGGAAGGTCATAATGTTATGCCTGATCGGTGTATATATACAGTGTTTCCCATACATTGATTTATTTGAGGCAGCCCACCACAATATCAACATTGACCACCACAAACAGATTTCAGTGCTTCCCATTCACAGACTGTGGCGGATATATGAAAATATATTTAAACTTCTCATAACATAAAAGTTCTTTAAATGTCGTGTTTTGAGCCACTGCTGTCAAACAAACTAAAATCAAAAGCGTGATAAGGCTTTGTGTCCTTATCAAAAGACAAGTAAAGTCTTACTGCACTGCGCAAAGTTAAGCACGCACTTCGCTCACGCGACCAGCATGATCAGCTCCACTGGTTTCGTTTCTCAATACTGGTTCATGGTGAATGCATTTCTATAGATTTGTAATGACGTGTGTTTGTAAACTTGTTTTCCGCCAAAATAAAAGCTTGACTGCAGTTTCATCAAAATAAAAGCTCACAGGTTTATCTCTTGCATATATAGAAATTAGGACAAAACTAATTATGAAAGTTTAATTTATTTTTGTTTACATTTTATTTTACATTTGTTTTACAATATATGGCTATTAATGTCATAGGAATATTATAACATTAGTAGTAGTAGTAGTAGTAGTATGTAGTGTAACATAGACTGAGACACTATATCACAATTAAAAAGAGGTTTGAGTCCCCTTTTTTTTTTTGCACACAATATGGGTTGGCACTCTTAATTTTGAACTCTTAAAGTGCACCAGATTGATGAATTTAACTTTTAAATGTACAAAATTTTCTTACAGGGGCCGAGGTCCACCCACAACACTTTCACAAAATCCTGTGGGAAACACTGATATATTTGTTTTTTTAAATGTTTATATGTCACTTATTCCAACTAATAGATAAATACTACTGCAATAAAGTGTAATCTAGCTTTACAAACCTGAAAGAATTCAGCAGACATTTCTAAGAATGGGGCCTCAAAATCCTCTTCATAAACGGAACGTCCTTCCAATCCCAAAATCATTAACATCTGACAAGCGTTACGAATGGCACCCCTGAATGAAGACAAAGATTTATTTACAATCTATATGAGAAAATCCTGTGGTTAGATAAATTTTCCTGTTACATTTAATACTTTTTGATTGTCTGATGGTTGTGGAAAGCAGCAAATCATAAATGTAGATCTATGTACATGCTAAAACTAAAGAACGGGTGGCTTTATCTTCTGCAATGACAAAAATCTCTGATTGGCTTACTCAGTGCTGTCTATCATTAAACATGCAGAATCTTGGAGCCATTTTAGTCACACCTGACATTTTTCATGTTTCAGGGTTCATACACATTTTTACAAATACATTTCCCCACAATTTTTGAGGGAAATATTCATGCCCTACTGTTCCATGAAAGTCTACAGATGTAAGAAAAAATTGTAAAAATTGTTTTTTAAAAATAAATAAATAAATAAATTCTCGATCCTAAAGTTCGCTCACTTTACGTATGTGTGTATTACATGTACACACATACGTGTGTTTTTTTTATTTTATTTTGCACAATAGCTTACAGCACCAAGGGAGCTTGATTTCAAATTTTTAATTTACAAACAGTGAGTAAGCAGTCAGTAAAATAATAACAATTAAATTACAGCAGTAGCACAAATAAATACAATAGAATAATATTATCAATTCAGTCATTATTTACTCTTGTCATGTCATTCCAAACCATGTGCTTCAGAAATGCTTTGAAGAATCTTCACATAAAATATTTTCTATGCAATGACAAATGGTGAGGTTTTTTAGGCAGGTCTAAAAGTAGTATTCAGGCAAAGAAATTCTACATAAATTGAATAAAGTAATCAAATGTAAAATAACACTGGATAGTCTTTAATGTAAAATGGATTCATCCTTAAAATTAAAGTTGCAAAAGTTATTCAGTCAAGAGCAGTGAGTGATTTGTCTTTTGTTGTTTGATTAACACAGTGTTACAGATATTAGGATTATTAGGCTGCTGTCACTTTAAGAGCAAATGCACAGATCCTATATACTGTTACACATTTGTTTTCTCAGTTTACATTCACTTAAGAAATAACCAACTTTATGGGCATACTCACCAATTATTTTGACATAATTTTTGTGCGCATTTGGCAGTTTAGGCGCAAAACGCCGCAAAAAGAACAATTTGGTACTTGCAAGTTGTTTGCAAGGTGGCTTTATGTGAGCACACTTTGAATTTGACTGCGCACAGAAAACAGTCTCTCAAAATGCACATGAGTACCAAATGGTTTAAAATCGCTTGAATGATTAAATTGGCAAGACTTGACAACTGACATGACAATTCGGTTAACTGTTCGGAAACGAGAGCAAAAGTCTTGTATCGTAGTGAGCAGCTGGATTGTAGTGCAGGCGCGTTGTGCTGATGTGAAGCCAATTGCTCATCATAATAAGAGAGAGGAAGAGCGAGCGAGCGAGCGAGAGAGAGAGAGAGAGAGAGAGAGAGGGAGAGAGAGAGGGAGGGAGAGAGGGAGGGAGAGGGAGGGAGAGAGGGAGGGAGAGAGGGAGGGAGAGAGGGAGGGAGAGAGGGAGGGAGGGAGAGAGAGAGAGGGAGGGAGAAAGAGAGGGAAAGAAGATGTGGAAAATGCAGGCCCTGAATAAACATATATTCTATTATACAGAAATTTCCAACTTTTATTTAATTTTCCAAAATGTTTCCAAGCCCAGAAATTTTTAAAATTTTAAAATATTTTAAAATATTTTAAAATTCCATGACTTTTCCATGAAGTTTTTCAAGACCGTACAAAGCATGATGTTTAAAAAAAATCTGTCCAGTTTAACATCAGAAGCATGAAATTTATACAATCAACTTTTAACAGGTTGTTTTTGAATTCAATAACTTTTTTACAATTACATCATGTCACAAGCAGAACAATCCATTATCAGACCTATATATTGTCTGAGGTCAACTTATGACGTTTGCGTGGTTTTTCAAAAACATCATAACGAGTAAGTAATAGGCTAATTTCTACCCTGGTTTTGAGGCTCTCTCCTGGAACGCTCGGTTTTTATGGGCGTGCCACATTGCAGACTTAGAAAGTAAACGCCCACGGCTAGGATTGGATAAGATTTGCATATTTAATGAGCTTCAGCTCCCCTGTCAGTGCATGACTGCATGTGGGAATTGTTTTGAAAGCGTGGGAAGACGGCAACCGGAATGAATCGCCCACAGGGCTCGTAAAATATCTTTATCAAACAAACACAATGATTTCTCTCTCACCCACACGCGATTGATTTTTTAAAATTTTTATATCAGTGGATATAACAGCGAACCATACACACACACATACACGCGCGCGCACAAGCCCTTCAAATATCAAGTCAAGAGTGAACAACGCACATCAAGAAAGGAATGTTATTTTCACTATTTTACGTTTTGGTAGCCCGTCTGGAAAACACATAGCCCCGGGACGTTGGGCTTTGCGAGCCCTGGCCCATAAATGTCCGAGTCTGATCCCGAATCGCAATGAACCAACAACTCCACCACAAATAAAGGATTCTTCAGCCTTTGACAGCGTGCTAAGACACGTACACATAATCAATAGATATTAATCGATCTGTAACAATGCAATACTATCACATATAAAAAAACATTTTTTACTCGCATAAGTGTGTTGCTTCATTCATTCATGTAATCTCATCCTGTCTGCAAATCCAGTCTCATTTACAAACGAATCCGTGGTGAAATGAAGGAACAAACGCGCAATATCTTCCCGACACGAGCTGGATATTCATTGAAAATAAAGTTCATCCATGCATTCATAATATTGGAATCCGAATAAAGCTTATGCGATATGTTTATTGCTTAGAAGTTGGATCCGGTTTAGCTCTAAGTAGGCCAATATCATCTCAGGCACGAGTCGGTGGGCGGGGCTACAGAATCGGGTGTTGTTCTTTTTCTGTTGAGGCGGTGTTTCAAACCAACGATGACGTCAAGATGTGGCATATTCTGAGATCGATCGTTTGCTGGGCCTGGTGTCAATTAAAGCTTTTCTTTGACTAACAAGAAAGTTTGCAGCTCTGAAACTTACAGGATATTCTTATATTACCATGAACTTTTATATATCAAAAGCTCAAGGGAAAGTTGATTTCTCAATTCATGACCCCTTTAACCTTTTCTAATGAAAAAGTGCATTTCTTTGTGATTTTAATATACTTGAAGAAAACAGCTCACTTTCAGCAGTTATTGGGAAGTCGTATTTCAGTT
The DNA here is from genome assembly GCA_039654625.1 of Rhinogobio ventralis. Lineage (NCBI taxonomy): Eukaryota > Metazoa > Chordata > Actinopteri > Cypriniformes > Gobionidae > Rhinogobio > Rhinogobio ventralis. Next base: position 5,069,934 of record CM077199.1, read on the forward strand.
TTAAGGTAGTGTTGTTAAATAGAGAAAAGCATTTTACATTTACGTAACTTGTAGCATATTCTTAACCTTGGATATGAAAGTGTATAATAATAAAGTGTAAATACTGTATTTATATAACGGTATTTATTTCATATATAAGTCCATCTTGGACTGCATTAGATATTTCAATATAATACAATACAGTTACTAGCAGCTGCAGCATCAACTTCCCCCGGGTCCTAATGCCCATCTGGTAACGAGTTTTATTTATTCAGGGGGCACTGTAGGCCTACTTGTTAGACTAATAAAATTAAAAGTAAAATACACAAATAACTTTAAGACAATTGTGTTTCTGAATAAATAAAGCAGCAATTTATGTCATAATCTGATTTGATTTGAAAGGTCAAAATAAATGAATAATAAAATCGCAAACATGACACTTGTAATTAAATAATTTTATTTAAACAATTTTATTCATTAATGTGTAATGTATTTTTATAAAACGTAAATGTGTAATATATCTTTACAAAAAAGATTTTTAGAATTTTTTACAGCTCTTTTGCTGTAGACCATCTACAAATGTTAAATCCACATATAAATTGTTAAGATTACAACTGCATCTGTCTGAAAAAAATAAATAAAAAAAAACAGCAGTGATTGATTTTATTATTGTTAGTTTCAAAGCTTTCAATGTACTGAAAATAACTTTAATAATGTTTTAGCTCTAACAAGCAAGCTTTTGTTCAAGTTTTGCTACCGGCTATTGGTCAGAATGAGTTGAAAAATATTGGCATTTAGTCCCTAATTACTGTAGGTCTTAAAGTGAAAGCAACCTAATATATACCCGCTCCTGTCTGTCTCATTAGTATTAATCAAACAACAACAAAAGGGCAAAAACAAACAGTAGCCTACTTCAACTTAAAACACTGTTTGTATCTGTATCTTTGTTATATTTATTTGTCCTATTAAATGTTGTTATTAGTTCTAATTTATTACTGACTGTTTACTTATTTACTTAAAAACTTTTACTTGTATTAGGCAATTGCTTATTACTGTGGTTTACTTGTAAGATTTGGTCATATTTTCCACCCCAAGTCATCATGTTATAAAAGCTATAGAGTACACCACTGGACTAGATACCAAAGCAAGCAAGATTTATGCATTTTGTTTGTTCTATTGTCATGTATGACTATTGTGCATCTGACATAATACAAGATATGGTAAATATGGTATCCTAATTATATAAAAAACATTGCAAGTTTTTTACCAATTTCTGGAAATTACCACCACAAAATCAGTCATTTTGATTGCGTGCGCGCCAAAAAAAAAACCTGTTTAACAGTCCTGTCTAATACATTATTAGAACTGTTTACAGAGAAAGTAGACATTATGTGAAAAAGTATTAGTGCTTGCCATGTGGTTGATGTCCAATGTGGCTAGTTGAGCAGAAATACATAATCAGGTTTCACTTGGTCCCCTCAAAGTTGCGTTTGGAGTGTCTCCTTAGCATAAAACTTGAGAGGTCCATTTGTTACTGTTTTCTGTGTTCGTAGAGTCAGTTTGTGGAGTAAATATATACGCTATAATCTGTGTGTGTCAGTAAGTAGTTCCTATTGTGCTAAGTTATACCCTACTCTGAAGTAAACTAAATGAGTTCCCCCAAAAGGAGTTCCTAGAACTAAACTCGTTCCTAGTTCCTGTGGTGCCTGGTTCCATTTTTATGCACAAACTACGCGTTCAATATATTCCTTTGTCTATGCTCTCACCATTTCTTAATTCCTCCCTTTTTCTAGCTTATAGTATCCTGAGCAATGGCTGAGCCTGTGTTTTACTAGCACTTCTGTGTTTATTGCCTTTTTAAGATGAATTGCTTGTTGTATTTCTCAATTCTAAGTCGCTTTGGATAAAAACGTCGGCCAAATGAATAAACGTAAACGTAAATGCAATCAGGACCACATGGAGATGCTAAAAGACCACTATAATACCAGGCACCTTGACATGGCTGCATATAGCTACTATACGGATACATTCAGAATTACTTAACACACCAAAATAAAACACCACATTCTAAATGTGTCCAAACTCAGCGATCTGAAGGCGTGTAGACATCATCAGTGAACAGTTCCTCTGTCAGAGCGAGTGTTCATGTCTGTGCTTGGGGTGTCTGATGGCAATATGTACGCAAACACCACTAACCCTCGCAAACTCCTCCAAAACACAGTTCTTTCGCAAGTCCATTATAAAACACTCGCCAGACAAGAATTTTGAAAATCAGAGATCACTCCTGCCACTCCTCTCAGCTAAGAACAGGAAACTGAGGCTACAATTCACACGGGCTCACCAAAACTGAACAATAAAAGACTGGAAAACCATTTCCTGGTCTGATGAGTCAATTTCTGCTGTGACATTCAGATGGAAGGGTCAGAATTTGGTGTAAACAACATGAAAGCATGGATCCATCCTGCCTTGTATCAGCGGTTCAGGCTTCTGGTGGTGTAATGGTGTGAGAGAAATTTTCTTGGCAATCTTTGGGCAACTTAGTACCAATTGAGCATTGTTTAATTACATATCCAAATATTAGCTTTATATGAAAATGCCTTTTGCTTCTACACGGCAACCGCCAACCCTTTGCTCAAGTCACATCAAAAACGGACAGAGAGAGAAAGCATTCTGTAGCATAGAACAGAAAAAGAAAAATGAGAAAGATTACATTAAACTGAAGGAAACAATGTCCAAGTATATAAAGAAAGATCGGTAAAAGGTTGTAGGGCTGCACGAAATTGAAGAAAAAAGCGGAAAAATATATTTGATAGCTTCCTGTGGACGTGAGAACTTTGCTTATTGCGCCTAATAACATTAAGCATGTAACAGTCATGTGTCCAGTCTACTCTCTGCTGTCTGCGTCGACCTAAAGACTTTTCATAATCTTTTGAACTACTAAAATCATTTAGTTATTGTAAGCCATTGCAATATGCATGATATGTACATTTGCAATATTTCGATAAGTTCTATATACTGTGCGACCCTATTCAGGTGATATTAATATCAACTAATTTTTTTGTATCTTTTATGTCGCTGTTAAGCAAAAAAATAATCGATGCATTTATTTTAATGCATTTATGGTCATTCAGTTGTTTTACATTTAAAGGAAGAACTTATCCCTATTATTGGGCTCCTCCTACTTATCCATGCTAATGCTTTGTAAACTTGTCACAATATCATTTTCATACCAGTATGCTTTATGCATAAAGAGACCATTAAGTTATAGTTCACCCAAAAATGAAAATTCTGTCATATTTACTTACCATCATGTCATCCCAAACCTCTATGACTTTCTTACTTCTGCGGAACACAAAATAAGGTATTTTGAAGATGTTGGTAATCCAACAGGTTTTTTTTTTTTTTTTACCATTGACTTCCATTGTATGGACAAAAAACACTGAGACATTTCTCAAAATATCTTATTTTATGTTTCACAGAAGAAAGCAAGTCATACAGGTTTGGAACGACCTGAGAGTGAATAAATGATGACAGAAATTTTATCTTTGGGTGAACTATCCCTTTATTGAAACAAACCCCACTATCTTTAATTTAAGGAGTCATAATTTTAATTTAAAGAAACATAAGTAAATAAATCATTAAGTACAATTACCGTATTGTTCCAAATATAAGACAACCCCCCCTCCCCTTTTCAAGAAGTACCTTTTGGAAAAAGGCTTTTTGAAGACCAAATCTTGTCTTTTAAAGAAAATAATCATATTTTCATATTGCATATTTTTCATATTTCAATTTAAATTTTTTGGATTCAAAGTATGGTAAATACTGGTAAAATCAACAAGCACATTTAGAAATAAACACTGGTATAGCTACCATAAAAATAACTTTGAAAATAAGTTGTCATTTAGTATTTTACTATAGCTGGGTTTCCATCCAAACATGAAGTGAATCTTTTCAAAGTTTGCAAAAAAACAAAAAAAAAACAAATGCGAATTGGGTGCATTTCCATCAAGTTGTTTGAGTCGATGACGGTGGTATTGGTAACCTAGTAACCAACAGTAAATAAAACTCCCTCAGCTTAACCTTAACTTGAAAAACGCTTAATGTGGCTTAAGAAAGTGGTATAAAAAGACCAAACTCAGTAAACAACAAACTAATAAAGCATACTATGAACAGAAAAGCAGACGAGTCCAGAATATGAACGCAACGCTTTTAGTTACATGTTAAAGGCCAAAGTATGCACGTTACATTTTTTTTGCAGTATTTACATGTAACTCGTGGCGAGAGGTTGCTCAAAACTGCGCATGCGTCGAACGCCGAAAAAAAAGCTAAGTATCCTTTCGACTTCAGCGTTTTCCTCCCATAGAAAACCAAGAAAATGCTTAGAATGAGGCTTAATGGACCAACAGTTATAAAAAAAAGACAAAATATGTTATACATTATTAATAAAACACAGGCAGGTTTAGGGATTTGCAAAAAACAAATGTGTACTCACACTTAGATTGTCATAAACACAGTGGGAGAACTATTCCAACAAGCTCTCTCAGCCTGAACACAAATGTGCGTTCTTTTGTCATATTCTGGGCTCATCTGCTTTTCTGCACATAGTATGCTCTATTAGTATTTTTTTAACTGAGTTTGGTCTATACTTTCTTAGTACATTACGCCATGTTAAGCGTTTTAGAAAGTCCCCATCAGGGGAAACAGCTGATTAGTCATGTGGGTTTAATGTTCGCTACATCAGAATTTATTCGGCAAATGCGTTTCCATCTCCCATTATTCGCATGAACTTTTTTTTCGCTCAAGTCAAAAACCACCTCAAGCGAGCGTGAAAACTTTTTTGTGAATTAAGGGATTTTTTTGCGAAATTTGGCGTTTCCATAGCTTATGACTGATTTCTCACCCTTTTTAATGTTCAGTGGCAGATGCTGGCATGTCAAAAAACACAGGTATTTGATCCACATTACCTATCTGATCCAGGGGGATATGAATGTTTTTTCCTTAGGCCGATCACATAACGCTGAAAAAACAGCAGTTTCTCTCTGAAGTCGGAGGGCAAGCGCTAATCCATTACGCCACCAAAGTGGCAAGACACACTTGTCTGTCATTTTCTTTTAAGCGGCCGCTTTTAGGACCGTGGTAAGCTTTTCTTTGACTGTTAGCATATTTAGGACTGTCTTTTTGGGCTCGCCATCTTCTAACATTACACTGACACACTGTATTTCTTGGCTGCTTATTGAGAGTTGTTTGATGACTCCACTGTGTTTATCAGTCCTGGGGCGCACACTCGTTTTACACATATTTGGTGCTCCCTATTATTGCGGGTGTATTATTGACATGTAAAAGCCTAGACCGTAAATATAAGACTACTCCATTTTTTCAGATGCATTTCCAAGAAGAAAACCGTTTTATATTCGAAACAATATGGTAATTGTGGAATTTCTTTTTCCACCTTCACTCAAGTGTGATTGGCAAGGTTGACTTTTAATATTTCAATATAAAATTCTGACATATTACCTATTTTTATGTTGAATTTCTCAGTACTTTTTACACCACAGTTCATTCCAGAGTTTAAACTCAGACCTTCCCAGCGAGATGCATTAATGTTGTGTGTGCACAAAAAGAGTACATATGAGAATCATATTAGGATTTATAAAATGTATTTGGCAAAAAACTTGTAAATGTACTAGCAAATGTAGGATTTCATCAATTAAAAAAATATTGTGCCAACAAAACTTGCCAAATTGCTATGATGAATTACACAGATTTCTGCATGGTCTACAGTGCGTGCAGAATTATTAGGCACGTTGATTTTCTGATCATATTTCTTTTCCAGGCACATTTTACCAATTCTAAACCACATTAATCTTAATAACTACTATTAATTGTGTATTTAATCATTAATACATGATATATGATTGTTCATGAAGGCTGGAAATGAAAAGCACTTTATATTCAGGTGTGCAGAATTATTGGGCACATTTTTTTTTTACAGATAAAATGAGCCAAAAAAGAGATTTAACTGAAAAGTCAAAAATTATTAAATGCCCATGAGAAGGATACAGTACTAATACAATAAAAGAAATTGGCCAAAGGCATGGCCATTGGACAGTAAAATGCTCATTGGGTCAGCAGGGTCAGACAAAAACAGGTGGCCAAGAAAAGACACGTTATTGAGGTTAATGTGGTTTGGAATTGGTAAAATGTGCCTAGAAAAAAAAAAGATCAGAAAATCAACATGCCTAATAATTCTGCACTGTATATCTGCTATGCTACCACACATTATGTGTGGGCCAAAACAAGAAGACACCCACCTGTCCACCACCTCTCCTTTTCTTTCACGGGCAATCATGTCTAGTAAGGTCTGCCTTAGATGGTCCCGAATGCAACCGTAACGAACCACCTGGTCTCTGAAGATGATGAGACCTAGATTATAGACGTTCTCTACATTATTCTGCTGAACATACACCCGGTCCTATACAAAGACAGAAGGGGAGACAGAGAGTGAGGGATGAAGCTAATAAAGGAGATAAAGCTCTTTTCCAAGCAACAGTCAAATTGGTTGGAAACAATGCACAAAATATATTTGAATTTCCTGAAAGAAATTCCAGTGCTTGCAAGGCAGCAAAAAAAGAGCTAAAGTTGATCAGGATTTGAAGAGGTGTAGGGGGGTGTGTGTGTGTGTGTGTGTGTGTGTGTAACAGCGCTCTCGGCAAAGCGGCGGCGAGTTGTGCGCCTTCACACTAGAGTTTACGTTACGTCAAATACAGGTACGTTGCGCATCCGTTGAGCTGAACTGAAATAGACAGATCGCTTGACAGAGTGAAACTCTGTTTCTCTGAGTGTTCAGCGAGTGAAAATATATCTATGCTAAACTTATTCTTAGCTTCTAACACACACACCGAATCTAAGCATTTATTAGCCAATGGCTAATGATAGATATTATTTAGTTGCCCAGAGTAAAGATTTATTCGCATTGTAGAGGGTTAACAAAACAGAGATATTCTGTAATTCTGTATGTAAGAAAATACTAGGGATATCACGATATAAAAATATATGTATCGTTGATGTAAACGATAGGATTCGCAATATAGAGTCAGTTTTATCCAAGGCTCAGCTTACTGTATTTATAAGGTATAATTCACGCAAAAATTTTAATTGTCATGTACTCACCCTCATGTCGTTTCAAACCTATAAGATTTTCATTTAACTTCAAAACACAAATTAAGATATTTTTCAAGAAACCAGAGAAAGATTTCTGTCCCTCCATTTAAAGTCCATTCCTCTCAAACTTAAAAGATCCATAAATTGTCATAAGGGCATCGTAAAAAATAATCAATCAAGTGGCCTCCTCCAAATCCAAGTCTTCTGAAGAGACACGATGGCTTTATATGATGAACAGACTGGAGGTAAACAGCTCCAGCTAGCCTAATGCTCAATAAATTACAAAATAACGCCAACATTTTCCTATTTATATGTTGTGATGTGTATAGTTACATCGTGTACTAAGACAGACGGAAAATTAAAAGTTGCAATTTTCTAGACCGATATGGCTAGGAACTATACTCTCATTCCTGCGTAATAATCCAGGAACTGTGCTGCCGTACCATGGGTGCAGCGGCGCAATGATATTACGCAGTGCCTGAAAATAGGCTAACTTCCGCCAACATAACCAACATGCTTGCACAGAGAGCGTGCTGGGGACTATTTTCAGGTGCTGCGTAATATCATTGCGCCGCTGCACCCATGGTACGGCAGCAAAGTTCCTGGATTATTACAAATTATATTAAGCCTTAAAATTCTGCCTAATTAAGGGCGTGGCCACTTGAGTGACAGGTGGACTGCCACTGTGGTCGAGCTAGGCGGGCGTGGTTTCCGCCTCTTTGCCCATTGTCAGTTATCTGGGAGTGACGTGCGGTCTCCAGACAAACATAAATAGGGCTGCAGCAACTAATCAATAAAATCAATTAATAGCGATAATGAAAATAAATCGACAATGAATTTGATTAACGATTAGTCACGTCTGCACACGGAAACCCAGTCACATCACTTTACAGTAGTGAATAACCCGTTTCTATGTCACTGTAACACATTTTGTTATTGATTAAGTGTTCTAAGATAGAAGCAAATAAAGTGGGAGAGTATACATACAATATACATATGTGTCTAATTTCAATGCAATGGCCTTTGTGTAGATATTTAAAGATGGCCATTTTAAGCATGACCATTTGGATTTATATGAAATAGTAATACTTTATAATAGGATTCCATTTCTAACATTAACTAAGATTAATAAAAGTAGTTCACTGATACGTTTTTACATTTTAAAGTTGTATCTCAGTAACATTGCGAGCAAGTCATTTTGGTACGGCATTTCCGATTACGTTCTCTCTTTACTATACCCCACATGACAGCATGAAACAACATTTTACTATTTATTCTTAATTCATTCATTCCCTATGCTATATGAACAACAAACAGTAACAATATAGCCAAGTCTTACCTTGTGATAATCTTCGAGTCATTTAATTTGAAAAGCATCAATTAATCCAAAGGGGAGCTGCGGTGTTACACAGCTTTCAAGAGGATTATTATGTGCTGTCCATTTTCAAGAAGTACACATTTCAAGTACACAACAAGTACACATACAGTATTTGCTATCGTATGCATATAATATCCAAATTTACCGTTACCTTGCATATGGACTGGATAGACACCTTATTTTTATGACCTGGCATTTTATGACCCTGCCCTGCTCATTTACATAGATTGGTTTGTTGAGTCGGGGTGCGTTATTATATCGCCTTATCACAAACGACACTGTAACGCTTGTTTATACACTGGTTTTATTACTGTCGGCACTCACTGGAAGACTACATTACCCATCACTGTTTGAGAACTACAGCAAACTAAGGCACCTCAAACAGCTCAAAATACACAGCACTTTTTCTCATGGAGACCGTCCCTGCATTCCAAATGGTATGATGTTATAAAGTTTGAAAGTAGTACATTTTTGTTTGTGTTTTTCTGGAGAAAGAAAGTCATAAACATTGAGGATGGCATTGAGTAAATGAAGAGAGAATTTTCATTTTTAGATTAACTATCACTTTTAGTTACCTTAAGGATGTTATCAATAATTTTTGCCTAATTGATTAACCTTAAATCACTCAAAAGGGATAACGTTTTTGGTCCTTGGGGTCAGATAGACCCCAAACTTTTACAGAGCGATTGCATAAGGAAATATAAATTTTTTACATGGCAAACTACACTCACCTAAAGGATTATTAGGAACACCCGTTCAATTTCTCATTAATGCAATTATCTAATCAACCAATCACATGGCAGTTGCTTCAATGCATTTAGGGGTGTGGTCCTGGTCAAGACAATCTCCTGAACTCCAAACTGAATGTCAGAATGGGAAAGAAAGGTGATTTAAGCAATTTTGAGCGTGGCATGGTTGTTGGTGCCAGACGGGCCGGTCTGAGTATTTCACAATCTGCTCAGTTACTGGGATTTTCACGCACAACAATTTCTAGAGTTTACAAAGAATGGTGTGAAAAGGGAAAAACATCCAGTATGCGGCAGTCCTGTGGGCGAAAATGCCTTGTTAATGCTAGAGGTCAGAGGAGAATGGGCCGACTGATTCAAGCTGATAGAAGAGCAACTTTGACTGAAATAACCACTCGTTACAACCGAGGTATGCAGCAAAGCATTTGTGAAGCCACAACACGCACAACCTTGAGGCAGATGGGCTACAACAGCAGAAGACCCAAACGGGTACCACTCATCTCCACTACAAATAGGAAAAAGAGGCTACAATTTGCATGAGCTCACCAAAATTGGACAGTTGAAGACTGGAAAAATGTTGCCTGGTCTGATCAGTCTCGATTTCTGTTGAGACATTCAGATGGTAGAGTCAGAATTTGGCGTAAACAGAATGAGAACATGGATCCATCATGCCTTGTTACCACTGTGCAGGCTGGTGGTGGTGGTGTAATGGTGTGGGGGATGTTTTCTTGGCACACTTTAGGCCCCTTAGTGCCAATTGGGCATCGTTTAAATGCCACGGCCTACCTGAGCATTGTTTCTGACCATGTCCATCCCTTTATGACCACCATGTACCCATCCTCTGATGGCTACTTCCAGCAGGATAATGCACCATGTCACAAAGCTCGAATCATTTCAAATTGGTTTCTTGAACATGACAGTGAGTTCACTATATTAAAATGGCCCCCACAGTCACCAGATCTCAACCCAATAAAGCATCTTTGGGATGTGGTGGAACGGTAGCTTCGTGCCCTGGATGTGCATCCCACAAATCTCCATCAACTGCAAGATGCTATCCTATCAATATGGGCCAACATTTCTAAAGAATGCTTTCAGCACCTTGTTGAATCAATGCCACGTAGAATTAAGGCAGTTCTGAAGGCGAAAGGGGGTCAAACACAGTATTAGTATGGTGTTCCTAATAATCCTTTAGGTGAGTGTAAATATCTTTTTTTTTTTTTTTTTTTATTTACTTCGACTATACATTTATGCTGTGTTTTTGTGGATATTTGGTGGGGTTTTTTTTTTACCTATTCACTATACAAATAGTTAACTATGTCATAAATTGGCTCATGAAAAAAAAAATTATGAAAAAAAATCACTTAAATGATGATCTTAATTAAATTGTTTTTGTAAAGCCCTTTTAAAATGAAGGAAAAGTCCAGTGGGGTCAGCTGGACCCCAAGGAGTGATTAAGGGTTAAGTGTTCTGTTATGCACTGTCCTTAGTAACCATTTCACACACAAAAAATTAAGAGACCAAAAGAAGTCAATGCAATGGCTGAGTTTGTGTTAATTGAGGAGGAGGAAGCACTGAGGCACATTCTTAGTCTTGTTCATAAGAGTAACTGATGGATTATAGTAGGGCTGGGCAATATGGCCAAAAAATATCTCTGTATTTTTTGGTTGAATGGCAATACATGGTATTTATCCCAGTATTTTCTACGTTTTTCTATTTGAAATATTTCTAATTTAATAATACATTTTATTTCACATCCTGCCCAATGATGTCCTAAAAACAATGTTGATATTGAAGGCTATCAACAAGGCTGTAAACAAATACAGTAAATGTAATGTAGGCTATGCAATATATTATGTGCAAAAGGGGGTTAAAATCACATTATACATTATACGTTAATACACTCTAATATTGTAACATTACAATCTAAAAACAAAATTAATAATTCACTAATTAAAAATGACTACATCTAAATTTTTCAACTAAAAATGAAAATAAAAACAAAAGAACACGCAGAAGATATGCTGGTTTCTCCGGTAGTGGGCGGGACTAATGCACAAACGGCAATCTCATTGGCTGGTGCTCATCTATTACCTTCACTGTTTTGATTTCAGCAAATCAGTTCGATCGAACGCAGACAACGTGATTAATATTCATGAACCCAGCAGCGCATCAATCCATAGTGCGTTGTATGTTGTTATTAGTAGTAGAATTAGTAGTATTAGTATCTTATTAATAATTACTATTATCTATTAGTATTATAATTTTTTTACAGAAACACTGAATGACCAACAATATTTTAAGCACCACCACCAGTCCTAAGTTCAGTTAAAATATCAAATATGCATTCGTGTGTGTGTTTATATATTTTAGGGCTGTCAAACGATTAATCTCGATATATAATATAGATGTAGATCTTGATATAGATGTATAGAAATATAAAAACATTTCTTAAATATATACATGCATGTGTGCGTATTTATATACACATAATAATTATACACAGTACATAAACATATATTATGTAAACAAACTTTTATTTTGAATGCGGTTAATCGTGATTAATCGATTTGACAGCACTAATATAAATGAAATATATCAGTCTGGCGAGGAAACAAAAAAATTTACTAGCCAATGCCGATTCTATTGCCAAGGTGTGCATAGAGGGTTGAAACTATATACTTACTTATAGGTTTAAAATTCCACATATGGCACATTTATTGTCCAACAACAAATATTTAAAAAAATATGTATATTTTAGTCAGAATTATTGCGTTCCTATTCTATTGCGCTCCGTCTGTTTGACGTGCATGCACGCGGCGGCGCTCATTCACGGAAGCCTGAATTTTAGCGGAGATTCACATGCAGAAGGCTCGTCCTCTTTGGACAGCAAAATGGACATATTTGCATGACTTTCTAACATTTACAGATGAAGAATATACCTGTGAAATGTAAGTTATGCACTGAGGAAAGCACCACATTTCAAACGCATTAAACACCGCAAGTATTTATCGGTCTGTCAGCACAAGTAGCCTCTCTCTCAGAGCATCTGACAGGGCAAGCTGCTTTAAACTATACGTGTTAACTATATCTTACCAGTTATTTTGAAGCCCTTAATATAAGGCATGTGTCATGTTGAGGACAAGTTGTATCATGCACTTTCCCTGCATCAGCTCACTCCGCTAGTTTTCAGATGCGCTCGTATAATCTACTGTATAACGATATAAACAGTATTGCCTCATTCCATATTGTTTCTAAGAAATATATCGATATATCGTACAAACTCGATATACCGCCCAGCCCTAGATAATAGTGTTTTTTGTGTTCTTTTCAAATATTTTTTTTTCTTGTTCCAGCTTTTGTTTATGTTTCTTGTTTACAGCACTGTTAGACTAGTCGCACACGAAGCACCGTGACGGGGAAATCTCAATAAGTATCGAACGCCAGAGAGTTAAAATGAGAATTACATCTGGAAATTTACCTAATCAGAATGTAATCAGGAACATCAATACAGTGATGCTTTGCAAGCCCTGTAATAAGCTACCATTCACAAAGAAAAGTACCAACACAAAAATCGAACAACATACAAAGAAGGTTGCCATAAGGACCCACCATGTACATCAAGATGTCTCTGATCATCACCATAGCCGTCTGGTGGTCATTCCAGGCTTGATTCAGTGTTTGCAGAAAGTTGTTATTCAGGGAGTTTAACACATCCTCACGTACCTTTTAAAGGACAAAAAATGGATATAAGGAAAGGATAAACAACCTGTTAATTCATATCAAGGTAGCAAGCAGAACCCCAACTTGGTCTAATTCGTTAAAGTACCCCTATTATGATTTTTCGAATATTCCCTTTCATGCAGTGTAATACGGCTGTCCGTGAATGTAAACGTTCTGCAAAGTTGTAAAGTCTAAAGTGCACAATAAATCAAATTGTCTCCCAAAAGAAAGAATCAACTCTGAACGGCATAAACAAGTCGTTTGTATTTCGAATCCTAATGCGTGACTTTCACATGTCACTAGAAAATACATTTGCATAATGGCCGACTATGTTGTACGTTGTCCACCCACGAACAACTTGGCCAGCCCTCAAACATCATTTTACTGACAACTGCTTCTCAAATCTCAGCGTTCAACAAAGGATTCACAAAACGCTTGCTCTTGAGAGATGGGTCAGTACCCAGTTCATTTGGACCAGATTGCTCCTCAGAATCACAACCTGTAAGTATGAATAATTGATGTATATACTTTCTACAGGGTGTTCAAAATACTTTGTATTTAAGTAATTGTACCTTAACTCAAAAATATACAGAAATTATTTTGGAATAATAAAAACATTATGTTGGAAATATTAAAGTTTTTTCGTCAGGCACTAATATGCAGACTCTCATTAAGCTACCCAGCTGCGGGGTCACTTGTTTCAGCAGCAGTAGATGCAAAACAGATCCAAGAGAAATTTCAAAAAGGAGAATTAAAAACCAAACAAAAGGAAATAAAAAAGCACTGTGTTGGAGCACAAAAATATCATATAACGATTCAATCACGATTCTTTATTATGATGGTTTTATTATTTTGCAAGTGACCAAAGATACACATTACATATATACACAACATAATATACAAATGAAATAAACAGTGCTTTATTTTTTCAGCTACAGTAGGTGTATTTAACAGTAGCATTCAAGTAAGAAATTAAATGAACAAATATAAAAATAAGACACTACATAGACTTCACTGTATAAATTATACACTAATCTATAAACGTTCTCAGTCAAGAGCAGGGAGTGATTTTCTCTTGTGTGTTTTTTTTTTATTATTAACATTTAAAGGGATAGTTCCCCCAAAAATGAAAATTCTGTCGTCATTTACTCTCAAGGTGTTTTAAACCCAAATGAGTTTCTTTCTTCTGTTGAAAATAAAATTTATTTTGAAGAATGTGGGAAACCAAACTGTTGCTGGTCCCCAGTGACATCCATAGTATATTTTTTCCTACTATGCAAGTCAGTGGGGACCAGCAAATGTTTGGTTACCCACATTCTTCAAAATATCATCTTTTGTCTTCAGCACAAGAAAGAAATGAATACAGGTGTGGAACAACATTAGAGTGTAGGGCTGGGCGATATGACCAAAATCTCATATCACGATGTAAGTCATCTCATATCCCGATAATGATATATATCACGATACACGTAAATTCAATAAATTCATATACATATATATATATATATATATATATATATATATATATATATATATAGACCACATGGAAAGGACTATTTCTTTTTACATTTTAAAGTATATACTCAAAATGTACTCATTCATATGTGATTATTTTTCTCCCTTTATTTAGAAGTGTTTGCCATTGAATCATTCATTTAAAAGATTTATTCACAAACGCTGATTCATCCAATAACGAAACAAGTCGTGATGAATGAGACATTGACTCATTCAAATTATCCCATCTTTGCGAGTCTCTGTTATATGGAGTGCCACGAGAAAAAGCCTGCTCTAACTCTGTGGTTTATTTTTTAGCATTTTTGACGTAGGGCTGGACGATTAATCAACAAGTAATCGAAACCGAAATTCAGAACCTCTAACCGACGTAATTTTCCCATGACGGTTGTTTCGGCTTTTAATCCTGTTAATACTTTCCCCTTAAAAACATACTACAGCGCGTGTAGTCACGTGACTCCGCCCTGTCCAGTTAGCGGCATGGAAGCAACACGGACTGGCGAACTCAAACACAGAGTCAACACACGCAAACAGCGTCCTAATGAAAGGGTCAATTGTATGTGTTTAAAGGTTTGTCAGTTGGAACATTCAAGTGATTTTACACCATTCAATAACATCAATATGGAAAACAAGGCACTTCAGTGCCCACAAGCTGTTTTCTGTGACACAGAGAGCCGAGCCGCGTCACGTCTCTGACAACGCGCAAGCCCTGAAGCCAGATCACTTTCACTTGCGTCTTCACTAAACTTTGTCAATTTAGGCTTGCCAGTTGGGACATTTCAAGCAATTTTAGACCATCGGATGTGTATCATTATGTTGAGCTACTTCGCTAATGCATTGTGGTAAACGAACACAGACTCCTGTTCGGAGCCACCCGGTTCTGTCTCCCCTTCACTCGCCATGCTGTTATTATTTATTTTATTCACGTTTCTGCCTGCATCCCCGTGGTGGTGTGTAAGATTGCAGTGATTTAAATGATAAAAAAGTATTGCCGTAAACAATGTACTTTGCAACACCATGAAATAAACGATAGAGCATAATATGAAACAATAGTCGATCCGATATATATCGTCATATCGCACAGCCCTATTAGAGTGAGTAAATAATGACAAAAGTTTAATTTTTATCCCTTTAAGGACAAGCGGCAGCATGCCCTGCATGCATGTTTAATATTAGCTGCTGTCGGTTTATGCAAACCTTTTGTGTATTTGACAGTATTAGCACAATAAAACTAGAAAGATATCTGTTGATATCTGTTTGACAGGCTTTTAGCGCCTGTGTGCTTCGGGTGTATGAAAAGTGCATGTTAGAAAAGCGCATCAGCAAGCGAATGAAATGCTTAACCGGCAATGCTTTAAAGCACATGCAGATAATGAACTTTTGTGAAGTGCAGTGTCCCGTACCTCTACGTTAACATGTGATGTGAATGTACGTCGAGTTATACAGTATGTTGAGACGGAGGCGCCAGAACTAAACTGATAGAATGCACAATACTACAATATTTCTTCAAAAGCATCATATTTCAAACCTTGCAGATTAGACCCCAGCACCCTCAGGGTGGAAAAGAGGAAAGATAGAGACATATGGCTCTTACTTTGTTGATAAGATGTTCTGTGACTACCTCCCTCAAGCCTGTATAGAGCTTCTCTCCATGTTTGTGTAGTACCATGGTGTAGGCGTTTCTGTAGAGCTCCTCGAAGCTCAGCCCACTGTTGTTTTTCCTCTGGATCTCCTGAATAGCATTTTTCAACAGGTCCCAGATGTTGTTGACATATTTCTCATCCATGGTCATCTGTAACAGGGTGGAGATGAAATAGAGAGAAGTGGGGAAACCATTAAGGGAGAAAAGGTGATACATGATGCTGCCAATTGTTTGAAAATAGCGTGATAATGAAGTTTGCCCAAATAAAAATGTAAAGCACTCTTATTCATGCAAGGCAACATACCATCCGTACATAAGGGCTTACCGAAGCAGTACATTCATCTTATTATGGCTCAGCATAACCTTTAATTGGAAACAGATTATCAATCTAACCTAAATTAGTTGGGGTGTAACGAAACCCTAATGTTACGATTCGATACGTATCACGATAGTAAACTCTAACTACAATATCATTTTGATACTCAAAGACATATGCTAAAAGGTTAACAAAATAAAATGCACTGTTGATTAAAATGCTAAATTGGTATTACATTGGGGGTGGAAATGAATAGGCTTGGACTTGGCGCTGGTTACCATATGCACAGGACAATGCTGACACCAGAATAAAAATATTCAAGATTCTGAAGCTGAAAATACAGAATTATTTTATGCTCGCACTCTGTCACTGACTAGATATATTTAAAATAACGTAGGCCACATTTTACTGGTAACATAAGACATTTGGCATTATCAGGACCCACAAATAACCCAATTTCATTATTATACATTATATTCAACATTACATATGTCATCATTACATACCCCCTTGAAAACGAGATGATGCACACACACAGCAATTTTAATTTTGGGTAAACTATACACAATATATATTGTCACTATCCACAATACATATTGATGCAATTTTTGTTACGATACATTGTTACACCCCTAGAAATTAGACATGAAATTAATTCACGATGTAAACAAATGTGTGAATGTGATTGCATTAGGCTACATAAGATAACAACAGACCAAGTGCATTTTTCTTAAAGACAGACAACGCAAACTCCCTTCTCAAGCAAAACATTTCACAAAAAGACAAAATTACTGTGCCATTGTCTGGTTCTGGTCCATGGAACATGTCCATAGTGAATATGATACACTACAGACTACACCTATGGTCTACAACACCTGTGTGAACTTTAGGCGAACTGTCAACAGTAGATGATGGCTCAGAGAAGTCAGCTGTAAGAAAATATATAGCATCAATGTATTTGTTTGATTGGACAAAACTTTTCACAGACAGGTCTTAGATTAAGCCAGGTCTTATTTCAAATCAGGGCACTAAAGTAGCTTTTATAAACATGCCTTAGAGAAAAACATTACGGATGTGCATCTTGAGAAACAACAATGGCACTGACATATTTTAAGATATGTCAGTGCAAGTTGCTTTCATTTAAAACTGCTCAAACATGCATTTTAGTCTGGGACTAGCTTAAGCCTTGTTTGAGAAACCGGGGGACTATGTTTTATGACACTTATACATTGTAGCTTACTATATCCATGGTTCATAGTCTTGGACATTGTGTAATAAAGGGGAGTTCTCAATTTTTAAGTTAGGGCTGCACAGTGCACAATTAATCGAATTTGTAATCGTGATTACAATTACGGATGCCACAATTATGTAATCGTTCAAAGGCGCATTTACCAAAAACAATTGTCCACTTACATTATTCTGTGTGCTTTATTTTTCTTTCTACAGGTTATCTTAAAGTTTGTTTTTCTTCATTGTCTCAATTTTAATTTTAGTATAACATTATAATACAATGCATATTTGTACATTTTTTTTGTTTATTTAAAGAAGAAACCAAACCAATGTATACTTGACATTTGAGGCTTAATGCTATAGAAAAGCAAAAAGAGTATTTCAGAAAGAGTGTTTTCAGCTTGTTTATTTTGATATAACAACAAGGCATGTAGTCGCTTCAAACAATGGCATACAGCTACTCAAAACATCATTCAATGTGAATTATGATAATCGTAATTAATAATCGCAATTACAATTTCAAGGGAATAATCGACTATTATGATTTTTGTCATAATCGCGCAGCCCTAGTTTAAATATCTTAAAACCGTTGTCCCCATGTGTTCTGTGGTAGTATATATTGAAATATGATATCAACTACTGAATATTCAGCTCAAACGGATGTGAGCAAATCAACAGATGTGATTCAGAAGAAGAATGCTCGTCAATAACGGTTTATTTTGGTTTTACAGTATATTGACTACTTAGACAAGGCCAACTGTAAACGTCAAACACACTCTTGCAGCATTAGTGTTTCTTCCCTGGCAATAACTAAACGCTCACTAAAAACGTGTCGCATCATATGACCATTTGCGACATAAACATGCAAACGATACATGATGGAAAAAGTTATCATAGACAAATCAACCTGCTGCCACAAAGAACATTACTAGAACAAATATCTTAAACTAGTGTTTAACACGCATGTACAGGTGAGTGTATATGCTCACTGAGGGAAACGCTGCAGTAAAATTAGTGTACTTGGGTCATTGCGCATTTATTTATGATTATCTAACGTTACTGCTGTTAAACAGGTTAGCCAGCTAACAGGCTCGTTGGTTTATGTTTTTTTGGTCAAAATGACAACAACAACGCAAGAGCTTCTAAACCTAGATCAAACTGACACCCCTCTCGTGATGGTTACTTGATTATTTGTGGGATTTGGGAAAATATCGAGGCAGTGTAAAGGGATTTGTCCACATAGGCCTGCCTGCCTGCCTGAATCCCCGGAGCTCGAGTGAATCTCGCCCGCTCTGAGCGCTCATACTCACAGGAAAGGCTCGTATCCTCATCTTGGTGTCTTTTTTAGTGCCCCCTTTGCTGAGATTTGACATGTCTGGCTTATTCCCCGCCGTTGTCTCCTTTCACATGAAAGTCTTCTCTGACAAAAGACGGGGAACACGGATACTGAGGCAGCGCTGAACCCCCACTTGACCTTCTTCACGAGTCTCACTCTTCGGACTTGTTGACAACCGCTTCGCGTTCAGACACTTTCGGGCTCCAAGAGATGGCGGACGCGCAAATCTCACGTATTCTCAACGCCGAGGTAACTCACGCGAGATCTTATACATCATATTTAAAGATTCTTAAATATATTACAGAGCCCATTAAATATAGTTAGCCCTCAATATTTTAGAAACTTGTAATTAATTAATAACTGTATCAGATTAAGTAAATGTTATTGGGGACATTCTACCAGAATTATCTGTCCTTGAATTGTTTACAGTGCATAAAAAGTATTTAATCCAGAAATGTCTCAAACTGACTGATGGTTGATTTCTGTGAGTTGTTCTGTAAATGAATATGTCATTCATTAGGTTCTCAGATTTTTTTTTATTTTTTTATTAAAAACACTTTTTAAAATTACAAATCCTGTCCTTGTCTTTGTCCTCAGCCGAATTGGAGCTGCAGTTTTCATAGTTTTGTTATGCTAAAAACTTTTGTTATGAAAAAAAACTCCATCAATAACAAGTTTAAGTTGTTATCATTCACATCAATTGATTAAAAATATGAAATCATACATACATTCTACAAATACAATTTTACAACTGTCCCCATGTTTTCGGTCAGCCCAGTCACGTTTAGAACATTGTTAGAACAAGAAAATAAGGATAAGGAATGTAATTCATATAATGTACAGACATATTAATGAGTACTACAGCTATGTTCAGATATACACAGATGCATCAAAGAGTTTAGAAATATGAGACTGAAAGAAGGGTTTTAATACAAAATCTAGAAAAAATAAAAATGCAGTTTATATTAGGAGATATTTTACAAAATAATTCAGGAAATGAACGTTATAATTTTATTTTTCAATATCTAAAAGTGACTAATTTGTGGGAGAGGGTATAAAAAGGGAGGAAATGTGTCATTTTGATCCCTTGCTTGCATGTTAACAGTTTTTATGCTAGCATGCTGGCAGGCTGATTAATGGCGGTTTAAAATGGCCGACCGTCAGGCCCTGTCACATCCCTGTGTGACTATTGGCTAATAACGCACAAAGTCACAAAGTTGCTTTCCTCAAGGAGGCACTTGATGGCTCACGTCATGACATTTTGTCTAATTAGAGAGGCTGGTGCACACCTTTAATTTCCAAAGGTTAGTAGCTGCAATACAAATGGAAACCTGCCCCAACAATCGCTATTTAACATGTCTTAATTTAGCCATTTAAGGAATAGTTCAGCCTAAAATCAAAATTCTGTCATAATTTACTCTCCCTCAACTTGTTTCAAACCTGTATGAGTTTCTTTCTTCTGCTAAAAGAAGATATTTTGAAGATATATTATTTAGTATAGTATTTTTTTTCCTACTATGGAAGTCAATGGGGACCATCACTTCCATGTTGGGTTACCAACATTCTTTAAAATATCTTCTTTTGTGTTCAGCAGAAGAAAGAAACTCATACAGGTTTATAACAAGTTGAGGGAGAGTAAATGATGACAGAATTTTCATTTTAGGGTGAACTATTTCTTTAAACACAAACGACTGTAATTGGTCCATTTGGAAAGTAGTAGAAGTATCACGTGGCAACGCTGTCTTCAGCAACGACAATAATTTTCCCTGAATAATGCTATACTAATCAACCTTAACAGAACAAACTGACATTCATGCCATTATCAACACGACTTATGCTCACGAATTTGAAGGCTGCTATTGGATCATTGAGGGCAGCACAGTAGGTGGCGCTGTCGCCTCAGCAAGAAGGGCCCCGGTTCCCAGCTGAGCTGGGAGGCCTTTCTGTCTGGAGTTTTTCCCTGTGTCTGCAATCAAAACACATGCAGTATAGGTGAATTGTGGACGCTACAAGTCCGTAAGTGTGTGAGTCCCTAGTAATGTAATGGGGAGGGTCCAGGAAGGACCTGGCGATCAAAATACATGCGTTGGCTTATATCATCAAAAATGTTATTCCAATAAGAAATGGTGGAAGGAATTAGGTACAGAGGATTTTTGTACAGAGATACAGATAAAACCAACCACAGTGGATTCAGGGCTGAGACACTATTATTGTTTCTGAAGAGCATACAAATTTCCAAAGAGATGGCCTTGTAAACTATATTAAATTATTTCCTAGAAACTGGAAATTGGTATCTCAAAACAAAATCAGTAGTTCTATCGCATAACCAATTCACACAATTAACATCACACTATTACTGAACTAGTTTTCAAGAAACAAGGATTTCCTCTTATGTAGAATATTACAGTTATTCCAAATAAACTAATTGTGTGGCCAGAAATTATGCTTGTAAATAAGACCCCAAACCAAAAGCATTTACTGGTGATAATTGGAGAGTTTAGGAAGTTTACTAATTGAATAACCGCACATTAAAAGGAAATATATACCTCCTAATTGAAAAAATGCATATCGTGGGATTACACTCCAAATAGAAGATTGATTACGGAGGAAGCGTTTAAACCAATTCATTTTTAGGGTATTAAGCGAGTCAAAATCAATAACATATAAGCCGACTTTAGAGGGTGACCAGACATCCCGTTTTTCCCGGGACAGTCACTTATTTCAGCTGTATTTTTAGTGTCCTGACTTGGTTGGTTTAAAAAATGGCTGGTACAACATGTTCCTTGATCAACATCTTTGTTGATCCTGGAACAAAATTCCAAGGGTATAAGGTTTAGGTTTAGAGGAAGGGATACGGTTAGGACTAAATTTTCGGACAGGAATGTTGTTCCAGGAACAACAAAATATGTTGACCCAGGATATCTTACCTAGCCAAATTATGGTGACCGTTCTACCTTAGAACAAATGGTGCTACAAAATACCAAATTGGAATAACATTGTAGAGAATATACCTTCCTTGGGGAAAAGTGTGGTACTAATAAGGTAAAATAAATAACATTTTAGTTTTACCCAACTAAACTGTTTTTTTATGAGATTGTTTTAGATATTGAAATAAATGGCTGCTTTGGTCACTCTTCCGCAGAACTGAGAAGTTGGATTTTTTTATGTGTACCAATTTCATTTTGTAAGTGACCTTTCTTTTCTTTTTTTTAAATATGTTTTCTCTGGTTTGTTTGACTACTCAAAAGAGAATGTACCCCAAATTTTTCTTTAAAAAAACATGGTTTCCTTCATCTCAGTTGCGTTAAATCAGGATTTAGACTATACCATAGTACTGAGACTGCTCTCATTAGAGTTACAAATGATTCGCTCTTATCATCCAACCGTGGTTGTATCTCGCTATTAGTGGTAATGGATCTTAGTGCTGGCATTTGATACTATCGACCACAACATTGAATAGACTCTACAATTACATTGGAATTGCATTGGCATGGTTTATCTGACCGGTAACAATTTGTAGCAGTAAATGAAGAGGTCATATCGATCACAAGTTCAGTATGGAGTACCACAAGGCTCAGTGCTAGGACCGTTGCTTTTCATACTGACGAAACATACCAAATCACAAATTTAACTAAATGCATTGTTGATTAAAAAAAAAATTGGATGACTAGTAATTTCCTACTTAATTCTGAAAAAACGGATTCTAATTACTGAACCAAAAAACTTTGCATGTAATTACCTAGACTACTGTCTAACACTTGATGGCTTCTCTGTCAAGTCTTCAAAAAAAAAAATGGTTCTTTAAAGGTTCTTTACACATAGTAATAGTTCTGTTTAGAACCATATCATCTTAAAGAACCCTTTATATTCTGAAATGGTTCTTTGTGTTAGAGTTTAGGTTTTTTCCCCCCCACCCTTTTACTTTTTCCAAATCTGTAACTGTCAAAGCCACCTCATTACTGATTTTCTGGAGCTCAGCTATACAACTACACAGACTGTAAAGACACTCTTGACAGGTTAAGGATTTCTTTCTTAAAATATCTATACATTTTAACTTTCAAATTGTAACTGGTTTTCTACCAACCATGTCTTTTTCTCTTTTTAGTTTAACAGAACATGTAAGTGTGAGCAGCTCTGTTCAGTTAAGGATAGGCTACTATCAGAGATATTGAAATTATGATCCATTAGATTTTTTCTTACTATATGCATAGACATACCAAGTCAAAAGAAAAAAAAACCCATTAAAGCTATCCCATACCACTTTTTCCTTTTAATATTGTAAAGAGCTCACAGTTTCCATATACAATTATAATATAGTATATATCCATATATAAGCATAATTATAGAGGAGCAATTTGATAAATATATGCATGAGATTACATATTCATTATTTTTTACTTAACTCGTTTAATATTTTTACTTAATGTAATGATTTCTTCATTATTTAATGTAAGTTATGTTAGGCTATCTAGGCTATTGCCTTTGTTTAAATGGTTATATTTCACCAACAATTTGGAGTAGAAACATAATTATATTATTTGATATAAAAACTGCCTTATGTGCAATTTAAATGTCTGTACAACTCTCTATTATTTGAGTGTTGATTATTAAATAAATTTGATTAATTGATTAAATTTGGTCCTAACCGTATCCCTAACCGTATCCCTTCCTCTAAACCTAAACCTTATACCCTTGGAATTTTGTTCCAGGATCAACAAAGATGTTGATCAAGGAACATGTTGTACCAGCCATTTTTTAAACCAACCAAGTCAGGACACTAAAAATACAGCTGAAATAAGTGACTGTCCCGGGAAAAACGGGATGTCTGGTCACCCTCTAAAGTCGGCTTATATGTTATTGATGTTGACTCGCTTAATACCCTAAAAATGAATTGGTTTAAACGCTTCCTCCGTAATCAATCTTCTATTTGGAGTGTAATCCCACGATATGCATTTTTTCAATTAGGAGGTATATATTTCCTTTTAATGTGCGGTTATTCATCAATTAATTGATTCAGCCGAGTGCATCCTGAATTTTCACTTTGGCGCATCACTGGTATAAATGTATTTACCCAAAAACTATAATCGCAGGAAACATATATATTTTTTTGCAGTTCATTCTTAAACATGCTTTATGTACGAACATCTAAGTTAACAAGTTGCATGCAAGTCCAAGAAATTAATTTAATTTTGTGGGTTAGAGAAAGTAGAAGTAATTTTTGTGGGTTAGATAAAGTAGAAATAGATCTTGATAATGCAGGTTAGCACTTTTTATGCAGTGTACGTTTTAGTGTGCCACCCTAGGTGTTTTACTATCCCCCTCTGTCCATCCCATTAGTCATTTCCTGGATGCGCCCCTGGCGAGACATCAGAGGGTCTTCAATCTCTCATTAGGGTGTCATTCATGTTGTCGTGTGGGCTCGTGCTGTATCTCCTGCAGCGGACATTTCAGGTCGTGCATGTTTGGGACTCTCTGATATACAATTTGGTAAATAGTTGATAAAGAAAAACTGTATTTGTTTTTTAATTCTCATTTATTGCTGAACTGTAGCTTGGTATTATTTTTTAATCATGATGGACATGGAGGTGGATGATATGGAATATAAAAAAGAGTAATTCAACTGTAAGCTTTCATATGCCAGAGGAAAACAACCTGATAGAGAAATGGTAAGGAAATGTCAATTTTATTTTAACTGCAGCAAATTTTCTCTGTATGCTATACATTTTGCTTTATTGCATTTTTATTGATGCGTGTATAGTATATACAGTTGAGTGCATAAATACCTCTTTATAAATCAGATTTAGGCTTACAAAGTTTATAAATCCCTTACAGAATGTATATAAGAGATACAATATATATATTTGTATTGCCCTTCAGAATTACTACATAATAAATGTAGGGCTATATGTAATAAATATAAAATTATAGGGCTATATAAAATAATAACAATATACAATGATCATCCTCACTGTAAGATACAAATCCGTAGAAAAACAGAAAAGGTATGGGTAATGTGGCAGATGTGGTGGACATTTTATGTTAAGTTTACGAACATTTCCTTTAACCCTAAAACAACAACAAAATACAATGTGTAATTCAAAATATGAAAGAAAACACTTTTTTAGGGTGCTCTTTACAAAAGTTTGGGACCCTGCCCTGGGATCATATAGCCATTGTTGAGAAGAGTTCAAAATGCTGGAAAGAGCTTAACTCAGGACAAAACAGAAACTATGCTATCACAAAACATACAAACAGTCACTGATTGTTGAGGAAGATGCAAAATAATAAAAACCAAGGGGATCTATACTTTGAACATTATCATTTGTCAATCCAGTCATTATTTTGTAATGTGGAGCAGTAAGTAGGGCTGTGCAATTAATCGAAATCATTATATAATCGCGATGTGAGCATACGCGATTTCAAAACCTCAGAAAGAATGATTTTCTCATCAGCCCCCTCAAGTGAGGAATATGAATGCAGCACGCCTGCTGGAACAGAACAGAGCAGGTTTATTGTTACAATAATGGAACAAAGCAGGGAAGGAGAAGGACTTTTACTTAGGAATATTTTGGATACAGGAGAGATGATGTATCATAGAACCAAGTAATTTGCAAGACCTGTCAAACTATTTTTGCGGCAAAACAGAGTAGGGAACATTCACACAGAACGTGTTTTTGAGGTTAAAAACACGAGACACAGGTCTAGAGATGCGTTTTTTTATTTTTTAAGGGGAACCTCTTTTACCTTGAGCACCACGTATAATGCCGTGTCATGCACGAGATGCTGCAAAAGATGCAAGACGCGAGAGCAAAGGTTGAAGACATATGTCTAGCGCGTATTTACATTGAAAAAAATGCTACATTCCAAACCAGTTGAACACAAATCAGTAATACAAGCATTTGCGAACTACACAACATAGTAAAAGAGTTCAAAAAGGCATGAAGAAATAACCGGCGGCATCACATATTATTTACGCAAAGATATGGTGCCCGCAATAAAGCCGGCTTCCAAAAAATGAAACAGGCAGGAAGTATTTTTTCAAATTCTTGATTAAAATCGAAATCGCAATATTGATATAAAAATAATGATAGTATTTTAGTATAGTATAGGCAGTAAGTATTATTCAGACACCAGATATCATTTTTTACTCATGGGTGCAGGACACTATAGTCCATTTATGTAAGTCAGGATAGCAAAATAAAGTAAACTGTGACATTTTATACCCAAAAATTATTCATACAGTGACTACCAGTAAAATTGATAAATTTGGGACCAAAATTATTAAGACACTTTGACCTGACCATGTTTGTTTCAGTGCTTTTTCTTCAATTGCTAATGTGATCTTTTACACCACTGACTGAACAAAATGAAGCATTGCTTGGTCATTGGTTGGCCTAAATTTGTATTGTCTAATTGTGTACTTAAATTTAACAGCTGATTGGTTGATTGTAATCCATTACATACCTTTCTATCAAAGTTATCTGATATTATCAAGATGAATTTGTTCTGACACAGTTTAACTCTGAGTTCTTGTCAGATTTTATTACCATTTTCTAAGCAAATAAACTGTGATAATGTGAGAAAATGTTGAAGGTGTCTGAATAAATTTTGGTTTGACTGTATATATATAAAATAGCTTAATCATGGCAGTACTAAATAACAAACAAAATGCTCTTTTTTTAATTATCTATGGTATTTTTAATGATAAACATATTGCAGATTCTGTAAAGGGTATGCAGACTTATGCACCTAAAAATAAAATACTTGCCCCAGCCTGTAATTCTGGAAAATTTATGAAAAACAGAGTCTGAGTCTACCTTCATTAGTTTACCCTTGCCTGAATATCACTAGTTTTGGAAGACAAATTATTCTAATTTAGGACGTTTTTTTGTTTGAAACCAACGTACAAACCCACTTGTAGAGAAAGCACACATTGTGCTATAGTTTTGACTCAAAATCTTTTAGTTACTGATATATAGCCCTTGTGACAACTAGCCTTGGTCTCCTCTGTATATTATTCATTCTTTAATAATAAACTCTCATGTCCAGTATGGATTCATCAACACATGTTTGAAGTCTCTAGTGATCGACAGGTTTGGAGAAGAGACGTGGGACAAACTAAGGTGAGCATCCATAACACTCATATGAATTACTGGATTTTACACAGAAAAATACTGATTTTGATGGGATTTTTACAGGGATAGGGCAAGGGTTCAAGACACCTTTATGACTTATGAAGTGTACACAGATAACATCACCATGCAATTAGTCACAGAGGCCTGCAAGATGCTTGGTAAAGCTCTTTCACTTCTTTCTTTAGACTTTGTTTGATTTTCAGAGCACCCAGCAGTATTTATTAGAAAGTGCATGCTTGTTATTTATTGCCTCAGTCAAAGATAATGCATACTTTCTTTGTCTATCCAAAGACCTTGAACAAAGTGTGGTGCTGAGGCAGTTTGGAGAATACTTCTTTGAATTCTGCAAAAGGTCTGGATATGATCATATGTTGCGCACCCTTGGAGGAAATCTATTTGAGTTTATGGAGAATCTGGATTCACTGCACAGCTATCTCTCTCTTTCCTACAAGGTAGAGTGAGCAGGACATTTTTATTCTCATAAATATCTTGAGGAGAATTTCGATCAAAGACACTGTTTCATAATTTATTTGTTAATCCAGAATTAATGTGCCAAAATAGGACCTTTCCTTCTCACTCAATAATACTTATTCTGAGTTAGCGATTCATTCATTCATGCATTCAGAATCAGTTATAAATATTTATTCTTGTGATAAAGAACTACAAAAACATATGATGTGATCTTTCATATGCATCTATAGGCATAATGTCTATAGCAAAGTTGTGTTGTCTTTATTTTATTTTAGGAAATGAACGCACCATCATTCCGTGTAGAAAAAAACAATGACGGCACCTTGCTGTTACACTACTACTCAGACCGACGAGGTCTTTGTCATATTGTCCCTGGTAAACAATTATCTATCTATGCAACCTATATGTGCATAACCAGGAAGTAATGACATTTTATGATTGACTGCTCAAATTCTGATGCTGTAGGTATCATCGGAGCTGTGGCCAAAGACTTCTTTAACAGCACAATAAAGATGGAAATTGTGAACCAGATAGAGGAAGTTGAGAGGATAGGGAAAAAAGAGCATATTGTTTTCCTCATCACACAGAGCCCAGTGTTTGTCGACAAAGTATGCACTGAAAATGCTTTCTCACCAACTCTACACAAGAGATATAGATATGTTGTAACATCATGCTTTTATGATTTCATAGTTATATACAACATTATGTAGACTATTGAAGATTGGGGTTTTGCTTAGGTATATACAGTAAAAAAATTTCTTTCCAGGACTTTTCTGAATGGTCCCTCCAGAAGAAGTCTCAAAATCATGCACAGAAAAACCACTGGGGCACAGTCAGAAGCTTGATACATCCAGAAAAGGGTAAAAATAGAATAAAAGTATTTGTTCTAGGAAGACCATGATGTATGTATATGAGATACAATGTAAATTGACAATTATTATTTGAATTCTACAGTTATACCTCTTAGCTGAGATTCCTATTTAGTCAATCACAAACTGATTTTCTGATGGGGTCTGTATGACTTAGCAACAAATTACCATGTATTTAAGTTTTCCTGAGATGAATTGTAGAGTAAACTTAGTTTGAAATGTTATATTTCTGAGTGATTGTATTAATTTGATTGTTCTTTCCACATCAGGTAAAACTTTAAGGGGATTTGAGCCTATGTATCCAGATAATCTCTGCATCGATCTGAAGACATTTTGCAATGCCTTCCCTTTCCACATTGTGTTTGATGAAGAAGTAAGCGATGGTTGAGGATTTACATTTATTCATTTAATTGACAAGTTTATCTAAAGCAACTTACAAATAAGGAACATGTATCATATTAGCTAGATATGAATCAAGCTAGAGCAAAAAAATAAAGTAGTGCAGAAAAGAAGTGGGAAAACATTTATTTATTTATTATAGGAAATTTGTTTATGGTTGTGTATTAGTTATTACCCATTGAAAAGCATATGTTGAGTGATGTTGAACAAATATCCTACACTCTCAGAAAAAAAGGTACAGTGGAGGTACAATTTTGTTCCTTGAGGAACAAAACGTATAACTGTACCTTTAAAGGTACACAATTGTTCCTTAGGGTACAATTATACCATTGTTTTCCTCTACTTAGAGGTACAAAAATGTACCCTTAAGGGTACCACCCCAGTGACGGCCACTTGTACCTTAAAAGGTACACTTTTGTACTCTTTTTTTTTTTTGAGAGTGTATAGTAAAATCGCACTAATATTTGTAAACTAATCTGTTAAATGTCATCACTACCATAAAACCAATATAAGGGCTACATAAATCAAATATAAGCATATAAAGGACATGCACAACTGAACATGCCACAGAAATCCAGCAGCTTGTGTGTCACAACATTCAGTGGCACTCACAACTGGATATGGCACTGGATGCATCACAACTTCCACCAGCATGTACCAGTGGCATCAAAATATAAGATGCCAGTGTTGCGCAACGAATACTGCACATGACAGCAACAGCACACCTGCATGAGGCAATGGTTGTACAAGCTGTGTCATTGGCTGTCATTAACGCCTACCACTGCTAAGCCATCTTCAAGAGTCAAGTGCGCATTGTTCATCATTATTTGCATGAAAATAAAATCTCAGAACAGGGTTGGCTGGAGAGCACATACACTGTATGTACAATTTTTGCCATGTTACAGTTTTGATAAGTAAAAAACCCCACGGCACACCAATATATTAAAAAAATATAACAAAATTGCACAAACATGCAAATGTTTTTACTTATCAAAATTTGTAAACTAATCTGTTAAATGTCATCACTAACGTAAAAACCAATATAAGGGCTACATAAATGCACTAGTTTTATAAAACAAAAATGACGTAATATAGAGATACGAGGTTGGCACAACCTGCCTAGTGTGTCATGGCACAGCGGTTATAGGAAACACTGGGTTAAACTGTTTTATTCACTTTGTTCAGCAGAAAAAATTACCTTCAGTGGCAGTGGTAGGCAATGATTTCTCTCATATTAAAAATAATATTAGCTTTTATTTCAATCAACAGAAAAAATAACATTTAGAAAAATAACTGCAGTAATAAAACTGGAAAAAACAAGCACGAAACTTGTAAACAAAT
This sequence comes from Rhinogobio ventralis, assembly GCA_039654625.1. Taxonomy (NCBI): domain Eukaryota; kingdom Metazoa; phylum Chordata; class Actinopteri; order Cypriniformes; family Gobionidae; genus Rhinogobio; species Rhinogobio ventralis. Next base: position 5,100,169 of record CM077199.1, read on the forward strand.
ACATTTATATACAATTTAATAATATTTAGTTGGGTGTTCAACTGAAGGCATGCCATCAGTTTTCTGTGTTGACAGCTCCTTAAAATATAGCCTTCTGGAACCCTACCCTATAAAATATGAAACGTACAATACAAAAATAAAATTTTAATTTAGGCCTACTTCTAGGCCTACTATGTAGTTTATTAATATGTAACTTAACTTATATAATATATATATATATATATATATATATATATATATATATATATATATATATATACAAATATATATTTTTTAGGAAATTAAAGTGGGTTGAATCCAAGGAGCTCTACAAGAATTTTATAATTGTTAAGTGAAGCTAAAGGCGGCATCTGCAACTAAAAGCACGCCGCCAGCTCCTGAGTTGAAGGTTGCTGTAGTAGACCATTTAAAAATGTTAAATAGCCAAACAAATGACATGTTTAGCTGCAATTTTTATTGTTATTTTTAAAGATTAGGCTATTAGCACAAACTCTATAAAGCGAATTAACGCTATTCTCATCTTTTATTTCGCTCTGGAACCTGGCTGAACAAAAAATATTTTTGCTAAGAACGAACAGAAATGAAAACAATCCATTTTTTATCCATGTATTTGACAGCCTACACCTATCCACTCGCCACCTTGTATACTGCTGAGTGGGAGATCTTCCCAGGGCAGTAGCCTGGTGAGGGGGCACAATGACAGAACGTTATTTCAGAATTAAAAGCAGAATTATCTCGAGCTAAGCAGTCTTCACTGGGAAATGCTGAATGGGAAATTGGAGAGTGGGAAAATGGGAAAAAGTGTTCCAGTGTGCAAAGATAGAGCTCTTTCAGTGGCTTATGAACAGTGAAAGGAAATAGACTGGTCTGTAATTTTCAACTGCTGTGGGGTTCAGTGTATTTCTTTGAGCATTCTTAAATGTGGAAAGTTGCCATGTTGTAACAGATGTGTTGATAAAGTGAGTGAGAGGGCTAACCCCTCTGCTTCAAATAGTTTTAAAGCATCCTGTTTAACATTTTCTGCATTGCTGAGTTCTTAATATTTTGAACATTAAGTCATTGATATTCTTTTTTCACTCAATGCATCCATTCAGCTACAGGTTAGACAGGCAGGGGTGACTATTCAGAGAATTGTGCCAGAGTTACAGACCAGGTGTGGCCAGCTGGATCAATATTTCACCATCCAGAATCCACAGGTGACTTTCAACATCTGCAGCATCCGCAAGTTCATTAATAGCCATTTTATTTTGCGGACACAAAGAGATATAATGCCTATGGCTTGGAAAGAGAGACCCATGCTAGAACTGAGAGGTGAGAATTCTCAGCCATTTATTCCTGATTGTTACTGCTGTTCTTTCTAAAATGTGATTGTTTTATCTGTAATATGAGCAGTATGTATATTAAGTCAAATGAAAGTGGTGTGGGGAACACTATGTGTCTCTTTGTCGGTGGTTCTAACCTGTTCCTGAAGCCGTCCATGAATGTCTCCTTTGTCTGCTGCTTCATGGCATTGACACTATGGGAACGCATCCATGTGAGAAGCACGTGTGCAAACACACCAATCCCTTGGATTGGCTGGTGTGTGTTCAGGTGACGCTACATGGACATACTGTGTAGCATGTCACTGAGACCATAAATAGGCACCTGAGAAACACGCCATCAGATTTTATTGTCTGAAGGAAGTCGCTTTAAGGCATATCCTAAGGTGTAAAAACGTGAGCAATGTAGGACATATGTAACCTGAGACTTTCCCTTTTGAATAGGAAATGTGAAGCTGCGTCAGGACGTTGACGTTATGGGACCAACAATACCAACATCGACATACCAAGTGGAAATGCCTGCCCATCAAGGCTGTGTAACAGTGGCAGACACTTTCTGAGCAGACAGGAACAGATAAACTCTGAAGGACATGAGAACGTGGGTTAGGCTTGCTGCGATAGTTGGTGTTACCAGTGTTTTACGCGGTGTTCAGCCGCAACACCAGTTACATCACTTGCCCGCCGAGGCACCGCCTCCCACCGTCTTTTTGATTTTTTTATAGTAATAAAAATTATTTAGTTCAGTTAGAGAACAGACACTACAATTAAAAACTGAATGTGTCTGCTCAATGCAGCATGAGATGAATGAGAGTCACAGATCAACAGCAGGAGAAATTTAATTTATCACGTGGCGAGAGTCACTAGCTGACTGACAATATGATGGTAGAAGATTTGGTTTCAAAGTGAAATGTAAAAGCGCCTATTTGGCAGTATTTTGGATTTAAAGCCAATGCTAATAGGCAACCTGCAAAGGGTTAGTTGTGGTTTTCTAGTTGTTGTGTTTTTCATTAGTAGTTCAAAAGCGAAAGTAAAATGTGCACGGCCACATGGGCATTCATAACGTTGCGTGTCCACTGGCGCGGAGCAGAGCAAGCATTTTCAGTTAATTCCTATGGAAGTTGAGCTTGACTTGAGCTCAACTTCCATAGGAATTAATTAAAAATGCTCACTCTGTTCCGCACCAGTGGACACACAATGAATGCCCAAAAAAAATCCCCCTTGGAAGACCTGACACCCCGCGTGAAGTGGGCCCTGATGCCTAGAGGCAAGGCCATACTGTGCGCCTCATAGGCCAGAGCAATAGCATATGTAATCAAACGAGAGATGCACTGCTTTGTGACTGCAGTCCCCTTACTATGCTAGCCAAAGCAGACCAAGAGTTGGGTGGATTCACACCACTGGCCTGAGCATTGGACGTAAATCCTAAGGGCCTGGATTGGACATAAAAAATGCAGTTGTTCTTGCTCCAGCGACTGATGCGGCAGAGGAAAGAAGGCCTGAAGGATGACCGCCCCTTGGCCAGTCGCAAAAGGCACCTTCGGGACATAATCTGGCCTAGGGTGCAATAGATCAGTCAAGGGGCAAAGTCTAAGCAAGAGGAGGCTACTGACAGGGCCTGCAAATCTCCTACTCTTTTAGGCAATGCTAACAAAAAAGACACTTTAAGAGTCAGTAACTTCTGAGGCTGACTTAGGAGCTCAACTTCTGAGGCTGATGGTGCTATGCAAAAAGCAGGAGACTAGGGCTGCCTCCCAACAGAAGCTCCATCAATAGATATATGAGTAGTTGAGCAGTGCCACTTCAGGGCATAAAGCTTCCTTGTGGAGGGAGCTCTAGAACTTAAAATAGTCTCAACAACCTCAGTTGAAAGACCAGAATCTATGCGCTGGTACCCCTCAGGGACAAGATCTCCAGATCTCCAGCCCAGGTGTAATATTTTGCCCCATGGTTGAACCCATGATGGCGGCGCGAGTACATCGCGAGGCTCGGGGTCTCTCCAGATTCTGCAATGTTGCGGTATATTTCTTGCTCATTTCGGGTCTGTTCATGCAGAACAGTTGTGCCTTTACATCGTACACCCGATGTGAGCTTTTGGATATTGGTTTGCGAATTTCCGACAGTTTTATGGACAACCTTCGACTCCTTCCTGAGATCACCAGAACACCCGATGCTATGCACTCTACCCGTCCAGGCGGAAGTGCTCGCAGGCGGCGTCGAGATCGTAAACAAAGGCGGGGGAAGCGCGGAGGACTAAGAGCTAAGCTAAAGCTAACACCACACCGGCTCTCTTTACCCAGCATTTTCCTTGCCAATGTACGGTCGCTGGTGAACAAAATGGAGGAGATTCGACTCAGTATCACACACAGCAAGAGACTTTTGAACTGTAACGTCTTAATATTCACGGAAACATGGTTAAACAGCGGAATACCGGACAACGCTATTGAGCTAGCGGGACGCCACACACTCCGAGCGGATAGAACATTAGATGGCTCCGGTAAGACCAGAGGTGGTGGATTGTGCATTTACATTAACAAAGCTTGGTGCACAAACTCTGCTATTGTTGGGAGACATTGTTCAGCTAACCTTGAGTTTCTCATGGTTAAATGTAGACCGTTTTATCTACCGCGGGAGTTCACTTCCACCATTATAACTGCAGCCTATATTCCCCCGGATGCTGATGCTAAGCTTGCTATGAAAGAACTTCACGCAGCCATCAGTAAACAACAGACTGTTCACCCAGAAGCTGCGTTTATTGCTGCTGGTGATTTTAATCATTCAAACTTAAAGTCAGTGCTACCGAAATTTCACCAGCATGTTTCCTGTCACACCAGAGGAAACAAAACTTTAGACCATGTTTACACAAACATGGCTGGAGCTTACGTTGCGACACCCCTCCCCCACCTGGGACAGTCAGATCACCTTTCTTTGTTCCTCACCCCCAAATATGCACCCCTCATCAACCGTGTGAAGCCATCAGTGAAGACCATCAAGGTGTGGCCTGAGGGGGCAGATCTCATACTCCAGGAAAGGTTTCTACACACAGACTGGAGTATGTTTGCTTCCCAAGCCACCAGTGGCTCTCACACAGACATTGACTGCTACACCTCCTCTGTACTGGATTATATCAACACCACCACTGACAGTGTTACAACCCAGAAGCAGATCACCACATACCCTAATCAGAAGCCATGGATGAACAGGGAAGTACGACTCCTGTTGAAGACACGCAATGCTGCCTTCAGATCAGGAGATGCACAAGCCTACAGCACATCCAGAGCAAACCTGAAGAGGGGCATCAAAGAGGCCAAGCACTGCTACAAGCTAAAGATAGAGGGACACTTTTCCAACTTTGACCCTCGACGCATGTGGCAGGGCATTCAGGCCATCAGTGACTACAAACCCACCCACTCCACCCCCGCAGCCACTGACATCAACTTCCTGAACGAGCTAAATTACTTTTATGCTCGCTTTGAAAGAGACAACAGAGAAACTGCCACCAAGGCCAAACCCTCTGCTGACCACCCGCCAATCACACTCTCCTCCACAGACGTCTGCAATGCACTGGGTCGAATCAGCCCGCACAAGGCTGCTGGACCAGACAACATCCCTGGACGAGTACTCAGGGCATGTGCAGAACAGCTCGCTGGGGTTTTTACAGACATTTTCAACTTGTCTCTTGCCCAAGAAACCATACCAACATGCTTTAAATGCACTTCCATTGTGCCAGTACCAAAACACTCTAGCCCGAGGTGCCTTAACGACTACCGCCCTGTAGCACTCACACCCATCGTTATGAAGTGCTTTGAGCGGTTGGTCTTGGCACATCTAAAAGAATCTCTACCATCCACATTGGACTCACACCAGTTTGCCTACCATAGCAATAGGAGCACAGAGGATGCAGTCTCCTTGGCACTGCACTCTGTGCTTACACATCTGGACAATAAGAACACGTATGCACGTATGCTGTTTGTTGACTTCAGCTCAGCATTCAACACTGTCATCCCAACCAAGTTAATAGCCAAACTTGGAGACCTGGGCATCAACACCTCAATGTGCAACTGGATATTGGACTTCCTGACCAACAGACCCCAGAATGTTCGATCAGGCTCCACCTACTCCACCTCCACCACACTCAATACTGGCGTACCACAGGGCTGTGTGCTAAGCCCATTTCTCTACTCCCTCTTCACCTCCGATTGCAAGCCTGTGTATGGATCTAATTCCATCATCAAGTTTGCGGACGACACTACGGTGATTGGACTCATCAGCAACAACGATGAGACCGCCTATAGGGAGGAGATCCAGCACCTGGCCACATGGTGCACTGAAAATAATCTGCTCCTCAACACCACCAAAACAAAAGAACTCATCGTGGACTTCAGGAAAGAGGCAAGAGGCACACACGACACCATCCACATCAATGGAACGGCTGTTGAGCGTGTCTCCAGTTTCAAGTTCCTGGGGATCCACATCTCGGCGGACATGTCCTGGACAACCAACACCTCCAGCCTGGTCAAGAAGGCTCACCAGCGTCTTTTCTTCCTGAGGACACTGAGGAAGAATCAGCTATCCTCGGCTATACTGGTGAACTTCTATCGCTGCGCAATAGAAAGCATCCTGACCAACTGTGTTACAGTATGGTATGGGAGCTGCTCTGCTGCAGAGCGCAAGGCACTACAGCGGGTGGTGAAAACCGCCCAGCGCATCACAGGGACTCCACTACCTGCCATCGACCACATCCAGAGGAAACGCTGTCTGCATCGAGCTCGCAGCATCCTTAAGGACTCCTCTCACCCAGCCCACAAACTGTTTTCTCTCCTGCCCTCTGGTAGGCGTTTCAGGTGCCTCCGGACCAGGACCAGCAGACTTAAGAACAGTTTTTTTCCCAGAACTGTCTCCATATTGAACTCTAACCCTCGTTGATCCCACTCCCCCTATATACTGATAACCCTCCTCTCCCCCTCACATCTGCCTTCACTTGTTATTTGCACTACTGGATGCTCATTTGCACTATCGACTGTTTATTACAGTAACACCTGTTCATATATGCATCTTGCACTACTTACCTAACTGGAATATGCTCATTTGCACTATCGACTGTTACTACAGTAACACCTGTTCATATATGCATCTTGCACTACTACCTTACTAAAATATGCTCATTTGCACTATATCGTTCATTGCTATACTGCCCATCTTAGCCTAACATATCATTATATACATCTATCTGTAAATTCTGCTTATAGTAATAGCCATCTGTATATATATTCAGTACATATCTACCCTGTAAATTCTGTTTATAGTAATATCCATCCGTATATTACATTCAGTATATATCTATCTATCTGTAAATTCTGTTTACAATAATAGCCATCTGTATATATATATTCAGTACATATCTATCTGTAAATTCTGTTCAGTATATATCTATCTGCAAACTGTTTATAGCAACATCCATCTGTATATTATATTCTATACATATCTATCTGTAAATTCTATTTATAGTAATAGCCATCTTTATATTTATATTTATTCAGTACATATTCATGTCCTGCACTTGCTGCTATTGCACTTCTGGTTAGACCCAAACTGCATTTCGTTGCCTCGTACCTGTACTTGTGTAATGACAATAAAGTTGAATCTAATCTAATCTAATCTAATCTAAAGGATTAGTTCACTTCAAAATGAAAATTTCCTGATATTTTACTCACCCTCATCTCATCCAAGGTGTTTGTGTCTTTCTTTCTTCAGTCGAAAAGAAATTCAGTTTTTTGACCCTATTCTTTGGCTGGGATCACACAGAGCCTCTGAAGCCCTTCGAAGCCCTTTGAAACTGCATTGATTTGGACCTTCAACCAGTTGGTTGCCATAGAAGTGCATTATGTGGAAAAAAATCCTGAAATGTTTTCCTTAAAAAACTGAATTTCTTTTCGATTAAAGAAAAAAAAAACCATGAACATCTTGGATAAGATGGGGGTGAGTAAATTATCAGGAAATTTTCATTTTGAAGTGAACTAATTCTTTAAGCACAATATTGTTATGCTTCGCCCAAAAGCAAACCTGGGAAACTTCCCATGTTCTGGCAATATCTCAATGTGGAAGTATGCATCCTTCGAATTTATCATCACTAACCAATCCTTGGATTGAATTTGTTTTACGATAAGTCTGCATGGAGTATGGATCAAGCAACGCAGATCTAGAATGGGACACAACCCCCATCCTTTTTATGAACCAGGAATTAGAGACTGTAAAAGCCTGATTCTCTCTCGGGAAGAGGTACAGTACATGCTTGATGGCCCCTTTGGCCAAGAGAGACTGAAGTTCCAAGGACATCATTTCTGTTTGATCTGAGTGCAGGAGGCAAACTGGATCCTGTAACCCTTTTTATGGTTTTGAATAGAAATCGACCGATATTGATTTTTTTATAATTGATACCGATACCAATTATTTGCATGTTTATGTGCCGATAACCGATACAGAACCAATATGTATTTGTTTATTTCTGTTTTTTTAATTAATTAATTTTTTTTATTTATTATAACAACAGCACTGAACTGAACAAACTGTTTTAACACTTTTTAAATACAAAGAAGCTGATGCCGTGTTTCTCAGGCATTCATGTATTGTCTCTGTGACATGCTACTTAGACACGGGCTAACACAGAAGCTTTCCCATAGTATCAACGCTATGATGCAGTGTCGAAGTTCCTATTCGAAAGGGAACCATGGTCTTAGAAGAATGCATTCTGAACTATCAACTTCTAATAATAGCATAGATTTATTTTCACCAAATGCACATATTGTACAATCTGTATACTTGATTATCTTATCTCAGATTTATATTTATTTTCCAGGCTTATATAACATACACTTTGACAAACATTAATTAATAGAATTATTAGAATTAATTTCTGAATTCATTAATTCTGATTTTCCCCTTTTTCATCTCCCCTTTTATAAGGAATATCAAATGAACTTCTCTAATGACTGTGGTTTAGTAACTTAACCACACTAAAATGTATTGCTCTGTATCTTCAGACTGTAACTAGGCTCATGTATAACATTCTATGCATCCCTTTATGTATTTGCCTCTATACCTCTCTCCTAATATTTTTCTTACTTCCTTCTCCCAGGACAAATGATATGGATGCCTCTGTTGCATTGCATGCTGTACCTAGCATCACCATTACTGCGCAGCTTGCAGGAGCTGGAGGAACACTGCATGCACCTCTCTGATATTGCTCCACATGACGCTACACGTGATCTGATCCTGCTTAACCAGCAGCGTCTAGCGGAGATGGAGCTCTCCAACCAGCTAGAACGGAAAAAGGAAGAGCTGCATCATCTCTCAAAACATCTTGAGGAAGAAAGGCGGAAGACGGAGAATCTACTCTATGCCATGCTGCCAAAACATGTTGCCAACCAGCTGAAAGAGGGCAAGAGAGTGGAGGCAGGTGAATCAAATGGAGGGATGGATGGTTAGGCGAGCAGAGAATGCAATAAGTATTATAGTTGTCTCACAATAAACCACGTTAGTATTTTTAATTAAAGCTAGGCATTCATTCCATTTAAATTCTTATTTGTAAGGTGATAGGTTCTAATTTGATTAATTAATATATGATTCAGTGATTTAATTTCTATTCAGTAATTACACAACCACCTCCCCAAAATTAACTCCCTGCATAGACGGTCAGAATAAAAAGTACAAATGCACAGCAAGTTTCAACATCTGAGTCTGAAAGAGCAATTGGGAGACGAGAGAAAGAGCGGAACAGGATCAGGAAAGGATCTCGAGCTGACTTGTTGCTGTGCCATATGTCAGAGCAATGCTCACAAGGCTATGGTTCCAACAGAAACCTATAATTTGACCAAACCTAAAATGGGTTCAGCTATTGACATTGACTGGTCCAGTAAATGTTCAGATTGACGAAATCAATTGAATGGATTGCTATAGGCAGTGATGGGCTTATTGTTCATTGAGATGGAAAATGTAATTATATATGAAAGACTAATAAAATGAAAAAGTAGGCCTTCTCACAGTTATTTGCGATGAGGCCACTGTGTTGTCGGCAAAGTGTGATCCAGGTGGGAGAGGGCAGTGTGTAGGATGAAACTGATGGTGTCATCTATGGCTCTGTTTGACCGGTATGCAAACTGTAATGTGCCCAGACAGCTGGGGAGGGTGGAGCAGATGTAGGCTCTTATCAGTAAAGAAATGATGGTGGAGGACTTAAAATATATGGGAACAACACGATTATGGGTGAGGTTAAAAAAAAAACTGGTGCTGACCAGTCACCAGCCTCGCTCCATTCCCACATACACCCATCAACCCCTCGCAGGCTGGAGGGTATCGTCAAAACTGCACTCTACCGACATGGTGGCCGCAGCACCTGGGGGTAAGGACACAGATGAGGCAAGAGAAAAGAAGAGTGAAGGATGAGGAGAGACAGAGACAAGAGTGAACTACACTAGGTGAACTCCTCCACAATGCCTGGCGGTGGCACTGGTCCCCTTCGGTGGACAGCCCTTTGAAAGCCCGCCTGGTGGACGGCGACGGCACCTCCAGCTTAAGGCAGCTGGCAGGACGGCAGCAGGATCCACCTCAGGTAAACGGAGGCAGCACCGATGAGAGTGGAAGGACCTCTGGGACCAATGGACTTGGTACCACCAGACTTGGGACCAGCAGACTTAGGATCACCGAAACTAAGGACCATCTAAGCTTAGACCCACCATAGCAATAAAATTCAATGAGAGCAAAGTCCAGGAAGTCAGAGAGAAAGTCTCCAATGTGGTCCTCGAGGGAACGTTCACCTTGACAAAGCTTGATCAACCTGATTGCTGGATCCATAATGGTTAGGTCTTCTGTAACGTTGGATGAACTCAGAAACGAGGGAGAGCTGGATCCAAGTGCAAATAAGGTTTATTAAAGATATAAAAGAACCTGGGAAGGACAAGACCTGACAATGAACATAGGAAACACTGGGGTTTATATACACACAAGGTAATAGACAAACAAGACCTGGACAAAATCAGGGAACTAATAATCAAGGAAAAAACTACACAGGATTACAACAATGGCACAGGAATGACAGGAAACGTCTCGGTTACGTATGTAACCCTCGTTCCCTGAAGGAAGGGAACGGAGACGTTACGTCAGTTACTGACGGAATGGGGGTTTCGCTTAGAAGCCAATCGCCTTTGAGCTCTACAAAACGAGCCAATGGCATGAAAATGCCATGGGTCTGCGGAATTTGCATGCCGCAACCCCGCCCCACGGCGTGGGTATAAAGGGCGTTGCGTGGCAATCTCGCATTATGTTTACCTGCTGAAGAGCCGAGGCATGAGCGCCCGGCCAGTTCCAGCGGTACAGCGGTCATGGCAGGGGGACGTAACGTCTCCGTTCCCTTCCTTCAGGGAACGAGGGTTACATACGTAACCGAGACGTTCCCTTTCAGTCAGTACACTACGAGTTACGTCAGTTACTGACGGAATGGGGGTCCAATACAATCTCGCCATGACGGCTGTCTTCCAGCGTCCTGCGCTGACCCGGGCTCCCTGCCGTGAGTGTGGCACGAACGAGGGGCTAGGCTCAACGCTACCAAGGTACACTGGGAAGCATATCCCACGTGGAGAATGCAACACAATGCCAACCCAAAGGGGGGGACTTGAAGAATACACCTATGACCCGAAGGAGCTGCATAGGGAACACTCTGGGGTATCCAGCCGAAGGTGGAAATTTTCAACCCCAGGCGTGGCAAGGTGTCTTGCCAAGGGAAGACACGAGCTACAAGAGACTTACCGTGGAAATACACATGTGGGGGTTACCCAGCGGGGGAACCATGCACACGGAGGCACCTAGCCGAACACGAGGGGTGGCCTGAAAGGGCACTCGCTCTGGTGACGACATCGACAGTGCTGGAGGAGCTCAGGGCTTACTGGAAAGCTCACCTGAGGGGAATAGCGCACGCATCCAGTCCGCGGAGTGGAATGGCGCAGCAAGCGAAGACACCTGAGCCTGTCCGGTTACTGGCCAGTAGGGGCGAGTACACGAGAGGATACAGGCTCCACTCTGAGATTATAAAATCTTGCGAATGTGTTGGGTGTCGCCCAGCCTGCAGCTCTACAAACGTCTGTTAGCGAGGCGCCATGCGCTAGAGCCCAAGAGGAGGCAACACTCCTGGTGGAGTGTGCTCTTACCCCGAGGGGGCATGGCATGCCCTGGACTTGATATGCCAGGACAATGGCGTCCACTATCCAGTGGGACAACCTCTGCTTGGAGAGAGCCTTCCCTTTCTGCTGCCCTCCGTAACAGACAAAGAGCTGGTCTGAGGTCCTGAAACACTGCGTCCGGTCTACGTAAGCGCGAAGGGCGCGTACTGGACAGAGCAGTGCCAAGGCTGGGTCTGCCTCCTCCAAGGGCAGCGCTTGCAGGTTCACCACCTGGTCCCTGAAGGGAGTGGTGGGAACCTTGGGCACGTATCCAGGCCGGGGTCTCAGGATGACGTGAGAATTGGCCGGCCCGAATTCCAGGCACGCTTCGTCAACCGAAAATGCCTGCAGGTCCCCTACCCTCTTGATGGAGGCCAAAGCAGTCAGGAGCGCCACTTTCAATGAAAGGAACTTCAGCTCGACTGACTGCAATGGCTCAAAGGGAGCCTTTTGCAGGGCAGCTAAGACCACTGCTAGGTCCCAAGAGGGTACCTGAGGTGGGCGAGGAGGATTTAACCTCCTCGCACCTCTGAGGAACCTACTGACCAGGTCGTGCTGTCCAACCGTTTTAGAGTCCACCAGGTCATGATGAGCTGAAATAGCAGCCACATAGACCTTCAGGGTGGAGGGAGACAGCCTTCGCTCCAACCCTTCCTGGAGGAAGGAGAGCACGGACCCGATCGAGCATCTTCTGGGGTCCTCTCGCCGAGAGGAGCACCAGGTGACGAAGAGGTTCCACTTCAACGCATAGGCCTGTCTGGTAGACAGGGCTCTAGCGGAAGTGATGGTAGCCGCCACCTGAGGTGGCAGGGTACTCAAACCTGCCGCGTCCCGTCCAGGTTCCACACGTGGAGGTTCCACAGGTCGGGACGCGGGTGCCATATGGTGCCCCGTCTCTGAGACAGGAGGTCCTGTCTCAGAGGGATCGACCAGGGAGGTGCTGTCGCAAGGAGTACAAGTTCTGAGAACCAGGTCCGGCCGGGCCAATATGGGGCGACCAAAAGGACCTGCTCCCTGTCCTCCCTGATCTTGCACAGAACCTGTGCGAGAAGGCTCACTGGGGGAAACGCATATTTGCGTGGGCCCCGCGGCCAGCTGTGCGCTAGTGCATCCGTGCCGAGGGTCCCCTCGGTCAGGGAATAGTACCAGCGGCAATGGGAAGAGTCGCGGGAGGCAAACAGATCTATCTGTGCGTCGCCAAACTGCTCCCAAATCAGCTGAACCGTCTGGGGATGGAGTCTCCATTCCCCCGGGAGCGGCTGGAACCGCGACAGCTCGTCGGCTGCGCAGTTCAGGTCTCCCGGGATGTGAACGGCACGAAGCGACCTCAGATGCTTCTGACTCCATAGGAGGAGATGGCGGGCGAGTTGCGACATCCGGCGGGAGCGTAGACCACCTTGTCGGTTGATGTACGCTACTGTTGCCGTGCTGTCTGAACGGACCAGAACGTGTTTGTCCTTGAGCAGGGCTCGAAAGCGGTGCAGGGCAAGACGTACGGCCAGCAACTCGAGGCAATTGACATGCCATAGGCGCTGGGGTCCTATCCAGGAGCCCGCGGCAGCATGTCCCTTGCACATGGCGCCCCAGCCCGTGGAAGAGGCATCTGTTGTGACAACAACATGCCTGGAAACTCGTTCTAGGGGAACACCTGCCCGTAGAAAACTGAGGTACAACCACGGGGTGAAGGTCTGACGGCAGGCTCGGGTCACTGGGACCTGGAGTGTGCCGTGTTGCCATGCCCATCTCGGGACTCGATCGCAAAGCCAGTGCTGAAGCGGTCTCATATGGAGCAGACCAAGCGGGGTCACCGCGGCTGCTGACGCCATATGCCCCAGGAGCCTCTGAAAAAGTTTCAGTGGAACCGCACTCTTGCCCTCGAACTGGCGAAGACAAGTCAGCAGAGACTGCGCGCGCTCGCTCGTAAGCTGCGCGAACATGGCGACCGAGTCGATTTCCATACCGAGAAAAGAGATCCTCTGCGCTGGGGAGAGTTTGCTCTTTTCCCAGTTGACCCGAAGGCCCAGACGGGCGAGGTGCTGAAGCACCAGATCCCTGTGTTCGCAGACCTGATCCCGAGAGTGGCCTAGAATCAGCCAGTCGTCGAGATAGTTCAGGATGCGAACCCCGTGTTGCCTGAGCGGCACAAGGGCTGCCTCGACAATCTTCGTAAAGACGCGAGGGGACAGGGCTAGCCCGAAGGGGAGAACCGTGTACTGATATGCCTGCCCCTCGAAGGCAAACCGTAGAAACGGTCTGTGTCGAGGAAGAATGGAGACATGAAAGTACGCGTCCTTCAGGTCGATCGCTGCAAACCAATCCGAGGGACGAACGCACTCGAAAATACGTTTGGCTGTCAACATCTTGAATGGAAGCCTGTGCAGGGTTCGGTTCAAGACGCGCAGGTCCAGGATTGGCCGTAACCCACCGATTTTCTTGGGTACAATGAAGTAAGGGCTGTAGAAGCCGGACTTCATCTCGGCTGGAGGGACGATCTCGATCGCACCCTTCGCCAGTAGGGTGTCGACCTCCGCACGCATGACAGGGGCATTGCCACCCACCACGGTGTAGCGGACTCCCCGAAAGCGGGGAGGAGACCGAGCGAACTGAATCGCATAGCCGAGCCGGATGGTGCGAGCGAGCCAACTGGACAGGTTGGGAAGCGCTAGCCAGGCTCCCAAGAACTGAACCAGCGGGGTCATGCGAACCACCGGCGTACCCCCGATGGGGCAGCGAGGCGGAATGACCGGCCCAGACAAGGGAGGCATGGGAGCGTCCCGGGGTGTGGGCGGGGTCGAATTCCGCGCCCTGACAGAGGAGACCAGGGAAGGACCAGCGTTCCACGGGGGTCTCGTCTGCCAGGGGGCTGGCGACAGAGGGGGCCGAGAGCGGCGAGGCCATGGGGCGTCGCGCACTGCCAGCCGCGCCCTCTTGAGGCTCGGAGGTGAGAAAATCAGTTCTTTCATGGGAAAACAAAAGATTCTCCCCCGGCCCTCCACCAGGGGAAGGAGTGGTCCTGCTACCATCTCCTGGGAAAGAACCGAAGTCACCTCCGAGCCGCCCGTCTCAGGACCGCTGCTTAGACTGCCGTTTGGCAGGCTGGGGGGCTGGGACGGGCGGGCCGCCTTTCTGCGACGTCCTCCACGCCTCGGCCCGGATGAAGGCTGCTGCTGGGGCCGGGCAGGAGGGGTGGGAGTCGCTGGGGGGCGGCCTCGGCGGGGAGCAGACTGAGGCTTCTGGGCCGGCGGCTGGGTGGAGGCAGCAGCTGGCCGCCGGGGCAGAATGTGTTTAATTGCCTCAGTCTGCTTCTGAGCAGTCGAGAACTGTTGGGCGAAGTCCTGGACCGCCCCGCCGAATAGCCCAGCCTGGGAAATGGGAGAATTGAGGAAACGTGTTCGCTCAGATTCTCCCACATCAACCAGGTTGAGCCATAGATGTCGCTCCTGGACCACCGAAGTGGACATCACCTGACCGAGAGAGCGAGCGGTCACCTTCGTCGCCCGTAGAGCGAGGTCGGTGGCCGTCCGCAACTCTTGCATTAATGCAGGGTCAGCATTGCCCTCGTGCATGTCCCTGAGCACCTTGGCCTGATAGACCTGTAGGGTGGCCATGGCATGCAGGGCGGACGCGGCCTGGCCCGCAGCTCTGTAGGTCTTCGCCGTCAACGTGGACGTGAATCTACAGGCTTTGGACGGGTGCTTTGGGTCACCGCACCATGTCGCAGCACTCTGTGGACACAGTTGCATCGCAACAGAGCGCTCAACAGGGGGAACCCCAGTGTACCCTTTCACCGCGCCGCCATCGAGGGCAGTGAAGGCGGAAGTGGTTGCCGAGCGATCGCGAAAAGTCAAGGGAGACTTCCACGATATCGACACCTCTTCATGCACTTCCGGGAAGAAGGGCACTGGGGGCTGACGGGCGCCTTCGGCACGGGCCGCCCCCAGATACCAATCATCTAGCCGGGAACGCTCGGGACATGGCGGAGGGTTCCACACAAGCCCAATCGTCTCGGCCGCCCGGGCAAGCATGGCTGTGAGTTCCGGATCGGACTCGGGCAATGCTGGAACTCCCGAAGGAGGCAACACAGCCGAATCGTCATCTCCGGAGGAATCCAGCCCACCTTGTGATGCGGCGATCGACATAGCATCCTCCGCGGGTGTGCCAAATGAAACGCAGGGCCCCGAACGGGAAGCCCCGGCGCCCTCATCAGGCAACACCACGGGTTGCAGTGTGCAGGAAGGGGGTGTGGCCCGAGGAGGATTCGTCGGGTTGTTCCACACCGTAACCCTCAGATCACCCTGACCACCAGCCAAAGTACCCCCTCCAGTGGAGGAAGTAGATTGGGGTGTGGTAGAGGGGACTCTCCCCCCATTACGGAGATCATGGAGTCTCGATCGCAACACTGAGATGGTCATGTTCCCGTAGTGAGAACATGACTCATCCATGAACGCGCGTTCAGCGTGCACGAGGCCCAAGCACGCCAAACAGCGATCATGACCATCAAACGGAGGTACCAGTCGACCGCACCCAGAAACGGAGCACGGGCGAGCCATCTTTAAAAAGACGTGCCACGTGCAGCTCTTTTAGAGAGGAGTGAAAAGCTCTGCAGAATGCCGAAGCACCCAGGGAGAATGCGCACGCTGTGCTCGATCACTGCACAGATCAGACAGGAAATGCGGAACTCGCTGGAACGTGCCGTAACACCAACACTCTGGAGAGAAACTCGTCTTGAAGAGGAAGCGCTCAGGCAGTAAACTCGGCTCTGAAGCAAAAACATAATGCGAGATTGCCACGCAACGCCCTTTATACCCACGCCGTGGGGCGGGGTTGCGGCATGCAAATTCCGCAGACCCATGGCATTTTCATGCCATTGGCTCGTTTTGTAGAGCTCAAAGGCGATTGGCTTCTAAGCGAAACCCCCATTCCGTCAGTAACTGACGTAACTCGTAGTGTACTGACTGAAAGGGAACAGGAATGCAACAAGTACCCTTTACACAGTCAATTAGTTGATTATTTCAGCACAGGATTACATTTGAGGTGTGTGTACTTGTAGACATATCGTTGGGGCTGCATCAGCGCACAACTTTAAAGAGACCATTACCTCAACACATCTCTGTTTTAATATACATTCACGGTGTGCTATGATACAACCAAAAAATCAATTTAATTCTGTCAATTTAATTCTATCTGTGATCTGAGGAAGTGTACTCCCAGAATGCATTGCGGCATGAATAAATTAATTGCTTTATTTTACTATTTTTGGCTTTATTTTACTAAAAGTGTCACTTTATTTCATAAGCTTTAGCAATAAAATGTTAAAAGATCTTTATTTGACATGAAATATAGTTATGTTATATAACATTAATTCACATACATTATTTGTTTATATATATAACTTCCCTTCCTTTGAAATCCAATCACTGTGATTTCTTGTTGCATCGCTGCATCAATAGGAAGAGAATTACAATAATATAAATGAAGTTCCAAGTGCCCAACCAAAGGGAACACTGATCACCATAATGATGAAAATTTTAGGAAATCAACATGAATTTATGAAGTCAACTTATGTGACGTTCTCCCAAAATTTTTTGTTGTATTGTCAATAACATTCAAGATGACTGGAAAATGAGTGAATGCAACTAAGGAGAACGATGACTGCAGAAGTGGAGGAAATTAGTGAAAAGTCTATTAAGAATTGCCCCGCCTCAAAAACCTTTTGCCCTGCCTGTTTTTTATTGTATTTATTTATTTTTTTGCTTTGGCAAAATGGTACTCAAACCAGTCAAGTAATGTTTATTTGGGTTTTCTGAGTAACGAAGGTATAACTATTTAAATAGTTCAGATTACTAAATAAGAGATTCAACAACCTCTTTGTAAGTTCAACAAATTATTGGACATTAAGTAAAGTTAACTAAAAAGTCTTAGTAAGAACAACTGTTGGATTTTACAGTGTAAGCAGTGTGTTCCTCCCGCAAGATGGCTCTCTCCCTGCCGGTTACATCCGGCCTTTTGGACACTCTGCTTCTAAGCACTTCTCTGGACCCGCTAGTTCTGTCCAGCTTTCAAGCTCCTTCATCTCCGCCGATTCTGTCTGGCTGTCTGGCTCCTGTTGGTTCTCGTTGACGCATAGCGTGGTTTTCTGTCCTATTTGATCTTGTGTGCTCCAGAGTTTTTTGTTTGTTTGTAAATGACTGACTATTGCAAATTTCTCATCTTGTTCATGCAGGTGAACCACGCTGTTACAAGTAAAAGGATAGTGTTTCTTGCTGCTTTGCGAGCCCCCATTACAGAGTATTGCATATTTAATGTGAGATATTTCTGAAGCTTAAGCCCATAAATCTCTGCCTAAAGCTTCCAGACACATACGACTTTGAAGTGCATCATACAAAAATATTTTATAGACCCAATTAACACACATATAAGTCACTTATAATTTAAATAATTTAAATCTTTGCCATATCAGGATTATAGTCAAATCTTGACTCTACTGTCCTTTTCTTTTAGGTGAGTTTGAAGAGTGCACCATCCTCTTCAGTGATGTGGTGACCTTCACAAATATCTGCTCTGAGTGTGAACCCATCCAGATTGTTTCCATGCTCAATTCGATGTACCTAAAGTTTGACCATCTTACCTCTGTACACAATGTTTACAAGGTGAGCCTTAGCCATGATGATTGTTCTTAAATGTATGACTAAATTGATTAATTTTGGTGATACATCATCTTTACCATTTTTTAATATGTGTTACAAAATGTGTTTGGCAGGTTGAGACAATTGGAGATGCTTACATGGTTGTTGGTGGTGTGCCAATACCGATGTCAAGTCACACTGAGCGTGTAGCCAACTTTGCCCTAGGCATGATCATAGCTGCAAAACAAGTCACTAACCCTGTGACTGGTGGGCCTATTCAGGTAATAGGGGTTATCTTTGATTAATACTTTAGACTTGAGATTCAGTGTTTCAGTCTGTAATCTCAAGCCTAATTTTCTAAAATTTACATTTCTATGAGAGACATTATAAATCTTCAGATGTTTTTTGGGGTTTAGGAAAGAGTTTGGATTGATTTTTGCCTTTATACTCTGTTTTTAAATGTACTTCTATTAAAGAGGGGTTTTGTGTCCCAGATTCGGGTGGGCTTGCACAGTGGGCCAGTCTTGGCAGGGGTGGTTGGTGAGAAGATGCCTCGTTACTGTTTGTTTGGAGACACAGTTAACACAGCGTCCCGAATGGAGAGTCATGGCCTGCCTGACAAAATCCACATTAGTTCCAGTGTTTATCAGTGAGAAGAATAAAAAAAATGTCCTCTGTCTTACATTTACTTCAAATAATCTCTGTTTGGCATTGTAAAGATACAGTGTATATATATATATAATATATTATTATATTATTATATATAATATATATAAACCATAACATAGATTAATACCTGACATGAGTTGAGAATCTTGACTTAAATCAGAACTCTTTGGTTTATTTCTTGTTAATAGTGCTCTAAGAAATAAAGGCTATCAGATGGAGGAGCGTGGAGAGATAGAGGTAAAAGGTAAAGGAAGGATGCAAACTTACTTTCTACAGAGGAATCTAAAAGTCACAGAGAGTGATATCATGGGGCTTTTGGTGCACAACACTGACTCAGTCAAGAAGATGACTCATTCTGGCAGAGACTGTGCTTCACAGCTACCTCACTATAGGCCGCCATTAAAAGGTCTGTTGAATATCTATTTATTATTTAGTTACCAGTTACATGCAATGGCATATGGATTGGTGTCCTATTTTATATTCTTAATCAGGCCAGAAATCCAGTTCTTTAGTGGGAGAACTATAGATATGTTAGATAAACTGTTTTATATTGTATGAAATATATTATTGTATATTACTTGTATATTATTAGCCGTTTATAATTGCATTGCATTTTTTGCATGAACAGTATTTGGGAACACATCACTGTATATCAGGGTTTTAACCTGTATTCACCTGTCCCCAAGATTTGGTATCAGTTGCAAAAATTATTTAGCAAAAATTGCAAACGTTAAAATAAAATAAATAACATAACATTTAATTTGACCTCATTTTTCATTGCATCCTTTTTCACTGAAAACAAAAACAAATTAGTACATTTGTATGACCTATTTTGTACCCAGTGGATATGTGCTGTATATGCTTGCAATAAAAAAGAGACAGATTTTATTGGACCATTTTATTGGTCCACGAGAGATTATAGTTTTATTAATAATAATAAATTATGAATAAATGAATGTACAGAAAACATCAATTATGTTACTGTTTTCTATATGTCATTTACTTCTGTTTTCTTCCTTTCTATCTCCACCCCTCTTAAAGCTACCCGGAGACTGCAGAAAGGAGACAGTTATCCATTGGTACCAATGAAATATGGAGATAGCCCAACAGAGAGCAAACCTCCCGCACAGTTTACTGAACCTCAGCAAAGCAGTATAACAGGTATCACTATGCAGTACAGCAGAAATTAAAAATTTAATAAATGGGCAAGTCTGATAAATGTAATGAGATTTTGAGAGATATATAAAGGGGTCATATAATGTCTCCTTTACATAAAAAAAAACTTTGTTTAAAAAGTGAAATTTATTGATAACAAATAGGTGCACTGACATTTTTTATAACATTGATTACTATGTTCACTAACAGGTAAACCACGAGATTCTGAGAGTTATGGGAGTCTTTACAGTGAGAAAAGCTCTTTGGACGAGCCCTCTGAGCTCACAAAAGAGAGCACACCTAACAAGACTGACAATAAGAAACCTTCAATTGATAAGCACAGCAGACATGTTCACACTAGGTTCTGTTTGTTATTCTGATCTGTTTCTTGAGCCCAGATGTGTCCAATATGTTATACTATAACTCTGAAGTGTTTAATATAATGGTAATATGGAAAATGGGTCTCTGAGACAAGCTAATAGTCATGTACTAAATAATTGTGTACTTAATAAATAAATTTGTACTGTCTAGAGTGCAAACAAATATTTCAGCTTTTTTTAGCCTTTAGATGTTATATTTTTCCCTTTTAACTAATTTCACAAATGAGGGTCTTTGTTTTATCTTTGGTAACTGTTAACCCCTGAGCAATATTTGATAACGTGACCCCAAAAAAGATTTTGGAAAAAAAGATTTTTGGGACTACAACCTCAAAGCCTCTGGACTGTCAATGGCCCTGATATGTTGTGCAGATTTTAAAGGGGCTATATGTAGAATTAAGAAACACTTGTTATTAGCGACACCGGTGGCCATTAAGTGAACCGCAGCTGGCAACTTATTACTTGTGCACATAACGTACAAGAGACTGAACCGATATACTCAATTTGAAGTTTTTTGCTTAGAAGTAAAATAAAGTTGGAAATACCTTTGCAATGATATACTGTTAACGAACATTCCGGTGCTGAGAGCGGCGTTTAGATGAATATGTAAATATGTGCTGCACACTTTCAACTCAATAAAAAAATAAACACGCAACACAAATGACAGCGATGAGAAAACGGCAGTTAAGAAAGCATCTGATAATAGAGATGCATCAGTCGGCATCATGTGGCATCATGTCGACTGTAATTAAAATTACACTGTTATGAGACTATAGACTGTACAGATCTGGCTATGCAAGACTATAGTTTAAATTAATCACTTTTTTTTGCATGACACATTGACATTACACCTGACATCTTCACATAAAAATCCGTCTACAGGCTTTCATAGACAATCTAGGAAGTTGGGGAAGGTGTCTTTTTTTTTTTAAGTTTCGCAACAAGCTGTTCACACATTGGCAATAAAAAAGCGATTAACACGTGTAAATTCTTACTATAGCCCCTTTAACTCAATAATAATAATAATAATAATAAAGTGTAAACCTTCCTTTGGCTTCATTCTCTTTCATGTAGCAAATGTGTCACAGCTTTAATACACAAGATTTTAGTTAAACATGTTTGCTAAACTATGCTATGTTAAAATTAGGCAAGCTAACTCTGAATAAAATAGTTGGAGATTTCAGGGAGAGACAAAAACAAAATGAATCAAACAAGTAATGTTCATCATTCAAAGCGCTACTAACAATTTCAGCAAACTTATAGTAGTGGGCAGGAAGCGCATGTCTCCACTGGCACTTCACACAATCAGACTGTGTGTACAGACACCCGATCCAAACGCCACAGAGGGATTGCCAGGTCTTCAGACGAGACCATGAGATGACTTGAGTTTCTTTAGCTGGATGAATTGAAGAAACCAAATCTGTAACAGGAGTCAAAGTGTTGAGGTCAGGTGTAGGTATTAATTCACCACAGGACTCACCTATAACGTCTTAAATGAGTTGGGAAAGAGTTTGACCACATTACTGAGCCTTGTCAGATTCACAAACATCCATTTCACAGGCATTTCTGCCATTAGTTTGGACCTCATGAGTCTGTTTCAGCTATTGTTTTGAGTTCACAGCTGCTCCTTTCAGGCAGGTGCTCAGCCAGTACCGGTCGATTAGTATAAATATCATCCACTGGCAACAGGAAAGTTACCGTCTTGACTTTGGCTCTAAAATGTGAAATATAATGTTTAGCATACAAATTAGTAAGTCAATATTTCAAACAAAGCTACTGACTAAAGCCTAACTCACCTGTTTTTATTGACATACTCCTGAAGGGAATGTCTGTTGGTTAATTTCTCTATGTCTGGTTTAGAATAGGCAATAGAAGGACGCCCGAGTGAGCCATCATGTAATTTTGTCCATTTATTGTTGTTTACAGTCTCCTCATATCGTCTTGGCTTGTTCAAAATCTCATTCTTTCGCGAGCCACTCATAGAATTTGAGGATATGGAGTATCTCCGCACAGTCATAATAATGTTTTCTATAAAAAAAGAAACCAGAAAGGCATGTACATAACATCTTTTTGATCAATCATAACCAATGCTTGACTAAAAATGACATTACTTGTTTGGAAAGAGATAAATGTATTAACCTCTGTATCATTTTCATCAATGAATTAGTCATGAATGATAGCTCTAATGGCAAGGTAGGGCAACTCTGGCCCTTGAGGTCCACTGTCAGGCAGAGTTAAGCTCCAACTCTGTTCAAGCACACAATTGAAAATTACAGGCAGGTGTGTTTGATTAGGTTTGGGGTACGTTTCAATCAGATTAGTTCAGTCGTCAGGGCACTGATCAGGGAGTCGGACATTTTAAGGGCTGTCTCAATCGCAGAATCCTTCCAGTGCACTGAAACATTCGCTCCCTAAAAATCCGACAATGCACCATGAAAACCAGGGAGCATCGATGCTCACTACGTTCCCTTAAAGGAAATTCTGATGTGTAAACCATAATGATGTGAGCCAATTCAAAACACATGACATGTGGAAAATGTTTTAAACCGTTGTTTAATTATGTTTCAGCATAAACACACATAAGGTAATGAACAAAATCTAGCTAACATTTATAATTAATATACGACTGAAATGTTGCAGGGATATGTAACTATCAAAGTATTTATCATAATGTACTTTTAAATAACAAACAAATAATGTCAGAAAGATATGTGTGCTGCTTTTCATAAATACAGCAGTAGTGACGTTGTATTTGTTTGTCGCATTTGATGTTGCCAATGCCTGATATACTGATTCACAAGTTAGGGGGCTGAATAACACGCACCCTAGGCCAGAGTTGCCCACCCCTGTCTTAAGATCTACTATGGTACCCTAATTAAATAATAGGTTTCATATGCACAGAGCAAATATATATAGTGCACTGTATGTAAATATAAAATGTTTGGTTACTTCTAAAACAGTAAAACACCGGGTAAAATTAACTAGTTTTATTAAAAAAATATTTATTATTGGTCAAAAGTATGATTTAACATCACCAATGAGTAAGCCATTTTTAGTCAGGTCAGGTAGATAAACCTACCTAATAGCAATTGTACACGTTTTTACAGTCAAGCTACTTATTTGCATTCCATGGAATTAAGATGGCACATGCTTATTAAAGTTTGAGTAACACAAGATATTTACCTTTGAACTGTCCTTCAAGTTCTGGTGCAGACACGTTCCGTCTCAGGTTGGCGTGGGTCGAGCTCTCCTGTAACCCGTCCTTCTGCTGAGTAGATAATGCAGATGGCTTCATTGAGTCCAAAGCCGAAGTTGGCCGGCTGAGCTGCCCACGGAGTGCTTGGTTTTCACTCTCCAGCTTTCTGATCTCATTCTGCATTTCTGAGATCACCTTTGCCAAGCTCCGTCCACTCTCCATGCTTCCAAACTATCCGTCCCACCTGGCGCAGCTGCCCATTCGAGTGCAGCATGAAGAGTCCTATTTCCACTCTCTTATATTGGACCTCTCGCACAGTGCCTTTCAATCTCAGTCCAAATCTTGTCCCGGGGAGATTATGTCGCCTTTCACCACTTATACAGCTGAAAGCGTTCAGGTGTTTGGCCTTTTGGGCCTCAGGACAATGTTTTATTTATCACAGACAGAGTGTTGAGTTTCGGTCATTAACTTTGCCTGGAATAGTGCACATATAGAGGCAAAATACATATGCAAATAAACAAACAGACATAGAACACTTGGCTATAAGAACATCCTGATTAAATTTCTTTCTCTGAGAGGACAAAGGCAATTAATTTGTCATCAGACAGAGATGAAGATCAGCGATAGATTCAGTGGTAACTGATGCGCCTCCCTAGGAGCTTAAAAAATTCATCAGGTCAGTCAACAAGTAGCAACAAATCTAGGATGGAAAAGTTTCCCATAAGCCTTATTACAAGTCCCCTTTACGTCTTTCTGAAGAGTAGAAGTAACAACTGCCATATGAATATTGATTTAAATAAATATTTTGATGGTCTGAATATTTTTTTATCCAAGCCTTCCATTCATGTTGGTGTTGTCATATATAATCCTTTTCACTGGTCATGTCTAAAGATGTCTTCCATTTTGTTGTTAAAGGTTGCAGTAGTGTTGTGCATGTATCTTTTTTAGAACATTTATTAGAACTAAAGCAGTCACCACCTAAATATGTAGATTCATTCAGTTTATAATCAAGCGTCTCTTCTTCATATACATTCTTACTCATTCTGTTCTCAGTGCTAAGATAAATGATTCACCTACTACCACTCTACTTTCATGGCAGGAAAGTACTTCCTATAATTAACATGGATCCAAGTAGTCATTCAAGTATATTTGCCATTTATTGCTATTGAAATAAGTTGAAATTCAATTTCATGTTGAGACTTGCCAAAACCAATACAAATATAAATACAAATATTTAGCAACAGAAATTATAGACGTAAACATGTTGTATATGTCCAAAAAGAGAGGAAGAGGTGATCAATAGAAACCAACCACAACCATTGGCTAATTACCTGTAATTAGCACCCTTAAGGAAATTCATACACAATTGTCCAGTGTCATTATGAGGTCCAATGAATATGCATTTGCCAAAGCAGCATAAAACAGAGGTTAAGGATATAGCCCTTTAGTTATAGCACAGGCATAAGAATAAAGAATACTGTGTTTGAGTCTAACAAAGAATTCATTCTCACGAATACACATCAAATAAAAGTGTACAAAAGAACATACAATGGGGAAAATTACAGAAAATTGCCCTAATATACATATGCACAAAATGGCTAAGCTCAGTATGCAGTTGTGGCTGCTTTAATGTTTTTTCCCCCTTCACACTACTGTGATTGCAATTTAATCAAAGACAGCATACGGTAGTTTAAAAAATTACCATATTTGACAAACAAGAAATGCTATACTTATTTCTCTGTTCTTTTTGCACCTGATCACCTCATGCAGATTATAGTTACTGTAAAGTAAAGTAGTACGTTTCTTTTTTCCCCCCTTGTCATAGTGCAAGAACCACATACATGCACACTGTTAGGGGACAACAGTTTAGGATCCAAGACCAGTTGTGAAGAATGAAGACCAAGAGTCAGGAGTGCAATTAATTAAAGAAAAATTTACTGAAAAATAGTTTCATGAGCAGAAGCCAGCTTCAAGTCTCACAAGGAGTTCATAGGTCGTGTTTTTCCGCACATACAATTTCTCAACAATTATACTATTTTCAAGGTCTAGCTGCGTCATTACTGCAGGTTGAATGATTCTGATTGGCTAAGAGAAAATCGATAGTCATAGTAAATTTCCACACATTATCAGTTAATCAGATGCACGTCTCCATAGATCACTTGTTGACGCTTTCACCCTGGAATTAGGCACGTAGTGACCTTCCAGTTCTGGAGCAGGCGCCAGCTTGCCCAGAAAACAAGTCCACCCATCTATTAGGATGCCTGTAATCTACCTGCAATACTGATCTGTAACACAGAATACTACGCACATACACACATACACAGTTTCTTGAAGGTTGGAGCGTCAACTGAAAATAACATAGTTCTCCAAAACATACAGATAACATGTTCTTCTCCTCAGAGAGAAGTACAGGCAATGTTCATCTTTATTCTTTAGTGTTTCAGTAAAAGGAAATAATATAAAATGAATAAAACATAATACAAAATAAATATAAATAAAAGCATATAATTCAGTCAAAAGGAATGAAACCAAACATTCAAGAAAACATTCAAACTAGAAGAAATCATTTAAATCATCTTAATATGTAGGAGGATAGATATTGATTAAGGCTTTGATTATAAATTTAATTAGGATATATATATATATATAGATGTATATATATATATGTTATCCTCATGGGGACCAAAACATTTTCCCACAAGGATAAGGATTTCATATATTGCCATCTTTGTGGGGACATTTTATTCCCATAACGTAGGATTTACCTGAAACACACACACACACACACACACACACACACACACACACACACACACACACACACACACACACACACACACACACACACACACACACACACAATATTGAATACCAAAACACTATGTTGTTAACAAGAGATATCTGATTCTCTAGTGTGCACACTACATTCTGAATCATGCATGAGGCTGTCTGTGTGGGAGAGAAACCCTATCACCCAAACACTAGCCTTGCTATCCATGGCTTTAAAATTGTGCCCCTGAGTGTGTGCATTGTTGTGATGACAACAGCAGATTATTGTGAGGCAACCATTATAAATAAAATTTAAATGTCAGAGTCCTGAACAAAATCTTGCACCAACAAATTGTAGTGTGACATTTTATCATTTTATTACATTTTTATGCTGATGTATCCTGGCCCAACAAATAAAAACACATTGTTATATGTAGCTTATTATTTATTATTTATTATTTTGTAGCAATTTGTTGACCTATTGAAAATATAAAGCAGGTGATGAGATTATACACAACAAATGGCATGAAAGGTGACATGTATTTCGTCACTAGAAGTGCCTCCTGGTGAAATCACAAAAACATAACAATAAATAAAAACACTTAAAAGGGTCATTAATTGAGAAATCAAATTTTCCTTGATCTTTTGACATTCAAGATGTCATTGTACTATTAAAAATATCCTGTAAGTTTCAGAACTCAAAACTTCCCCATTAGTACAAAAACAGCTTTTATTGAAACCAAGCTCAGAAAACAACTAATTTCAGATTTTGTCTAATATACATATACATTTAAACACTAATATAATGAAATAATTACTTTTGACTGAATGACGAATGACCAAAACTGAGGTAAAACTCAAACAGGTAGGTTTATTTGCAGATGTGGCAGGAACACAATGCATAAACAGGTAAGTGATGATACGTGAGATCTTTAGCAGATGAGATAGACTTGTATTGTATTTGTCTTATTGAGTCTTTGTCTTACAGAATTATTGGAGCACACACACACAAGGGAACAACACTGAGGCGAGGGATGACTTGGATGACATGATTACTGGAAGATGACTTGGTTGACTGGAGATCAACTTGGATGAGGTAACAGCAGTAGCTAGTGAGGTAGTCAGGAACATTCAGCAGGTAAGTAGTCTGTAGCATCAGTGTGTGCTCTATATAGTGCTGGTAATGAGGGCTACATGAGTTCCAGGTGTGCGATGGGTACCAGGGAGGATGATAAGAAATACCAGGGAGGATAATGGGAAATTCCATGAAATAAGGGTTGGGGGCATTAAGTCCATTCTTTGGTAAGGTCGGCAGGATGACCAGGCAGGCTACCGGTCTAGTATAAACTTGGCCCTTTATCTCCACGTCCGCTGACTGCATATGGCCACCCGGGCTTAAGTGGGTCTTGATGACTTGTCCCACAGGCCATAAGCTCTGAGGTAGATGGGGGTCTTTTTTTCTTATTCAAGTTGGGAGGAGAGGCTTGCCATTTCTTTTGACTACATATATATAGTTTTTCTTAGTTACACACCCGAACCCGACCCGAACCCAAAGATATTCATGAAACATTAACCTGAACCCAACCTGAAACCTGCAAGTTCTTCGGGACCCATTGGGCTTGGGTAGGGTAACATACCTCTATTCCAGCTACCTGAGAATCATGAATATACTTCTCCATGGCCTCCCTCTCAGGCCTGGAAAGAGAATAAAGGCACTGGGCTGAGAAGTGCCAGACAACAGATCAATCGCACAGTCGTTCTCAAGTCATGGCATTACAGGGTAAATGCTGGGCCCAAACATTGAGATAAGCAAAAAAGGGCTCAATGCCAACACAGAATTAAGAGCCCAGTCAATGTGAGGCTTGACCAGCTAGTTGTGTCCCAAAATATAATAACTATATTAATTATATAAAACACATCTGAATACCTCTTAAGCAAACTAACCCTGGAACATGAGCAGGTTATGTTCAGAGAATGAGTTGCTATGGCTACTTACATACACTGAAAGTTACCTCCGTTTTTGGAACCGAAAGTTGAGGTTATCCGCTTACTTACTCTTAAACATACCCAGGTATGTCACATAACCGGCTTTCTGGAATACCCCCCTGAGCAACATAATCCAGTCATGTGGCCAGCAGCTCACTTCCTGCTATATATTACCCGCAGTTTCTTAAATATCCACTAGATGGCAGTTCCAGAACAAAATTAACTTAGACAAATACTGTGAAACAGGGTACAGACCAAGTAATACAATATTTAATAAGCTTTAGGTTAGAAAAATCTTAACCAAAGAAAAAGTGTTTTTTCTTTATTCATTGTTTTATAGATTCAAGTTTATGACTCTGTATTCCCCTATTGTTAACTCAATTAAAAATAAGTAATTATAGTTCCTATGAAGGAGTTACTGCCCTGTGTGAAAGCCCCTAAGGTTTAAAAGTGATATTGAAATACAATGTTCTTTCTGCAAAAGTTACTACTTTGTTACTACTTATGTTTTGGTCCTGCCAAGATACACAAGAATCTGGAAAGAGTTTGAGAGATTCATTGCTGATACTATTTTAAATACGTTTCTCTTATCCTATAAGTATGTGATATTAGGCTTTTGTATTAAGAACAATGGTTTAATGGCTCAAAGGATCCTGGTTTCATAATACATTTTATTTTTGTGTAAATTTCATATCCACAAATGTAAATTCACAAATGGCAAACCCAATTGTACAATACTTCTGTCATTAATTCCTCACCCTCATGTCGTTCCAAACCTGTAAGACCTTCTTTCATCTTCAGAACACAAATTAAGATTTTTTTTCAGAAGAGCAGCTCAGATTTCATCAAAAATATCTTCATTTGTGTTCTGAAGATGAATGAAGGTCTTACGGGTTTGGAACGACATGAGGGTGAGGAATTAATGACAGAAATGTAATTTTTGGGTGAGCTAACTCTTTAAGTATTAGATTAAAATTTGCATACATGTAATGTCAAAATCGAGCAAAGCAATTAAAATAACTGCAATGTGTTCTTAATTTAACATTTTCATATAAAAAGAATCTACTAGTTCCTATCCAACAATATACAGATATGTACCCTCCTCTGTTGTTTTCCTTTTTCTTTTCCTTTTCTCTTTTCTTTTTATGATTTCCATTGTATTGTGAAGCATGTAATATGTTCTTCTGCTCTAATATGGAAGTTACTCTTGTACAGTCCATGCTATTTGTTGATAATAAATCATTCAAAAAAGACAATTAAACAAAGTAAACAGGAACTAAACACATGAAGTCAGAACAAAGGAACAATGGAAACAAAACAATAAATAAGAGTCAAAATAAGAGTCATTAAACACATGAAAATGGAGCACAAACTTAAAATACATATAATAACAATAGGAAATAATAATTAGATCAATAAAGTGTCAAAAGTAAGTAATCTTATGATTTTTAAACAATGCTGTTAACGCACACAATGTAGGTAGGCTAAAGGCTCCTTCGATTTTATTTTCCTTTAAACCACTAGATGGCACAAAAACTTGCCGCACCACTTTCCAAAACATCCGCTTTTCAAGATGCACATGGAAATTTGGCTGATCCTTGACGCAGGCAGCAACGCAAAGTTGATTCTGTGCTAAATGTTGTGAATTTAAGTAGCAAAAGTGAATCTCTAAAATTATTGAATATGTTTTGAGATAAAGCTCTTCTTAATTATTTTCAGTTTCGTTCAAGCTAATTAATGCGTCAGTTTTTCAATAACGGAAGAATATGTAAAAGTATGGTATTTGGGATAAAAGGCGCCGCTGCTGTTAAGGCTAAAGGCACCATATTTAACATGATAATAAACAGCCAGCTGACTTTTCCATGTGTTGACATGACATGGTTATATTCAGATTAATATTATATATTAAGTTGGGTGTCCACCTTAGAGATAATCACCATTGAAACTATGCTGAACAGTTTGCATATTTAGAAAAATGTATTCACATGTGTCAGTCATAACTACTGTTGCAGGTGTCAGTCATAATTTTTATGGGTCCTTTGGTTGGTGAAGATAAATAGACTTTTAGTATTAAAAGAGTAATATGTTCAGACTCAACTGCAACTCTAATAGAAATAAAGGGGAGGAAGAGTGAGGCTAGATCAGATATAATAGTAGAAATACTAGTAGCATTCAATAGGGTAATTAAAATGGGGAATAGAGTGAAGTTTAATTGGAAGTAATGTATGAAAGTGTTGAGTGTAAAAAATATTATCCAGCAAGGAACAACAAAACTATGGCAGAAAGAATGGGAAGAGGGAAACAAAGGCAGACATTTTTCACTTCAGCCAACAGTGAAATATTCAAGAAATATAAGATTGGGAAGGAGGGATAGTGTGGTTATTACAAGACTAAGATTGGGGCATTGTATATTAAATTATGGGCTGTCAATGGTTGGAAAGCTTCCAGATGGCAGATGCATGTGTGGAGAAGCAGAAACTGTGTGCCATGTATTAATGGAATGTGTCAATCCTCGTACAGAAAGAAATCTCATGTATTCATTCAGAGTTGTTGGAATCTGGAGTTACAAATTATTCATTAAAATAAATTCTTAGTACTAAGGACTATGAGACAATACAAGTTGTAAAATAAAATTATAAGGGGGACTTTATATAAGGATATTAAGTGTAGTTCTTCAAATGAACTGAGGAGGGCAGCAATTGCACCTCTGATGCGTCTAGTCTGCTGCAAATATCAGAAGAAGAAGAAGAAGAAGAAGAAGAAGAAGAAGAAAAAGAAGAAGAATGTTTACATGGAAAAAAGAAAGAGAGGAGATTCCAAAATCTTTTTTAATGAATCTACCAATTTTGTGTACATCTGATCATGGGGTGATCATCAAGAAGAAGAAAAATATTAAAAATGTCAGTTGTCAAACACAGAAATATTGAACCAAAGCAGAGTTGTCTTTGTCTAACATTAAATATATGACCAATAAGTGTTCACAAGTTGAACATAGATCTTTTGAAATGTCTGATTACTTATTAGAGTAGATGCAACAACAGACATACACAGTCTACTAAATCAGTCCATGAATAAAGTCATCCGGTAAGGGGGCTTTGTATAAATGTGGTACTGTGAATGGTGTGGAGCGGATACTGAACCCCTGGCTCTGAAGTTTGCGCTTGTCTTCCATCCTGTCTCTGCTTCTGGACTGCTCGACAGCAAATAATGCTTAGCACTCCTCCACCCACCTCAAGCAACACTATTCCCATCCAGCCAGTGATGATCGCTGCTCCCCATTCCCGTGTTAATAAGACAGCATTCGAATCGGTTAAATGTGTAGTCCAGGAGACCACCACCAGTAAAGGCAGCCCACTTACAACAAACGATGGCCCGGAGGCAGCTTTACACCATATGTTCTTAGGATAACGTATCCACCCAATAGCGTAAACTGCCACGGCAATAGATCCCATTCCTATAGATGTGATGACGAGGATTTTCCAGGTGGTAAAATGTACAGTCAGAGACAGCAGAGATTGATAGAAGGTGCAGTGAAGTCTGCCAGTTGTGTGGTGTTGCCAGTTTAACCACACTCCATCCCAGTACAATGGAAGTGTTGTTGTGGTGTTTTCCACCGTTCCACTTACTTTCCACATGGGTAGAAATCTTGTAAGGATCGTGCAAAACCAGCCTGCACTGGCCAGCCCGAAACTAGCAAATTCAATTTTTATATCCATGTCTGTGTTTATTCAGGACCGTGGAGCAGAACTATTTCCCATAGCACGGAAACCAGCTGTACTGCATTCCAGCTGTGGGCGGAGAGACATGCTGTGGTTGAAATGTGGAGGATCCTTTTGTGTTTTTGCCATGGTTTCATAACAAATCCCTCTGTTTTCTCACACGACGAGACATGAATAGGGAGCTGGAGTGCTTGCACATCAATACTGACAAGGTTTAGTTCTCTAGTGCAAAACAACTCCAGAAAAAGACACTTGTAGAAACTACTTATTGCTTGGATTTGTGTCGCTGATTGTTTTGCAGGAAACTCCATTCATGCCAGAGGTTAATAAAAGTTTTGGTCAACATTTTTTGGGAAAATGCTGTCCATGAAAAAAGTCAGTGGTGTTCGGTGGCAAACAAAACAGTAGAGATGACGTAGGGGGAGAACGGGGAGGGTTGTAACACAGGTCAGATGGCAATTTATTAGGAACAAGTTACAAATCACCTGATTCACTTCACACATGCTCAGTTTAGTCCTTATGCCGCCTTAACGTGCCATCGGAAATGTCCTACTTCCCACTTGAGGTCGTGATCACGAGCTCATCACATTCAAATTTTGACTCGAGAGGGGTTCATGTCCAATTTTTTAACTAGGAAACTAGTATTTAGTCTAATTCAGATAGGAAATAGAGCCCTGTGGCAGACACAGCATACTTTAGATGGGAAAACTAATTTTGAGTTAAGAAAGTAACTTTTTTTTACTTCATTTATTTATGACAGCAATGCCTGCTTTAAACTCATTTAAGTTAAATTATGTTTTTTTGTGTGTCTGTGTGGATATTTTTCTTAATGTAGACAAGAAGCACAGAAAGCGTATTCCCAAACTTTAATAACTCTTTTGAACATGCAAGATTACATGCACACACGTGCTCAGCATTCTCTCTCTTCTCTCCTCTTCGCACATATATCTAACTCAAGAAGCTTGAGTTCCATCTTGTGGTGCATTAATGTAAGGACATCACATTTTCCTGCAAGTTGTTAGTGCTAATGTTTTGTCTGTTAGCTGTAAATTGACTTTGGGTTAGTTGTAACAACAAGACTCTGGGTCAGTTGTAACATCAATGAAACGTTACAATCCAAGCTAATTTTTTTTGTATTTATGTTTTCTTCGAATTTCAGTATGCCTAGGTCTTGGAGGAGAAAGACAAACTGAGGGGTGTTTCTCAGCATTTTGACGCATCAGATGATGTAAAAGAGCAGGGAGAGTCTGTAAGATCTGTGGCAAAATTGTATGGCATTTGCCATGTACAGATTCTGGGAAGTGTTGGAAGAGAAAGGATGAAGGGAACTTCTGAGTGTAGGCTACCAAAGTGGAGAAAAAAAGTCTTCACTGATGAACAAGAGAAATAATTTACAGAATATCTGATGAGGGCAGCTGATGCATTTTAGGGACTGTGTCCATGTGTGGTAAGTAGGATAAAAAGTAGGATTGGAATAAGTTAGGAGAAAATAAAAAATGTATAGTGGTGCCAATGTAACATACAGGTGGATTGATGGGGAAAATATTGAAACTGATTGAACATATTGAAATTTGTATGCCAATTACTATGACACACACACACCAATTATGTTGAACAGTCTGTGTTGAAAAAAGCTATCATAATCCATAATCACCCCGTTGGATATCATAATCTTACATCGCACCTCAGGGTATGTTAAAACTAACCCAGACAATGGGGTGAATTGTAACATTTCACTTGTTGTGTTTCAAACTTCTTTCTGTTTGTGCTGCAAAGATAACAGCTACGTCATTTAATAGCAGACACTTGTAACTAGTTTGAATCACATTTTGAACGCACTGGCTTAAAAGAACTCCAAGATGAAGACAGAAATTAAAAAAAACGTTACAACCTTCCCCACCCCATGCAGTCACCCCATTCAACTTAAACTTTTACTGCTCTTCTTCACTCTCTTTTCTAAGCATTAACAGATCCACACTGCCAATGGTTTTTAACTAACATTATTAATAGTATTATTAACATATTCTGAACACAAAAAAGTCCATAAGTTTAGATAACAGTTATTTTTCACTCTTCAAAGTCTTTGTTTGGCACACTAATTGACAGATTCCAGTAGGAGAGGAAAAATATTAATTAAATATGTTGAATATTAAGTGTCCCCAACTAAGCAAGCCAGAGGCGTAAACAGACTCTGCAGAACAGTGGGACAGCCCTACTATATTTTAATGTATCCTTGTTACATGTGTTGCATGCATTACTATAGTTAAAACAGTAAATTATGCATTATAAGTAACTAACACTAAACCAAACCCTAACCCTAAAGTAAGAACAATATGTAATTAATAATACTAGAGAACTTCAATCCCAGAGAGCCAGTGTAATGTAGACTTTAGTACCAATCCTATTTAACCCACCCTTCTGTAATTTGAAAATAATCTTGATTAGCTTGTTCATACACTGGCCCTCCAGGACTGAAGTTGAGAGCCAAGAACAAGATGAAGTTAAGACATCTTGTAGATTAAATTGTTACATTATGATTAAATGTTCAACATTTAATTCAACATCGCCTTCTGGAACAAACTGACACAGTTTACTGGTAAAATAAGTGGCAAAAGCCAATTTTATTCACTCTAATCTGGATGAGGCTGAAGGATAAACAAATAAAGTATAATAAATATATAATAAATAAATAAATAAATAAATAAATAAATAAAGAAGTCTCTAATGCTCACCAAGGCTGTATTTATTTGACGAAAAATCAATATGCTATAAAATATTAGTACAATTTAAAATACCTTTTCTATTTTAATAGATCTTAAAATGTAGATTATATACTGTATAAATGTCAAATTATATATATACACAAAAACTTATTGTAATTCTCTTCCTATTGAAGCAGCAATGCAACAAGAAATCACAATTATTTGATTTCAAAGGAATGGTGTTATATATAATGAATGATGTATAACATAACTATATCTCATGTCAAATAAAGATCTTTTAAAAATGTATTGCGAACACCTATGTCATAAACACCTTATGAAACTTTTAATTGGGTTGATATAATCTCTCTGTATTTGTAACAATATCTTGCAGTCGATCATGCTTGAGGCACACACAGACTTCAACATTCAGCATCAAAACACAACAATGGTAACAAATGAATTTTATTTAAAGGGCACCTATTATGCAAAATTCACTTTTATAAGGTGTTTGAACATAAATGTGTGTTGGCAGTGTGTGTACACACCACCCTATAATGGTGAAAATCCACCCACTTTTTTTATTTTGAATCCCATAAATCATAAGCAGTGACTCAGAACAAGCTTTTTGCAGATTCTGGGGAATGTGACATTTTACAGGCCCCGCCCACGAGTGTTGATTGACACTGCCATATTAGCAAAGACCCCGCCCTCAGAAAGCTGTACACAGTCCGCAATGTTTATCTCCTCGCTAGAGAATTTAACAGCAGCATTCAAGTAAGAAATGTGTTCTTAATAAAGCTATTAAAGTTATTTAGTCAAGAGCAGTGAGTGATTTTCTGTTTTTCTTCTGTTGTTTGATTCGTATTAACAGCAGATATAGCAGTAGGTAGGCCTACTGTATATTACACTGCTTTCACTTTAATACACAGATCTAATATACACACAGGATTTCTGTAACTTACTTTCTGCAGTCGTGCACAGACATAACCAACTGTTTTCATGTGAACTTTGTGTGTTTCTAACATAACCTTGTGTGCATTTGACAGTTTAATCGCAATAACACATAAAAAAGAAAAGTGTGCACTCAAGTTGAGAGTGATAATGCTTTAAAATGCATGCAGATGATAATATTTCATGATGATGAAGAACTGCAATGTCACATGAGCGTGTCTGCAATAGAGATGATCATCAAAACAAACAGATAACATGTTTCAGTTTTCATTCATGTGTTCACGAACTGTGAAGGCTCCGCCCTGGGGAGCAGCAGCTCATTTGCATTTAAAGGAGACACACACAAAACAGCTCATTTGTCTTAAACCCAAAAATTGGCATTTTCAAAATGGTATATTAAATGATCTGTTAGGAGTTTTGATCTGAAACTTCACAGGCACACTCTGGGGACACCTGATACTTATATTACATCTTGTAAAAAGGGGCATAATAGGTGCCCTTTAAAGTAAAGTACTCTTGGTTCTTTTTTAGTTACTATAGCTCTTGTGTAAGTAAACTATACTAAGCATTTTTCAGAACAACATACTATTCCTATTTCCCTTTACTTGTTTTTTAAAGACAATTGCTTTGCATGCTTTTTAAAGTAAGTATAACAAATTAGATATTACAGTGCAGAAGGTGAAACCTGAACACACACACAATGTATTCAAACATTGGGGACATGCTGAAATGTTGTGTCATCTAGGCCTGGTTCCACAGAACAGGGCTTAGACTAAGCCAGGCTTAGGCCTTTGTTCAGTTAGGACATTTAAGTAACATTTATAAACATGCTTTAGGAAAAAAACATACTGGTTTACATCTTGAGACAAAACAATGGCACTGACATATTTTGAGATTTTGTCAGTGCAGGTTGCTTTCAGTTAAAACAGCTCAAACATGCATTTTAGTCTGGGACTAGCTTAAGCCTTGCTGTGAAACTGTGGGCTAATGTTTTAAATTTAAAAAAAAATCATTTAAAGAAGATCAAATATATTAAAATCAAAAAAGGTTAATTCCTTTGTTTGGTCAAAAAGAGAGCTGTTCAAATCAGCATAAATTCTGAAGCCAAGAAAATTCTTTAGGATCTGATGTAGTTTTCCGTTTAACACTTGTACAATATGACGTATCGCTTTTGCATTTGACCAGTGTGTCCGCATTACTCAGTGCATGTGCTGTATATCAGACATAGTTCTTTATGGCATAGCCACTGTGGGTGTCAGATTTTGTTAAGGTGTATCTAGGCGAATAGTTGTCCCGCTCTGGTGGGCAGCTGGTGCAGAGAACTGCTCCACCAACGAACAGAAACCCCGCTGTTAACCAGCCCACATAGAGGGCTGCCCCCATCTCTCTCTTTAATGCCTCATGCACTATAGGATTATGGAAGTCTCTTATAATGGAGTCGGCTGTCCAGGACACAGGCACCACAGTAGTCAGTCCAGAAAGCATAAAGGTAATCCCAGATACCACAACAATCCGTGCTTTGGCACGTGGGTTGCTTAGGCAGTTGGTACAATCAGCCCCAACCAGAAAAATGAGGAAAGCCAAGCAGGCCAAAGCCATGGTGGTCACCACTAGCCCACGCGCTGCCTGTAGGGAAGGATCCAAATCCAGCAGGGCATCATACAGTTTACACTGCATCTGCCCAATGCGCTCATACACGCACGTCATCCACAATCCTTCCCAGAAGACCTGTGCCACCACAATGTTTGTGCCAATAAAGGCGGTTACCTTCCACATGGGCAGAGCACAGATGATAATGGTTCCTGCAAAGCCGATCATTGAAAGAGTGATTCCTAAGACCTGCAGAGCCATGGAGGGGGCTGTGGATGACATAAAACAGAAAAAAAAACCTTTAATTCTTGTTTTTAATCAGTGTTTCAGTAACATAATTGTTTTAATGGTGAAACAGATTTAGTTGCAGCTCTAATAAAGTAGCATATGAATTTTCTTTTGCTAGGGGGCAGTAGACTATGCAGGTGAATTTGCTCAACTAAGATGGTTGTGTTTGGAGTTTGAATGAAACCGATACTAACTGAGAAATAGATTTCTTAACAGAGAGCTAGTTTAGGGATGGTTGTCATACTTTTATCTCAGTCTTTGACATCACTTGTTTACATTTCTAAGAATGCAATGCACGTGTTCTGACATAAAAGAGTCTGTATTGGCGTTGCGTAAAATAATACACTTCCTTGTAGTGGTTATCTGAAATAACACTGTGACTCTGGCCCACTGAAGAGGGCATAAATAAGAAAAAGCTTTTATTGTAAGGAAATTCAGGATGTTTGTTTATGCCTGAGAACCATGTAATACGAGCCCTGTAAGGAAGGTTAATAGTGGGAGAACTGGTTTTCAGTTTAACTGAAACTCCTGAACTCAGTTTATATTAACTTGATAAATGTGTTAAAAATAGAAAGAAGCATTTAAGTCAAATTGCTCATTCACATTTATAATTCTTTGTTCAGTGCCTCTCAGAAGATGAAGAAACACATAATCAAATAAAAAGTGAAATACAAATCAACTTTTCATAATCAATAAAGTACAGTAAACTAAACCCTCAGTAAAATGACTGTGAACTAATTTATTTCCACTAGAACCTGTATTTTTCATACAGTTTGTCAAGCAGGACAAAAACAATAGCTATGCATCTTGTTCTCAGAACATGCGTATTATGTTCGATTGACTAGTGGAAACTATGGGTGTTCCTGAACAGCAGGTTTTCCTAGTGTTGTGTAAAGTATGTTCCTCTGGCACGCACAAAAAAAAACTGAATGAGAACGAACACCAAGAACAATTTAGCCAAAATGTTTACGTCATAAAAAACTGCACATCATTAGTGAAAAACAAGTGCTTTTGCACAAGATAATTCAACAGATAAAAGTGCTCCAAAAATTTCACCTACACTATTTTGTGGTGTCAAAATACATAACAAAATATACAACTATATCTTTCTAATGAAACTTTGTCAGGTATGTAGTCTAGATGTAGGTCTTGGTCTTCCTGGCCACACAGCAGTCCCATGGTCTCCAACTCCTTAGTTGGAGACCATGGGACTGCTGTGTGGCCAGGAAGAGCATCATTCCCACTGGATGGCTTTGACATCTTTACAGGATTATATATGACAGATGCTGAGGGGTTCTCTTCTGGTAGGCAAAAACTGCAGTGCAGCCCATCTCCCAGAACCAGAAGGAGCCCTGCGCCCCAGCTGAGATCGAATAAAGCCCCCATCTCCCTAAACTGAGAATCTAGTAACAAGAGGTTGTAGAAGTCAATTATTATAATGACAGTGGTCTAGGACACAGTGATAAGACATAGTCCAGAGATGACCAGAACCATCACCAGCAGCAATATATGCTTTAACTTTTCCTTGTTCCTCAACTACGAAGTTGGTTTATTTCCCTGAGACAAGTGCAGGTACAGGAAATCCCAGCAATGCCCACCACAATGGAAAAGACCATCAGGACACAGGTAGATCAGGGCTCAGTGTCAGCATGGAGTCATAGACTTTACACTGCATCTGACCGGTACTCTCCACCACAAAGCTCATCCAGATTCCCTCCCAGAAAATCAGAGAGGTCACAATTTTGGAACCGAATTACTCTCCTCATGAGTCACACAGAATTATTACTCCAATCCAGCCAAACAGAGCCAGGATGCAACCCAGTAAGTGCATGCCCATAGACGCCATTTCAATATCAGCTTCAGTCTTTTGGATTTGCTTTCCAAAAACTAAACCAATATGTATGAGGTAAACATGCTGGATGAAAAAAAAAAAAAAAAAAAAAACTTGCTATTCCAAATGTGAATCTGCACAAACTGAGAAAATAGCAGCCTTGTGAGATTCTGGGCCCTGTTTTAACGATCTGAGCACATGGTCTGAAGCGCATGGCGCAGGTACACTTAGGGCGTGTCCGAATCCACTTTTGCTAGTTTAAAGACGAAAAAAAAAACGGTTGTGTGCCAGGTGCATGGTCCAAAAGGGTTGTACCTAGTCTTTTAATGAGTCATGGGTGTGTTTTGGGCGTAACGTGCAATAAACCAATCAGAGTCTCATCTCCCATTCCCTTTAAAAGCCAGTTGCGCTTGCACCATGGCGGATTCGCTATTTACAATGCAGAATTTGCAAGCGGAAAGACTGAACGCTTCTCCAGAGAGGAATCCTTTTATTTGTAATATTTAAAAATGTTTGTGTGCTGCTGCGCGTCCCTGTGTGTGTTAAATCAGAGTGTACGCACGTTGTGCACCACCTATAGGTGCATATTACTAACGTGCCCTTTAAATAACACAAAAAATAGTGATGGTCTGAAAACGAGGTGTGTTCAGGCGCATTGTTGATGCGTTGCTATTTTGAACTCGTGAAACATGTTTAGAAGCCTCATGATAATAAGAAAGCTTTCTACAGGTTGAACTCAGTGTTGCTTTCTTTATCCATTTGATAAATCCATTTTAAATGTAGTATTTAATCTTAAGATAGAAATATTTTTGCCGTGACCCACATCCTGTTGTTAATATTCAGACAAATGCCATTGCTAGTTGTCTAACCAGTTTGGGAGGACTTGAAACCAGTTTCAGCAAAACAACTTTTGCTGTGCCAAACCTCATTTCTTGGAATGAGCTAATTTACTGAAGGTTATGCACATTAATCTCAGGGATGCATTATGATGTTAGCATGCCCTGGAGGTCTCAAAAGGGCCCATCAACAACACATTATCCATAGCAACTGTTTATACATGTATGGCATAGATCCATAATCAGAATTTGACCAAATTCTGATTAATAACATTATATTCTTCTGCATGTAAACATGGCCATTGCCTTTCCTAGAAGAACTGAAAAAACTTTTATTTAGGTATGGTTACAGATCTATTTACAGAAAAATAGATCTAGTGATTTTACATTCATTTTATTCAATAAATACATGTGCTGGCTAATATTGCAAAAATTATTTCCATCCACCACTGGGTACTTTTACTCCACTGAGCAGCATCATTTTATTTTTTGGCAGTCAATTCACTTTCACAAAAACAAATTCAATTATATGCTAAAGTGTTAATGTAGCTCTATTATTGCAATTCTAATAAATTTGCTGGTGCAAATGCCTGGTGCACAACAAAGTGATTCAGCCATTTAAAAAATAGTTTTTCATTTAGTTAATGTACGGAACAATGGAAGAAACAATGATTTTTGCTTAGCAGGTCTAATTTTAACCAAATTTCTTTGAATGAGGTAAAAACAGACTGAACATGCCTGTCACATGTGGGTGTACATTATCAAACTAAACAGTCTTTAATAATACACTTTACTTTAGAAGGAAAAGGAGAACACAGGAGACACAACCTGTGTACACAACAAATGTAAATACTGACAACACGGAACAATGAGCGAACCAAAACAGGAAGTACAGAGGTAAACGATGGAACAGAACATGAACAGCTGAATTAAATTATAACTAATGTGTAACCATAGAAACTAACAAGAACTCATACAGACACAACAGGAACTAACTAAACAGAACATGATTGGGACAGCCTGATTGTTGTTTATCGTTTTTTCCTGCCTTAGTTGTCGTCCTTAGGTGGAGATACACAGTATAGGGGAGAGCGGCGCACAACCTAACGCTTTTTGACTTTCTCAATTTTCAGAGTATTTATTTTTTCCCACATCAATTGCACACGTCTAGTACAATTATGTGGTTTTGTTTCATTAATACAGTGTATACTTTTTTCTTGATTTACCCCGAAAAGAATGGAAGTGAAATGTAGGTGGGGTACATTGTAACATGTTAGGGGGTACATTGTAACATGACCAAATGAGAGCTTAAAATGTTATCTCATATAATCAAAAAAATATCCAAGACAAACTAAAATATTTTGTCAATAAAATACAATTAACTTTTTCAAATAAAATAATGGCCTTTTTTAATATTTAAAAATAAACAAATTTTTGAGTTTGACAACAAACAGACTGCAAAACACAGATATACAGCATAGTTCAAAACATAATAATAATTAATAATTTCTGAACATTGACTCTCAGTCTTTATTCACCTTTTTCTCATGGTTTCTCAATAGAATTCATAAAAGTATAGAATATAATAGCATAGTTCTAATAGGGGCTCTTCGGAACGCAGTGTGATAACATGCCCCACCTGCACAACACCCGGCTTGTGTCTTCTGGTGGTTAGATCAGCATTAAAGAACTATCTCAACTGATATAAGATTAAAATAATATCAGATTTGTCTTATTTTAAATAAACACAAAAAGCAGAGATGAAAAATGAAAACTTAAGAAATTTACTTTTGCTATGGTTAAATAAATGTTCAGTGATATCTTCCAAAGATTTTTTAATTTTGACGGATTTTTTTCTCTAAATAATGTTGATATGGCAACTAGTAAATACACTAAGTTTCGTCACAATGACATGTGGAAAGTGTTAAACCATGTGTGTTACAACTAACCCCGCGTTAGGTTGTGCCCCACTCTCCCCTACCTCCTGCCACCCAGACAGCAACATAGTACATCTGGTATGCTCTTTAGAGCGCAAACAGAGATACGCACAGGAGTGTGGACACCCAACGGCAGAAACATAAATTGGCATCTATGCAGACAATGATAGTGATGATCACAAGTGCCCAAGCAGCCTGCAAGTCCAAGAGTGAGTTCATTGCATTTGCCCTGCACTTTGTATCACAGTTAATCCACAAGCCCTCCCAGATGGTCTGTGCTGTCACAATATTGGCTCCAATTACTGCTGTCACCTTCCACATGGGAAGGGCACAAATCATAATAGCTCCCAAGACACCAATAATGGCTAGGGACATCCCAAGTAGGAGGGGACATTCTCGCAACCTTGCACAACATTCCATAAAAGTTCTCTAAAGGTGACGAAAATCCCGAAATATATATAGGACATTAGAACATATGGAAACATATAGATATAGAACATATTTATAGAACATATCCTACATGGTGCTCTGTTGGTCATATTATAATGTTCCTCATATGACTTTAGGGGCACATTCCATTTTGGTTATTCTATGGTCACATAGCAACGTTATAAAGAGGATATTTGGGACATTAACAGAACGTTCCCATATGGTTCCCTGTTAGTCAGATGGGGACATTTCATTCTGGACTGTGCTGCAACATGTCTTGTTCAGTGCAGTGGTCTCTACACTACATTCCCATAACGTTTACAGGACCTATAGGGGACCAACCTAGAATGTTATTTTTTTGGTCCTATTTAGGTCCTTCCATCACGTTTACTGAATGTTTTCAGAACATGTTTGTGTAAATCAGTGTTCACTTGGCTGCTTTGCAAATAAGGGTCAATAAAAAACACAGGATTTGCACAAAAGTTGCTTCTCAAAGATGGATCAATACCAACTGTTTGTCCAACTTCATATTCAGAACATGTAAGATATGAAGTTGGATCACATAGAGTTGGTATTGATCCATCTTTGAGCAATCTAGGTTGGTCCCTTAAAGGTCCTGCAAAAGTTATGGGAATGTAGTGTAGACTAGAAGATGACTAGAGGGAACGTCCAATAGTAATGGTCCCATAAACATTCCCAGAACGTCCTGAATGTTCCCTGAAGGTCTGCCAAATAACGTCCCCCAACCCTTAAAAGAAATCCACACCGTGACCATCTCGGAACGTTCTGAGAACGTTACCATTCGACGTCCTTGACACCAGCGGGGACATTCTGAGAACGTTCTGGGAACATCAAATTTCTAGCGGGATAAGTCAAGACATAGACACCATTTTTATTTATTTATTTTTTCATTTGCTTGGCTTTGTTTTCTTGTAAGTGTTTGCTCCTCTGTTAATTGTAGAAATGACTTCAGGTCCTAATCTGTTTTAAGTTTTTCTCAGAAGGGAGGGGTCCAAGTCAGATGGACCTGAAACCAGGTTAAACCTGACCAGATTCCACAGCAGGGAATGTGGATACAGCTAGTTTCTGTGAGATGCACATCAACAAGGAACTATCTATTGATGATTTGGTTCACATACATATGAAGTCA
Organism: Rhinogobio ventralis; assembly: GCA_039654625.1. Taxonomy (NCBI): domain Eukaryota; kingdom Metazoa; phylum Chordata; class Actinopteri; order Cypriniformes; family Gobionidae; genus Rhinogobio; species Rhinogobio ventralis. The sequence goes on from CM077199.1 coordinate 5,143,910, forward strand.
TCAATCGAAAAGCCTTTGGATATCAACCACAAGCCTTTAGAGTGATTTAGTGATCTAGTGCTTTTACACTCATTTTATTTAATAAACAAGTTGTTTTACCTTACTGGCTAATATTGCAAAATGATTTCTATCCATCAGTAGGTGCTCTATTTCCAGCATCATATTAACAAAAACAAAACCAATCATATGTTAAAGTGCATAGCTCTATTATTGCCATAAAATATGAATGTTTCAAAACACAGTTCTAATAAATGCACTGTTCCCACAGCTTATTAGGACCGCTTGCTGATTTGCTGGCGCAAATGCCTGGAGCACAACAAAGTGACAGAATATCATATTATATCTATTCACCCAATAAAAAAATATATATTTTTCATTGACTTCATGTTATGTAAGAAACAAATTAAGTAGAAACAGACTGAACATGCCTGATAGTTATTTATTGTTTTCTTTTACAGCAAAATGTTGATGTCTTTTGCAATGAGGATCTTTCCAACATCTGCCAACATCATTTGCCAAAATCAGTTTTTCAACATGTCCGAGGTGAGCATTTATTTTAATAACAAAATAAGACAAATTTAATGATCATTATGCAAAAAACTAAGAAATAATCTGATTAATTAAACTATTCCCTATTTTCATATTAAACATGTGCAATTGTGCAAAAATTGCAAGAATGGCTTGTTTATAAAAAAAACAGATCTGCTTCACTGAGTTTGATTCCTCTCATCTTATTATACATGCCCATTTTTTTCTTTCAGTGATCTGTATATAATCACAGCACAAAAACTCAGTAAATAAACTATATGTCATATCAGACACTGTCCTTATACTGTTTCCCCTTGGGGAAAAAATCCACAGGTGGGAATAAAGAGGTTTTACAGAAAAATCTTTGCAAGTAAAAAGTCTTTGTGTGCTTGATCTCTTTCAGACGTAAGCTTTGCTGGTGGCAACGGACCGTGGCTGAGAGTACTTCACACCGTAGTTGTCTTCCTTAGGTGGGCAGGAGCTACACAGTATACCTCCTCCCAGGATCAGCAGTGCTGCTGCACCAAATCCAATATAGAGAGAAGCCCCAATCTCCCTTCTTTGGGAATCTGTGAGCAAGGGATTGTAGAAATCCCTGATGATGGTGTTTGCTGACCAACAGACGGGGACCAGAATCAGCACTCCAGCAACGATGAAGATTATACCACTAGCGATAGCCACCTTTATCTTTGTGCTTTCACCCTCGACAAAGCTGGTACATTTTCCACCAGCAATCCCCAGGATGATCCCAAAGACACACACAATGATGGCGACGATCACAAGAGCCCGAGCAGCCTGCAAGTCCTGAGGTAAGGCCAAAAGGGAGTCATAGATTTTGCACTGCATTTGTCCTGTGCTTTGTACCACACAGTTCATCCACAAGCCCTCCCAGAAGATCTGCGCAGTCACAATATTGGAACCAATGAATGCTGTCACCTTCCACATAGGAAGAGCACAAATCACAATAGCTCCGATGAACCCAATAATGCCTAGAGACATGCCCAGGGTCTGTCGACACATAGACACCATTTTTTCTTGTTTGCTTTTAACTTCGTTGGCTTGAAAGTGTTCGTTCCTCTCTTTATCGTAGAAATGACTTCTGTTCCAAACCTTTATAGTTTTATGATTTTCTCCAAAGGGAGGAGTCCAAGTTGGATAGACCTGAAACCAGGTTAAACCTGATCAGACTCCACAGCAGGGAATGTGGATACAGTTCATTTCTGTGAGATGCGCACTTGGTTAAAATACAAATAAACCAATTCATCAAACTGAAAGGATTGGGTGTATTTCGACCACAACCCTTAACAATAGTATATTAGTAATTTAGTGATCTAGTGCTTTTACACCAATTTTATTTAATAAACAACCCTTAGGAAAAAGAAGTTTATTTAAGTTTGCTAATAGTATACTTCTTTTAAACTAAAAATAAGAAAACATACTTTCAGTCTACTTTTTATGTCCTTCTCAGAAATATACTTAAAATTGCACTTAAGTATACTTGACTTATAAGTTGAAAAAAAAAAAGAAGTATATTTGGCCTATATGTATTCAATCTTTTGATCGAGATATAATTAAAAGTATAATTAAGTATTCTTAGTGTACTTGGCTTGTAGTTGTGTTTAATCTTTTGATTGAGTAGCCGATTAAATAAATTTGTCACATAGTTTTACATACAGTCTTATAAACTTAGATTACATTGAAACTACATTTGAAAATATTGATTTAGTGTAAATACTGGTAGTGTACATAGGATTTTACTTCAAATCTACTTTACTCTTTCCCTGCCATTGACTGAATTTTCTGGCTATCCATGTTTTCACTGTTATACAATAGGGGACGTTATTACACATCTTCTGAAAGAGTACAGAATCTCCGGATCAAAACTCATGTGAAGAAGAAGCAGAAACAAGCAATAGAAGCATTGCTTACGCACATGCAAAACAACTCGATCATCAAACATTAAACAGCCTATAAATCAAGACTGGAAATGACTGAAGCTTTGAGGGTGTTCATTGTTCTGAATCTGATTCGGACGGGTGGTCTGTGACAAAAAATGCGATTTTCTGGGCTTTTTGTTAAAATTTTGCTTTTGTAAATGAAACTTACGCACATTACAGTGTTGATAAAAAAGGATGCGTGAAGCTAGAATAAAATGTTTTTTAAATGGAAAGAGTTAAAGGTTGCAAAGAGTACATTTGCATTGTTTAAAGTAAATCACACAATGTACGCAGAAGATTTAAGACACTTCCTGTTTACAATTTTCTTATGTTACTTTATCGCATGGCATTGACATCTTGGCATGATTTTACCTGTGTTTGATGGCAGTCACAAGAATCCCCCAGGAGGAGTATTTGAAACACTAAAGTATGCCATTTTTAAAACATAAAAATTATCAAATCAAAAGATGTCCTAAGACAAATTAATCTGTTAACTTTCATGTGTTTTTTGCCATGGTAAGAACATCAAAACAGATAAAGAGTCAGATAAAACCAAGTGAACTATTGCTGAGTTCCAGACAGATTGGAATTTAGATTTTCCCACCTTTTTCTAGGAACTAACATCTGGAACGCCACTCAAAGTCGGACATTCGGCATGTGAACCAACCCCGATCTCACTGAGACAGGTCATTTGACATCACTTTTAAGATGTCGACAAGTCCTGCTTCCAATGAGCATAAACGTAATAACCAACTTTAACATTAGACATTAAGTTTATGTAATATCCAGGGCCGGCGCATGCCTATAAGCGAACTAGGCAGCCGCCTAGGGCGGCAGCACAGTCAGGGCGGCAAGAATGAGAGTTTTTTTTTTTCATTTAATTGATTTAATTATTATTTTTTGGACATTCGTTTGAATTATTGCACTTCCATCAACAAGTTATCTTTCTATTAGTGAACTTTCCTTAATTGTAGTAGCACTACCACAACCACTCCATTCCGTCCCACACTAAAGCGCCATCGGTCTACATGAAAAACTCCCTGATGTACATCCAAAATGTCATCGAAGCGAAAAAAAACTATCCGTACATGAATACAAAAGATTACTAAATACTGCTGGTGATGGCTAATGATTTTAAATCCCGACACGCGATTCTGCAAGGTAGGCTTATGAGAGAAAGCAGGGGAAAAAAGTTCACATTATTGTGTGTGTAATATTTTTATATCCCAGCAAACATTTGACGTTTAATGACCGATGAAAAGACGTCCCTCTGACACATCCCATCATGGTTGAAAAATAGTTCCAAAATGAAAGTTGAAAAGACATACGCTGAATGTATCTGAATGCATTTTTAGGAAATGTAATGTGTTACATTTTTCCTGATTTAAGCCGTCCCACGTGACTATTTTTGGGCAGGGACACGACATTGCCGTCAGACCAATGTTTGCTGGGATGCCATATATTGATATTAATAATATTTTTAACCTCTACGTAGAGCTGTGCACGAGCAAGTGACAGGATTTCAGGTGTACGAACATCACTTCACTTCACTGCTACTATACTACCACTGATTTGCCGCTTTCCACGTCCCGTATGTCGAAATGGTACTGCTGCCGGCCCAATTTATCAGCGGCCCACTGGGAATTCTTCCAAATCCTCCGATGGCTACTCCAGGCCTGTACATATAGGCTACTTATTATATAATATAGAATTTGCATTTGCACTAGGGGTGCTGATGTGTTTTTTTATGTTATAGAATGAAAAAAAAACAACTGAAAACATGCTTGTGTATGCTTTTATTTTACTGCAATTGTATCAATTAACAAAATCTCCAGTCTTTCACATGCATCTCAAAGATCATGTTTAATTGTGAGTGTGAAGTGGGGGTGGCGCGACGGTGTTTTGCTTAGAGCGACAGTTGAGCTTGTGCAGGCTCGGGTAATAATGCCTTCGTTTTTGTTTTTTGTCTGCTGTTTTCAAAGCGATTTTATGTTGTTTTTATTCTGTTTTTGCCATAGTTGACACAAAAACATGATATGCTGTCATTTTGTGGTGGCAAAATCATGTGGCCAACGTGAATGTGACCTCTGATTGCCTGAAACTCACTGAGGTCTGAAGTGGGACATTTAATTTGGGATATTCCCATGTCCAACCTCGTCTGCAACGCAACTTCAGAAAAACTGCAACAATGAGTAATTAAAGACATTTTAAATTATTTTTTGTCAAAATGGCAGAAATATCACAATATATAAATAAATATCATAATATATGTACATATGTAATATCACTTGTAATATGATTAACTTCCTTTTTCCTTTTGACCAATTGGTGGTTTATCAAATTATTATAGTATGGTCAGTGTGAGGTGACAATGACACGCACAGTTTGGTGACAATATGCTAAAGTGTTGCAGACATACAGCCTCAGTATCAGCTTGGTTATCATGCCTACAATTTAATTGATGTGTTATTTGAGAGCGGCTTGCTTTTAAAGCTTTTAAATAACGTTTTGCTGGCATGGTCTGAAGATGATCTGGGCCCATTTTGGTGAAATTCAGATCAACGGTCTAGAAGGAGTTCGAAAAAGTAGGTTTTCAAAGAAATCCAAAATGGCGGAAAGCAAATACGATCAAATATGGCATAATTTGTATTATTGTTCTCTGTATTACTTAAGGCCAAGTTTCATTAAAATAAGCAAACTTAATCAAACATAATTTTTTATGTTTATCTAATGAGATGTAAAAAAAAGCCAACCACATCCAAAGTTATAAGCATGTATATATCTATTTTTACCACTAGGTGGCACTGACCTGGAAACTTCTCAGGCTCTTTCAGGGCATGGCGCTGATGACCGATACCAAGTTTCGTAATCATGTGCTAATGTGTTCATAAAATACAGAATTTTACAACAAAATTCAAAATGGCCGACTTACAAAATGGCTGATATAGGAAATTTTGCTTGATCTGATCTGTAATGTTTTCTTTGATGTGAGAATATTCAGTATTGTCAAACTATTATTATGAAATGATGTCAATGCAGTATCAATACAGAACCATTTATTTTAATAACAAAATAGTAAGAAAAATTTAATGATCAAGACACCTTTGTGCAAAAATGCTAATTTATGTAACAAAAAAAAAAACGTAGACATTGTACTTTATTAACAGTTAGATATCTTAAATTTTCTGATTAATGAAACTATTTCTATTGTCATATTAAACATAAATTGCAAGAATGGCTTGTTTATAAAAATAAAATAAAAAAACAGATCTGCTTCACTGAGTTCAATTCCTATCATCTCATTATACATGCACATTTTTCTCTTTCAGTGATCTGTATATAATCACAGCACAAAAACTCAGTAAATAAACTATATGTCATATCAGACACTGTCCTGACACTGTTTTTCCTTGGGGGAAACAAATCCACAGGTGGGAATAAAGAGGTTTTACAGAAAAAAAAGAGTCTTTGCAAGTAAAAAGTCTTTGTGTGCTTGATCTCTTTCAGACGTAAGCTTTGCTGGTGGCAACGGACCGTGGCTGAGAGTACTTCACGCCGTAGTTGTCGTCCTTAGGTGGGCAGGAGCTACACAGTATACCTCCTCCCAGGATCAGCAGTGCAGCTGCACCCCATCCAATATAGAGAGAAGCCCCAATCTCCCTTCTTTGGGCATCTGTGAGCAAGGGATTGTAGAAATCCCTGATGATGGTGTTTGCTGACCAACAGACGGGGACCAGAATCAGCACTCCAGCAACGATGAAGATTATACCACTAGCGATAGCCACCTTTACCTTTGTGTCTTCCCTCTCGACAAAGCTGGTACATTTTCCACCAGCAATCCCCAGGATGATCCCAAAGATGCACACAATGATGGCGATGACCACAAGAGCCCGAGCGGCCTGCAAGTCCTGAGGTAAGGCCAAGAGAGAGTCGTAGATTTTGCACTGCATTTGTCCTGTGCTTTGAATCACACAGTTCATCCACAAGCCCTCCCAGATGGTCTGCGCAGTCACAATATTGGCTCCAATGAATGCTGTCACCTTCCACATAGGAAGAGCACAAATCACAATAGCCCCGATGAACCCAATAATGCCTAGAGACATGCCCAGGATCTGTCGACACATAGACACCATTTTTTCTCGTTTGCTTGGCTTTGCTGGGTTGAAAGAGTTCGCTCCTCTTTTTATCGTAGAAATGACTTCTAGTCCTAACCTTCAGAGTTTTAAGATTTTCTCTCTGAAGGGAGGAGTCCAAGATGGATGGACCTGAAACCAGGTTAAGGTGAATTTTCAAGCCTGACCAGATTCCTCAGAAGGGAATGTTGATACAGTGGCTAGTTTCGATGAGATGCGCATTGACAAGGAACTGAACAATAGCAATGTCACAAATACAAATGGCCAAGTCATCTACCGAAAGGATTGGGTAGGTATCATCCACAAGCCTTGTTGAGACTCAAAACAAAACAAAAAACTAAAAATAGAGCTATGTGTTTTGATGGAAGGATGAGTTAAACGCTTCTTGAATATTATATTTCGGTTAGCTTTCTTTTTTTACTAGTTAAAAACTAAGCCAATGCTACACTGAACAAATGCGGTCATTTCCTGTTTCGTGGTAGCATTCCTGGTACTTTTCAAGTAGAATTCACAAAACAATTACATCAACGCTTTTCTGAAAATTAAAGGTGCTTTTTAATCATATTTTCTCAATTTAACTGTTTGACAGCTGGGCGAAAAAGGTTTATTGCTCAAGTTTCAATTAATCAACTAATAAAGGATAAATGCATAAATGACAATATAAGATCATTTGTAATAATCCAGAAATATATTTATTGACAAGATAATTTATAAAAATCCAAAGCTTCCTTGTCAAAACATTCCCCTGTGGAGATGCAATCAAATGTACAGATTCTTAAAAATAGTCAAATAATAATAATGAAAAAAAAAAAACATAAGAAAAGGATTGATTTACAAAAAAAAATGAACAACACAACAGTACCTACGAATTTCACCTACTGTGTTGAAACATACATATATTCATATGGCAATTAGCAATACAACATTTTAGAACAACTGGAATGAGTGGAGAAAGTGGACAAACAAGTTTTATCTCCATTCACAGGCTAGCGAAGAATAAGACACTGCAAGCAAGTCACTAAATAGAGTTGTTGTTGCTGGATATATACATTTTATTCAATCAAACACTGAAGTAAGTACAGATTTCATTCAAAAATATTGAGGAGCACTGTTCTAGAAGGTGTCAGTCAAAAAAATGGTCCATTAGCTAAAGATATTGTCCCGGAACAGATGAGTAAGCTGGGGCTGGATAAGATTTGTTAGGAACGTAACTTCCAGCATATGCTACACTAGGTGCATATGTGTTGGCAGGCATGTAAGCTCCAGGAGGCCCATACATAGGTCCTTGGTAGGGGTACATGCCTGGGTAATTTGGATACATATCTTCTCTTGGTGGACAGGAAGTACACAGAATGATCCCCCCTAACAGAAGAAGCGCTGAGGCGCCCCAGCCAATGTATATGGATGACCCAATCTCCCTCTTTTGTGTCTCGATTGTGAGAACATTCTGGAAATCTGAGATGGTGACAGCCGAGGACCAGCAGACCGGAATAAGACAGGCGACTCCAGCTATAATGCAGAGAATCCCACCCAGGATCAGCACTTTGGCCATGGAGGACTCTTTCTTCAGACAGCTACTGCACTGGCCACCCACAAACGTCAAGAGCATTCCAATGGCGCCGATCACTATTGCGATGATGATCAGCGCACGTGCCGCTTGCAAGTCCTGGGTCAGCCGCATTATTGAGTCTTGGACTTTACATTGCATCTGTCCTGTGCTCTGCATTACACAGTTCATCCACAAGCCGTCCCAGACAATCTGGCCCGTGACAATGTTGGCACCAATGTACGTAGTGACACGCCACATGGGAATGCCACAACAGACACATATACCAACAAAACCAATAAAGCACAGGGTCTGGCCAGAAACCTCTTTAGCAATCCTTCCCATGGTGTTGTCACAATCAAAAAGCAGCTGTGGGTCTGGTCATAATCCATGTGTGTCTGAGAAACAAGCAGGAAGTGATGGCCTGTTTGACACAGATCCTCGTTTGGGAGGAGTCTTGCAGAGCTGTTTGTTTAATCCTGCTGAACAAGATTCCAAAACAAGATTCTTAAAATATGCAGCCTCAGTGCTTTCAGTGAAGACGCATTCAGATCTGCTTTTGGTTGCATATAGCTGCTTTCAAAACAATTTCAGTCTTGTCTCTCTTGTGTCAAAGATATGTCCTTGTGAACAAAGATTCGAAGATTCTCTCACACTCACATTTTGAAAAATTTGAAAAACTGACAATTACATATTGGCTCAATAAATGACTTCCAACAAATTATCCCCATGCAAAAAGATGCATTGTACTAATTAAAGCTTAATTTATATTCACCGAACATATTTAATTGTGCTCAGTCAATCTATCAAGTCGAAGTGAAAAATCTGTGTTGGCTACATCCAAAAAACTGTGTATGCATGCACAAAATGCGCCGAGCCAGCTGGTGCTGAAGAACGAAACAAACATTCCCAAAAGCATACAGGCATACATCATCACAAGTTTCAAGAAATGATGGTGAGTATTGAGCACTGAAATTATTCTCCAAAGTTTTGCTTTAGGACCCGGTATAAAGTTTAAAAGGCATTTTGTATAATCACATCGTGTTTTCCCTGTTTTATACATCTACGAACATAAGTCTCATCCTCATTATATAATTAAATAAATCAAGCATGATTGGCAATTCCAACCCCGCCCATATCAGCTGATCCGATTCCTATGCACTCAATTGTCAACTTTGAGAGTTCGAGCAGTTCAGTCTGCCTGCTTGGCTGCTTCCACTGCACCCTGCTCCTCCTTAAACTTGTGTTTAACTTAATCAATGTCATTCTGTCATTGATGCATGCTCTCTTCTCAATAGGGAGAGTTTAAAAATGGTTTTAATTTTTTTTACAGTGCAGATGAGTGGAAATTAATTACAAATGAATGAATACTGCTGTTTAACAACATTTGAAATGAAATCTATATTTGAAAGAGGTGAAATGCTGTAAAAACAGTACATTATTACAGTACATGTTTTAACAAAATAAAAAATAAAAATTATTAGGCTTACGCAGTGTTTAACAGACAAGGTAACAGCTAGTTTTTGCAATGTTTACACTTTATTTTGGGTAGCAAAGTTATAGCACATATTACAGAAGATTCCAAGCCTTGAGTTTCCATCACTGAAATCTCACTAATAATATGCAGTTACAACTGTTTCACAGAGCAACGTGAGTGTGGAACATGTCACATAAAAATACTCAATATTAAAGAGGCCAGTGCATACATCCATATGCTAAATAATTAAACAGAGCCAAGAGAGAAATATTCTGATGTTTTGATGATTAGGCTCCAGAATTTGCCATCAGATTTAAATGTATTTATTTATTTTTAGAGAAAACATTGTAAAAGTATATTGGAAGTGTGCTGTTGCCCAAGAGTATATTAACTATATGATATATGGTTTAATTAATACTTGGGAGACATTGTTATTTATTGATGCTAGTACATTATGACAAAAATACACAATACACATGACACATTACAGAATAATACAAAAGGTATTATTGTAGACATTTTAAATAAATAAACATATTTATATTCCCAACATAAAAGTTGTAATACATACATTTATGCATTTGACCAACACTTTTATCCAAAGGGACTTGCATTACATTGATTAAGGTATACATTTTAGCGGTTCAAGCATTCCTAGAGAATCAAACCCATGAGATGCTTCTGAGACTTTGCTCTATTGTTTGAGCTACTGGAATACCCACATCAAGATGTAAAGTACTTTAATTTGACAGGAAAGTACTAAGTGATATATTTAGTGGCATACTTCATCTCTTTTCAGAAGAAATGTATTGCTAGGAAGAAGGAAAATTTTACATTATTACATGTAAAAAGTAATTCTACAGATGAATTGTTGACATACAGTAATTAGATCTGCAGTTACTTGAGTGTGCATTTTAAGGCCTGTCATATGGGTTCTGCATCTCAGACAAATTCTCTAGTAGAACTGGACCTCACAGCGGAGAACTTGGGGTTGTAGATGCGTTCTTGCTTTGGTGGGCAGCTCCAACAAAGTATTCCTCCTCCCAGTAAGAGCAACCCAGCAGATCCCCAGCCGATATACAGAGCTGCACCCAACTCTCTCCGCTGGGCCTCCACCATCAGTGGATTATAGAAGTTCTGTATGATCGTGTTTGCTGACCACGACACTGGGATCAGACAAAGAAGTCCAGAGACGATGAAGAGAATCCCTGCAATGATGCACGCCTTTGCTTTAGACCCGGGGTCCTCAATACAGTTGGTGCACTTCCCACCAGCCATAGAAATTATGATTCCAAAGAGTCCAGTCAAAATGGAGATGATTATCATGGCCCGACCCGCTTGAAGGTCAGAACTGAGTGCCAGCATGGAGTCATAGACTTTACACTGCATTTGTCCAGTGCTCTGCACCACACAGTTCATCCACATGCCCTCCCAGATGATCTGTGCTGTGACAATGTTGGCTCCAATAAATGCAGACACCCTCCACTGGGGCAAAGCACACACGATAATGACCCCCAGCCAACCCAGCATGGCTGTGGCCATGCCCATAATCTGGAGTCCTTGGGAGACCATTTTTAAATCACAGGCCTGCCTTTACAGCGATAAAGTAGCCAAAAGTGTGCAAAATAGACATGTTTGCTCTTTATAGGAAAAGTCTGAAAAGGCGGAGTTTGGCCTGAGCTGATGATTTCTATAGAGAGCCCATATGACTTCGCATTTGGCTGCTTACACTATAAACACAAAACAAGAGGAACTGACAAAGCACAGCAACACTTCGAGGTCCTTCAAGGTCAGTTAAAAAATAACATTTCAAAATGACCTTGCACTGATCAAAAGAACTGTGAAAAGATATGGCCTTTAGATGGGTGATTATGGTTGTAAATATTTATTGTATGTTCTCTTTACCATTTTTATGATATGTAGATGATACAACAAACAAAATTGCAAGAAATTGTACAAAAATGCCAATCCGATCTCACGTCAATTAGTACGTATTTGACGAGTTGCCCAATTCGTACAAATGACCTACCCCTAACCCCGCCCCTAAACCTACCCGTCACTGCGGTTTGGACAAATCGTACAAATTCCTACAAATGTGAGGTCGCACAAATACGTATGAATTGGTCATGAGATAGCGTTAAAAATGCACGCTAGCCATAAAGTCCCTTATC
>CM077199.1:5160701-5250701 GCA_039654625.1 Rhinogobio ventralis
TTCACTAATTGCAGATGAAGGAGGAGGATATCACACATACTTAGAGATAATTATGTGACCATTATACGCAGACAGTTTTAATAATGAGTTTAACGAAATTAGTAATTTTAAGCAAGGTATATTACATGCCACCCTCTGACCAACACATTCTCATTCTTTTCTCTCACAAAAAGACGTCAATGGTGAAAGCAGTTGCTTAAATAAGATTAAGACGGCCACTACTTGAAGATCCACAATCTTTCATCCCATTCTATATATTTAATAATTTTTCTGAATTGTATAATTTCTAAAGAAACAAGGAGAAAAGTATGCAGTAGAATGCTGACCTGGTTTCCAATGTCCAGAGAAAGAGGTGGAATCTTTCCTAAAGCCACTGCAGCACTATATAGTTAAAAGAGCTAAAAAGTGTTCGCTGTCCAAGGGTTTGCAGGTAACAGACATTAGAGGCACATGGTGAAGGGATGAAAATAAATCTCAGGTGTTTGCTGTGTAGAAAACGGAGGGAAAAAAGAGGGACTGAGTAAGAGTAAGGGATACTGATCGTTTCATGAATGAAAGAACGCTCTGTTTGGTGGCCTGAAGGACAAGAATGGCTCTATTTTACATGGCAGCTCATTAAAATCCCCTTGGCAAGGAGAAAGAGGATACGGTTCCACACAGGTAAGGAATGTCTGCAATTAAAGAATTGAGGAAAGATGGACTGCCAAAGATTACTTTCTCAGATGGGTTATTTTGAATTCTATGAAAGCCTATTAGAGGCCGCAGTATCAAACATCGCAATACAAACATCAGAATTTATTCAACTGGTATTAAAAGATCACGTCATCATAATCATATGACAGTAATTTAGGTAACAAGTAACAGTGAATCGCATTTGATTAGTGTTCACTTGTTCAAACGTCCAAGGGCACTAATCTAATTAGCTAATTTAATTGGGTTTGTCCTATATGGACACATGAGTTAGAAGTGTCTACATGCTTAAGAACAGACTCTCAAAAAGTCTATAAATGTATTTACATGGAGAACTGGCTGGTCTAGTTTTTAGGCAAATGAGTTTATCACACATGGGAAAATGTAGCTTTGTTATATAGTCAGAAGAACATTTTCATAAAATGTTGACCTTAGAGTCTCTTCTGTAAGAATGTGTACAAATGTAATTCATGTTCATGTTAGTTCACAGAGCATTAAACTTAAATGTATTATGTTGAGATTAACCTTAACTAAGTTTAATGAATGCTAGAATTGTTGTTCATTGTTTATGTTTATGTTGACTAATGTAGTTAACAAATAAAGCTTTATTGTAAAGTGTTACCAAACAATAAACAGATTTCATTTATGTAAGTATTAAAACTATATATATATTTCCACAGCGATGGGTAATGTTTTTACTTCTGCTTTCGGTAGTGAGTCTTCACACTCTGTTTACAGTCACCTGTGTAATTACGAATGAATCTTTTAATAGTTTCTACCTCCCGTGTGACGGGGGAGGGTGTGTGACATCAGAGAGTTTCACCCCCGGGCTCGTGGGACGGGTAGACAGAGTTTCTATGGATGACCAAACCTGTGATAGCGATCTAGAAGAATGAAAAGACAGATGACTCAGCTTTGCTTTCCAATGATCAAGCAAGAACACACAACACTGAGAACACTTGATGCTTGACCCAGCCAGATAATTAAAGACTGCTGAGTTTCTAAACAATTAACATATTAAACCAGACAAAGAACAGAGGTCTACTACACATCTTGTTAAAGCTAAACAGAAAATAAAAGCTTAGATTTTCTTGGATAAGAAGGGAATTTTCTTCACTTTTAGAAGTTACTTTTGATGTGATTAAGACCAGAGAACTGGAAATGCTTAGAGTCAAATAAAACACAAACACTGAGAAACAATGGACAGGTTTGATATATTGCAAAGGGGATAAAGGAAAAGTCAACAAATTAATAATTTAAAATTGAATTAAATTATTTATTCCTGGTATCTGGTAGTTTGTGCCTTTTAACAAAAATCACACATTAGTGAATAAATAAGCAAGCAAATAAATAAATGTATACATACACATACAAATAACTTATTTTCAAATTTTCTCCCAAACCATTAGGCTATATATACACAAAACCAGTCATAAAGGTAAATTTTTTTAAACTGAGATTTATACATCATCTGAAAGCTGAATGAATAAGCTTTCCATCCATGTATGGTTTGTTTGGATAGGACAATATTGGACAGAAATACAACTGAAAATCTGGAATCTGAGGGTGCAAAAAAAAAAAACACAGTTCTAAATATTGAGAAAATCGCCTTTAAAGTTGTCCAAATGAAGTACTTAGCAATGCATATTACTACTAATAATACATTTTTGATATATTTATGGTAGGAAATGTACAAAATATTTTCATGGAACATGATATTTGCTTAATATCCTAATGATTTTTGGCATAAAAGAAAAATCCATAATTTTGACTCACACAATGCATTGTTGGCTATTGCCACAAATATACCTGTGTGACTTAAGACTGGTTTTGTGGTCCAGGGTCACATATAGCAAATATCATTACACCACACCTCATTATGTAGTCAGTTTTGATTTCTATTAAGAATTATATTTTTTCTATAACCGAGTTAAACTACTGAGTTTTAGGCAAAAAAACAAAAAAACAAAAAAACTTTTGCATTATTTAAAGAGGCATTATTTTAATATCCTGTTAATTATATTAGCAGTATTCTGAAGCCTTAGATACAAAATGGTTTCCAAATGTTGAGACACTTGTCTGGTCTCAGGAAATGACAGGAAGATTGTGTGAAATAATTTGGCCTTGTAATCATAATTTGTGAGAAAAGGAAAAAAAGTTGTTGGCGTTTTACTGCCTTTAGTGTTCATTTAGGCTGGAAACTGCATATGAAAAGTATGAGCTTTTGCAGTTTTGTGGAAATTTAGGCAGTCACATTTTTCATAAGATTTAATATCGACTCTAGACTACACACCTTCTGAGAAACTATATGGTGAAACAAGTTAACACTCCCACACTAGTAAATATGACAGTTTAACAAGTCACAAAATGCCTATTCTTCATGCTGTGCTGACTTTAAATGCTGGTTGCATAATATTGTAAACATAACAACCTAGTCAGTAAAAAAAAAAAAAAAAAACACCTTCTCACGTCACTTGTTTATCAGCTGTGACAGGCATACATTACTGTTTCAAAGGCCAATGCTCATCTGTTAAATTCTTCTGTCTGTGCTTAGCAAAACACTCTTCAAATCCTTGCACTTTTAACACTCACATGGTCCCGAATGCTGTACACAATTGTACAAGTATATATTATATATTATAGTCATTTTAAAGTAGAAAAATTATTAAATATTTTATGACATTTTTCATTGCTATAGTTATAGCTATAGTTTGGTTACAAAACCAAAACTGTTGAAGTGAAATGTGAGTTATTTTACGTATATGTTCTTTGCATTTGCATTTATTTTCACCTTGATTAACAAAACTATTTTAAATGAAAACAAGTATTCACTATACGCTCAAGAGAACTTTATACAAGAGAATAATTGAATATTGTTAGCTTTAAAAGTATAGTGACATTACCCATTTAAACAAACAAGCAAACAGAGGTTATCTAGTAGCTCCCTCTATCAGCTAAATGCAAGAACTAAAATACACAACACATGCTGGACACCATTGGCACATACACAGAGAATTCACAAAAAACAAATAGTAAACAACTGTATTTGCTGTTTATCAGTTTGATATTACTCGAAATCTGAAAGCAGTCTAACCAGTGCAGTGTTTTAGCCTTGATAACAAAAGTGAATCTTTTCAAATATAGATGGATGCGCTTGGAGAACTGATCTAAAGCGATCCAAAACCAGTACAGTATAAAATCCCTCCCTAGTCTTACAGTTATTTACTATCGCTATGATAATTTTTTTCAATACTTCTAACAATTTTCCTAAACTCTTAACGCACCAACACACCTACAATACACAATTGGCAAACGGCTAATTTCATGTTCAAAATCACACATTGTAAACTAAACTCCAACAGACACTGTGCAAGGTCAGGGAGGACGAGGAGCAGGTTTTTTTAGTTGCGCCCTACTGGCCCAACTGGACCTGGTTCTCAAACTCATACTCCTCGCGACAGCCCCTCCCTGGCCGATCCCCCTGAGGAAGGACCTGCTTTCTCAGGGGCGGGGCACTCTATGGCACCCGCGTCCAGACCTCTGGAAACTCCATGTCTGGTCCCTGGACGGGACGCGGAGGTTCTAGGTGGCCTGCCGCAAGCAGTGGTAGACACCATCACTTCTGCTAGAGCCCCCTCTGGCTCGTTTTTAGTCACTCAAAGTAGATTGGTCTCTGAAAACAGATCCCAATTCGTTGGTCAGTTCCGATGTACGTCTCCGTTCCCTCCTTCAGGGAACGAGGGTTACAAACGTAACCGAGATGTTTCCTACCTGTAACTGTGGCCCTTTTGCAAATTGTACGGCTTTTTGTCAAGTTGAAGCCAGCCTCGCCAACGTAGATCATTTCATGTGGGACTTGATTGGCCTCCAACTCCATGACTCTCTGAAAGTAGAACATACAAACTCCACACAGAAAGACCTCCTGCTTTTTGTTGTTGTTTCGCAAGTACTGTAAATTTCTATATATAAAGCTATAGAGAAGAAAAAAACTGCAGCATTTCTCATTCATTCTCTATCCTGTAAAAACATCTTATTTTTATTCGATAATCAAATACTGATTTATGTGAAAAATCATTCAAACTTCAAGGGATCAAAGTTCATCATTTATGTAATGCTTTCTGTTGTTAGTGTTTTTTAGGTCAGTGTGTTATGAATGATGTGTGTGTTTTCTGAATGAGAATTATTGACAGTGTTATGGTGGAACAAGCTTATTTTGAGACATATATAAAGTGTTTTGTTGGTCTAAATTAGTTTTAGAGGTGAGATTACAGTTTTTCTCAATCGATTTGACAGATTTCTCTAAATGAATGTAGTTGCTCTCAAAACAATTAACACAGCAAACTAAACACACTGTTATGTTGCCAAAACAGTTCAGTATTCACAGCATACAGTTTGACAGCTATGACAATTTTTTCAATACTTTTTCAATACAATTTTCCTAAACTCTTTAACGCAGTTAGCACAACATTTGTCTGTGTAGGCTATACAATTACAGTTCTGTCAGGATCACTACTGTCAAAGTGATAGACAATTAGCATGTTTTAGATTGGCAGTATGGCAGTACTTTGGATAAAAGCGTCTGCTAAATGCATAAATGTAAAATGTAAATGTAAGAACTCCCTGCGCATCCATGCAGCCTAGCATGGATAAGCGCAGGGAGAGCAGTGATAAACCCCCCAGGGTAAACAGAACAGAAGCAACAATGTATTGCAGATAGCATTAATGTCAATGTACAACCTAATTCGGGTATTTAGTCTGATTCAGGGGGAATCAGATGCCAAATCCTGACTGACGAGTGGAGGAGCTGGGGATGGAGGAGGGTAATTAGCTCTGGAGAAACGCGATAGCAGCTGATAATACTGAAGGAGCTTATATATGCATGCTGTGATAGGCATCGTTTTCCTATAGGTAGACGTGATCAGCTGACAGTCAACTGATGCGAGCTTGACTAACGTGCCCTGCCAGAACTAATGCTATATGCTGGATTTTTTTCTCATTCGATTTGGCACATTTCTCCAAACTCAGGTAACTGCTCTCAAAACATTTAACACAGGGATCTGTACACTTTGTAATTGTCCTAAACAGATAGTAAATTATCCTTCATTTCATACAAATTACAAATCAAAAGCATTATTTTCTCAAAACACTGTGCACAAAATTCCCTAATGTTAAAACCAAATCTTTAATATATCAGGAAAAACATTTGCAGCTTTTTCATTGGTCTTCACAATGATCACAAGCATTTTTGTACCATTTTCAAAACACAACAAACAAAACTCTGTGAATTGTAAAATAGTCGGTTGCACACCTTATGTCCTCAATTAACCCCAAATTGATATCTGATGAGTTAGTAATCCACTCAACACAGAAAAAGCCAATTTCCTAATTGTTCACACACCTGTCTTAATTACAACTACAAAAGGGGAAGAGAAAAACAACAAAGAAGATGAATGAGGAGAAAAGACAATAAAAAGAAGAAGAATGAGCAGTGGAAAAGGAAGAGGTGTAAGAGTGAGAGGTGGTGGACAGGGTAGAGGGAGAAGAAGAGGAAGAGGAGATGGAGAAAGAGCAAGAAGAGCTGACAATGTAGGAGCAAGAGAAAGAAGAGCTGAGGATGTAGGAGAAGAGAAAGAAGAGCTGAGGATGTAGAAGAAAGAAAAAGAAGAGCTGATGATGTAGGAGCAAGAGAAAGAAGAGCTGAGGATGTAGGAGAAAGAGAAAGAAGAGCTGAGGATGTAGGAAGAGGAGAAGATAGAGGAATATAGGGAGAAGAGATGGATAGATTGGAGGGCAATGGTATAGTGGAAAGAGAAAGAGTAGAAAATATAAGATATCTCTATATCTCTATGGAAGATATCTCTATGGACAAAGAGATGGACTTAAACCTTGCCCTCCTCTTCCTCTCTGTCCATCTCTTCTTTCTCCTACATCCTCAGCTCTTCTTTCTCTTCTCCTACATCCTCAGCTCTTCTTTCTCTTCTCCTACATCCTCAGCTCTTCTTTCTCTTCTCCTACATCCTCAGCTCTTCTTTCTCTTTCTCCTACATCTTCAGGTGTTCTTGCTCCTCCTACATCTTCAGCTCTTCTTTCTCTTTCTCCTACATCCTCAGCTCTTCTTTCTCTTTCTCCTACATCTTCAGCTGTTCTTGCTCCTCCTACATCCTCAGCTCTTCTTTCTCTTGCTCCTACATCGTCAGCTCTTCTTGCTCCTTCTCCTACATTGTCAGCTCTTCTTGCTCTTTCTCTATCTACTCTTCCTCTTCTTCTCTCTCTACACTGTCCACCACCTCTCACTCTTACACCTCTTCCTTTTCCACTGCTCATTCGTCTTCTTTTTATTGTCTTTCTCCTCATTCGTCTTCTTTGTTGTTTTTCTCTTCCCCTTTTGTAGTTGTTGTAATTAAGACAGGTGTGTTGAGTGGATTACTAACTCATCAGATATCAATTTGGGGTTAATTGAGGACATAAGGTGTGCAACTGACTATTTTACAATTCACAAAGTTTTGTTTATGCTTTTAAAAAAATCCCAAGCATTTTTGTACCATTTTCAAAACACAAGGCAACATAAGTAAAAAAAAAAAAAATGAAGAGGTCTGAATACTTTTTAAATGCACTGTATGGACATGGATCTTGGTCATAAATGATTTCCAAATGTTAGGCCTGCCATAAATTCCAACATTGATTCGCTAATTATATTTTTCTATGACGTTTGAAAATATCCACATAAATTTGCAACCATAGGGTTTCTATGTATGGCATATACAGTACACTCACCGGCCACTTTATTAGGTACACCTTGCTAGTTTTGGACCCTTAATTGAACTGCCTTAATTCTTCATGGCATAGATTCAGCAAGGTGCTGGAAACATTTCTCAGAGACTTTGGTCCATTTTGACATGATAGCATCACTCAGTTGCTGCAGATTTGTCGGCTGCACACCCATGATGTGAATCTCCCGTCCCACTACATCCCAAAGCTGCTCTATTGGATTGAGATCTGGTGACTGTGGAGGTCATTTGAGTTTAAAGGGTTAGTTCACCCAAAAATGAAAATTATATGATTTACTCACCCTCAAGTCATTCTAGTAATGGTGTGTTTGTCATTTTCTGTCCCATAGTAAGCACAATGAAATTAAATTATTAAGTAATGATTCAATTATGACACAATTTTCATTCATTATAAGATTAAACATTTTAGGCTTAGGTTGTGATGTCAAAATGTCCCTCCAAATGAATCAAACAGAACAGAATGAAACGTAAATGAAATGTAATTTCAGGTAAATGTGTAAAAACAAATGATGTCATTGAACAAAGTCAGTCTATTCAGTAATATTACTGACTTGACTGTTTTGAACTGAACTGAACTCATTCCATAATTGATGAACTTCACACACTGAACTGATTTTGCAGTTTTTCTGAATTACTAAAACACATTTCTCAAACCCATCACTCATTTTCTCAAAACCTTAAACACAAATCTAAATCTTCAAACTAAATTCACAAAACCCCTGACTATTTTGGGAAAATCAAACAATTGCTTAAAAACCATTTCACCTGTACTAAAAATCAAACAATGCTTTCAGATCATGCACAATAATAAAAGTTTATAATATACACACTACAGATCATTCATTACATCAAAAAATGTAGAACAAAGTGTCCAGGGCATGTAGCTACACCTAAGTATGATGAATATACCGAAGACCATGTTACTATCAAAAGAGAGTGAAAAACATAAGAAAGATGATTCTGTCTCAGCATCACGTCTTAGAGCTGTATCCGGTCATGAGGACTTCATCTACGTCACAGGCAATGGCGTGACGTCACACCAAACCCTCTGGTGTGGCGGATCCAGTCTTGACAAGACTGCACGTCTATGTCACCACAGGCCAGTTCCATTGCCTGTAAGAGATTTTCCCTGGCATATGGGTTTTGGTCCACCGCCATGGGTTGAGGAAAGGGCTGTATGGTGGAAGGAACCATTTATAAATTGCTGCTTGTTATTGAACCACTCACGTATTCGGACACTACGGTGAAAGCTGACATTGACAAATGGTGAAACCATAGACAGGTTGCACTGCCTGCTGATGAAACAAAACATTTCTTAGACCATCCAGAAGATGTTCAGTACTGTATGGCACCAGGGTTTTATGTGCATGGAGAACCCCATGATTGCTAATGGCTGCACAAAGGGTAACATTGCCACCACGCTGACTATTTCAAGGGTACTCTGTATACTTGCTTCATGTGTATGCGGTTACGTTGGAGGACACGGTCAATGGTAGAAAGGCTTACACTGTTGATTCATTCAAAACTTAGATTGTCCTCAATAACTATTTGCTGAGTCTGATGGCATTGTTTTGACGGACCATATCACAATGAGAACCTCTTGCTGTTGGGAGAACATAGCAGTTCTTCCACCCTGATGTGGTAGTCCAGAAATTCTACAAAATATAAAAATAGTAATTGAAATTACTTCTATACATAAAATGTTGTATGTTAGGAAAGCTTTTCTTTATTTCCCCAGTCCACTTTACAGTATATTAACTACAGTGTAAAAAAAAAAATCTGTTCTCTTCTCTGAATTTTCTGATTATGGTGGCCACAGAGAATTGCTAAGAGTGTCTTAGCAATTGTGAAAAATTGTAACTGAATAATGACTGTTTACTATAGTCTTTTTAGAGCTGCTTTACAGCAAAAATTGTATAGGGAGACCGGCTAGAGTCTTCTGCTGGTTAGATTAGCCATAAAGAACTATCTCAACTCTTAAATAACAGATATAAGATTACAATAATATCAGATTTGTCTAATTTTAAATAAACAAAAAAACAGAGATAAAAAATAAACTTAAGAAATTTACTTTTGCTATGGTTAAATAAATGTTCAGTGATATCTTCCAAAGATTTTTTTAATTTTTGCAAAAGAAATTCTATATATAGCGTTAATATGGCAACTAGTAAATTTACTACGTTTCGGAATGCTGGCATGTGTGGAAAGTTTTAAACTGTGTGTGTTACAACTAACCCGTGTTAGGTTGTGCCCCGCTCACCCCTACTGTTTGCATCATTGAATCATTATTTTTCTGTTTATCACTGCAACACAGCCCTGAAGTGTCAGCAGAGACCATGTCAACTAGACTATCCCCTGTGAAGGCCTAATCGACACGACAAAAGTTTTTTTTCCACGACAAATGTTTTTCCTCTGTAGAGATTCAATAATTTCAAAATGATTCCCATTCACACGGATCCGTGGAAACGACTAAAAATGCTTTCAGTTGAAAACAGTGTTGTGAAAGCGTCCCCTAAGTTAATAACTAATGATTATTTACAACGGAAATGAATCAATCAAAAACGTCTCGGTTACGTATGTAACCCTCGTTCCCTGAAGGAAGGGAACGGAGACGTTACGTCAGTTACTGACGGAATGGGGGTTTCGCTTAGAAGCCAATCGCCTTTGAGCTCTACAAAACGAGCCAATGGCATGAAAATGCCATGGGTCTGCGGAATTTGCATGCCGCAACCCCGCCCCACAGCGTGGGTATAAAGGGCGTTGCGTGGCAATCTCGCATTATGTTTACCTGCTGAAGAGCCGAGGCATGAGCGCCCGGCCAGTTCCAGCGGTACAGCGGTCATGGCAGAGGGACGTAACGTCTCCGTTCCCTTCCTTCAGGGAACGAGGGTTACATACGTACACGAGACGTTCCCTTTCAGTCAGTACACTACGAGTTACGTCAGTTACTGACGTAATGGGGGTCCCAATACAATCTCGCCATGACGGCTGTCTTCCAGCGTCCTGCGCTGACCCGGGCTCCCTGCCGTGAGTGTGGCACGAGGGGCTAGGCTCAACGCTACCAAGGTACACTGGGAAGCATATCCCACGTGGAGAATGCAACACAATGCCAACCCAAAGGGGGGGACTTGAAGAATACACCTATGACCCGAAGGAGCTGCATAGGGAACACTCTGGGGTATCCAGCCGAAGGTGGAATATTTCAACCCCAGGCGTGGCAAGGTGTCTTGCCAAGGGAAGACACGAGCTACAAGAGACTTACCGTGTAAAAACACATGTGGGGGTTACCCAGCGGGGGAACCATGCACACGGAGGCACCTAGCCGAACACGAGGGGTGGCCTGAAAAGGGCACTCGCTCTGGTGACGACATCGACAGTGCTGGAGGAGCTCAGGGCTTACTGGGGAAGCTCACCTGAGAGGAATAGCGCACGCATCCAGTCCGCGGAGTGGAATGGCGCAGCAAGCGAAGACACCTGAGCCAGTCCGGTTACTGGCCAGTAGGGGCGAGTACACGAGAGAATACAGGCTCCACTCGGAGATTATAAAATCTTGCGAATGTGTTGGGTGTCGCCCAGCCTGCAGCTCTACAAACGTCTGTTAGCGAGGCGCCATGCGCTAGAGCCCAAGAGGAGGCAACACTCCTGGTGGAGTGTGCTCTTACCCCGAGGGGGCATGGCATGCCCTGGACTTGATATGCCAGGACAATGGCGTCCACTATCCAGTGGGACAACCTCTGCTTGGAGAGAGCCTTCCCTTTCTGCTGCCCTCCGTAACAGACAAAGAGCTGGTCTGAGGTCCTGAAACACTGCGTCCGGTCTACGTAAGCGCGAAGGGCGCGTACTGGACAGAGCAGTGCCAAGGCTGGGTCTGCCTCCTCCAAGGGCAGCGCTTGCAGGTTCACCACCTGGTCCCTGAAGGGAGTGGTGGGAACCTTGGGCACGTATCCAGGCCGGGGTCTCAGGATGACGTGAGAATTGGCCGGCCCGAATTCCAGGCACGCTTCGTCAACCGAAAATGCCTGCAGGTCCCCTACCCTCTTGATGGAGGCCAAAGCAGTAAGGAGCGCCACTTTCAATGAAAGGAACTTCAGCTCGACTGACTGCAATGGCTCAAAGGGAGCCTTTTGCAGGGCAGCTAAGACCACTGCTAGGTCCCAAGAGGGTACCTGAGGTGGGCGAGGAGGATTTAACCTCCTCGCACCTCTGAGGAACCTGCTGACCAGGTCGTGCTGTCCAACCGTTTTAGAATCCACCAGGTCATGATGGGCTGAAATAGCAGCCACATAGACCTTCAGGGTGGAGGGAGACAGCCTTCGCTCCAACCCTTCCTGGAGGAAGGAGAGCACGGACCCGATCGAGCATCTTCTGGGGTCCTCTCGCCGAGAGGAGCACCAGGTGACGAAGAGGTTCCACTTCAACGCATAGGCCTGTCTGGTACACAGGGCTCTAGCGGAAGTGATGGTAGCCGCCACCTGAGGTGGCAGGGTACTCAAACCTGCCGCGTCCCGTCCAGGTTCCACACATGGAGGTTCCACAGGTCGGGACGCGGGTGCCATATGGTGCCCCGTCTCTGAGACAGGAGGTCCTGTCTGAGAGGGATCGACCAGGGAGGTGCTGTCGCAAGGAGTACAAGTTCTGAGAACCAGGTCCGGCCGGGCCAATATGGGGCGACCAAAAGGACCTGCTCCCTGTCCTCCCTGATCTTGCACAGAACCTGTGCGAGAAGGCTCACTGGGGGAAACGCATATTTGCGTGGGCCCCGCGGCCAGCTGTGCGCTAGTGCATCCGTGCCGAGGGTCCCCTCGGTCAGGGAATAGTACCAGCGGCAATGGGAAGAGTCGCGGGAGGCAAACAGATCTATCTGTGCGTCGCCAAACTGTTCCCAAATCAGCTGAACCGTCTGGGGATGGAGTCTCCATTCCCCCGGGAGCGGCTGGAACCGCGACAGCTCGTCGGCTGCGCAGTTCAGGTCTCCCGGGATGTGAACGGCACGAAGCGACCTCAGATGCTTCTGACTCCATAGGAGGAGATGCGACATCCGCCGGGAGCGTAGACCACCTTGTTGGTTGATGTACGCTACTGTCGCCGTGCTTGTCTGAACGGACCAGAACGTGTTTGTCCTTGAGCAGGGCTCGAAAGCGGTGCAGGGCAAGACGTACGGCCAGCAACTCGAGGCAATTGACATGCCATAGGCGCTGGGGTCCTATCCAGGAGCCCGTGGCAGCATGTCCCTTGCACATGGCGCCCCAGCCCGTGGAAGAGGCATCTGTTGTGACAACAACATGCCTGGAAACTCGTTCTAGGGGAACACCTGCCCGTAGAAAGCTGAGGTTCGACCACGGGGTGAAGGTCTGACGGCAGGCTCGGGTCACTGGGACCTGGAGGGTGCCGTGTTGCCATGCCCATCTCGGGACTCGATCGCAGAGCCAGTGCTGAAGCGGTCTCATATGGAGCAGACCAAGCGGGGTCACCGCGGCTGCTGACGCCATATGCCCCAGGAGCCTCTGAAAAAGTTTCAGTGGAACCGCACTCTTGCCCTCGAACTGGCGAAGACAAGTCAGCAGAGACTGCGCGCGCTCGCTCGTAAGCTGCGCGAACATGGCGACCGAGTCGATTTCCATACCGAGAAAAGAGATCCTCTGCGCTGGGGAGAGTTTGCTCTTTTCCCAGTTGACCCGAAGGCCCAGACGGGCGAGGTGCTGAAGCACCAGATCCCTGTGTTCGCAAACCTGATCCCGAGAGTGGCCTAGAATCAGCCAGTCGTCGAGATAGTTCAGGATGCAAACCCCGTGTTGCCTGAGCGGCACAAGGGCTGCCTCGACAATCTTCGTAAAGACGCGAGGGGACAGGGCTAGCCCGAAGGGGAGAACCGTGTACTGATATGCCTGCCCCTCGAAGGCAAACCGTAGAAACGGTCTGTGTCGAGGAAGAATGGAGACATGAAAGTACGCGTCCTTCAGGTCGATCGCTGCAAACCAATCCGAGGGACGAACGCACTCGAAAATGCGTTTGGCTGTCAACATCTTGAATGGAAGCCTGTGCAGGGTTCGGTTCAAGACGCGCAGGTCCAGGATTGGCCGTAACCCACCGGTTTTCTTGGGTACAATGAAGTAAGGGCTGTAGAAGCCGGACTTCATCAGGTTCCCAAGAACTGAACCA
Organism: Rhinogobio ventralis; assembly: GCA_039654625.1. Lineage (NCBI taxonomy): Eukaryota > Metazoa > Chordata > Actinopteri > Cypriniformes > Gobionidae > Rhinogobio > Rhinogobio ventralis. Next base: position 5,174,339 of record CM077199.1, read on the forward strand.
GCGGGGTCATGCGAACCACCGGCGTACCCCCGATGGGGCAGCGAGGCGGAATGACCGGCCCAGACAAGGGAGGCATGGGAGCGTCCCGGGGTGTGGGCGGGGTCGAATTCCGCGCCCTGACAGAGGAGACCAGGGAAGGACCAGCGTTCCACGGGGGTCTCGTCTGCCAGGGGGCTGGCGACAGAGGGGGCCGAGAGCGGCGAGGCCATGGGGCGTCGCACACTGCCAGCCGCGCCCTCTTGAGGCTCGGAGGTGAGAAAATCAGTTCTTTCTTGGGAAAACAAAAGATTCTCCCCCGGCCCTCCACCGGGGGAAGGAGTGGTCCTGCTACCATCTCCTGGGAAAGAACCGAAGTCACCTCCGAGCCGCCCGTCTCAGGACCGCTGCTTAGACTGCCGTTTGGCAGGCTGGGGGGCTGGGACGGGCGGGGCCGCCTTTCTGCGACGTCCTCCACGCCTTGGCCCGCAACACAGCCGAATCGTCATCTCCGGAGGAATCCAGCCCACCTTGTGATGCGGCGAGGCCCAAGCACGCCAAACAGCGATCATGACCATCGAACGGAGGTACCAGTCGACCGCACCCAGAAACGGAGCACGGGCGAGCCATCTTTAAAAAGACGTGCCGCGTGCAGCTCTTTTAGAGAGGAGTGAAAACTCTGCAGAATGCCGAAGCACCCAGGGAGAACGCGCACGCTGTGCTCGATCACTGCACAGATCAGACAGGAAATGCGGAACTCGCTGGAACGTGCCGTAACACCAACACTCTGGAGAGAAACTCGTCTTGAAGAGGAAAGCGCTCAGGCAGTAAACTCGGCTCTGAAGCAGAAACATAATGCGAGATTGCCACGCAACGCCCTTTATACCCACGCCGTGGGGCGGGGTTGCGGCATGCAAATTCCGCAGACCCATGGCATTTTCATGCCATTGGCTCGTTTTGTAGAGCTCAAAGGCGATTGGCTTCTAAGCGAAACCCCCATTCCGTCAGTAACTGACGTAACTCGTAGTGTACTGACTGAAAGGGAACTTGCTTTAGCTGGACAATAACTTTCTTCTAGAGCTGATGTAGAGCCAAAACAATCTTTGTTGCATTCATTTCCTATTATCACTGTAAAGTTGCTTTGAAACAATCTGTATTGTAAAAAATGCTATATAAATGAAGTTGACTTGACTTGACTAAAACTGCTTTGAAACAATCTGTATTGTATAATGTGCTCTAAATGTGACTTGACTTGATGTGTCAGTCCTGGCTTGTGGTCCTGATCTGATCCCCACCACTTCCCTATTGTTTCTCTCATTGTTTGTCCTCTCAAAATTATATATGCTGCCAATGTACGTTAATAATGTATTTTTCCATGTCTAAGCAATGTATGGAAAATGTAACTGTGCTAAAACCAAACGTACAGTATGAATGCCTACACTGTGCCTAAAATGTACTGTAGAATTTACAGGAATTTACTGGCAAAAAAGTTGCCAATAAAATTCTGTAAAAATATTGTTAATTGCTGTAAAATTGATTACAGAATAAAACTGCAAAGCAATTTACAGTTAATTATTGTATGTGAAACAGTAATTTGTAGTTTTTTTACAGTAACATTTAATTAAACTTGTAATTTTACTAAAGTACACACTGAAAAAAATTACTTGTAGGATTTACTTGATAAAATCCTCATAACAATTTGCACTAACACATTTTGAGTAAATTTCACTGCTACTGCTCTGTATTAACCTGTTTTTATCAAGTAAAATCTAAATATTGAGTAAATAGTTTACTTTGAAACATCTAATAATAAAATAATACAATAGATATCATGTAGACACCATATTTACATAATAGCAGTAAGTAATGCAGCATATGAACACAGAGACTTCAAAACTTGGTACACAATACACAGTGACGGTAACATTCGATAGATCAATTTGAGTATGAATGTGTCATTTTGAGTAGAAAATGAACTTTAGATTTCACAACATCAAAAAATACTAAACCTAACAATAAAAGCAATGATAATACAGCCGGAAAAAAGCAAAAACATCAACCTTATTAATTAGCCATGCCCCAGTGCATGATGGGAACACCAGTATCAGAAAGTTGAGTAGTTTTACTTAATTTTATATAGTTGATATTTACACTCTAATTTATGAATAATACATTTATGTTTTTTTATTCTTGCCTGAACTAACTTTTTCTGTAGTATTTACTTCACAGATTAATTTACCTGGCAATAAAGTTGCCAATAAAATCCTGTAAATATATTTTACAGCATTTTTTCACTAAATTACAGTATACTGTAATATGTAACATAAATTCATGTCTAAACATAAGATTTATGTATTTTCCATGCATTTGGATTACAAAGTTTTAACATAAACAAATTAATAAACTGAATGTGATTCATATATGCCAGTCATATGTGAATGAAACAGGTAAGATTTATGAAATAGTACACAGCAAAACGCCCATTTTAAATTAACACTTTCTAGTGTTCATGCGTATGCTCACTACTGAGTTAAACTACCATTGAAGCAGTGTTGAAGTGAATGAGATAATTAAGTGATGAATTAAGTGATGATTGATCATTAGTGATGAACACCTGCTGTTAACAAGCAGAATCACTGAAGGAAAAAGAAACACAAGAACTACAACTGACTTCAGCCACAGCCTTAGATGAAATCAACTGAAGATAAAATCTCTTAAGGTCTCAGCAGAGGAGGATTAAACAACTCCACAAACAGCATTACCAGCTTCACTTATTACTAACCCGATTTACTTTATTTCTGTTTTATCAAAAATAATAGTTTCGTTGGAAGTCACCATGATGGTGTTCAGTGTTTGCTTTAGTTGGGCTCTTGACCCTTGACTCTGTAACTTTGGTTTTTCTCTGGCTGCTTTAACTATGTGTTTATGAAATACATTTGTTATGGAAAGAAAATCCAAAAGAAACAAAAAAAATTTGCGAACAGAAGGTTTTAATCTACACTGTTACTTAGACACACACAGACATCAAGAATCAGTGTATGAATCTCAACAATGGTGACAATCAAAAGCTTTAAGCTGCAGTGCATGCTGGGTACCACCAATCAAAACTCCCTCATGGGTCCCAGCATGCATTGCAGCATAAATAAATTATGCATCTGAATTGTGACTAATGTTCTTTGATTCTTACTATTTGCTTTTACTTTTGCTGTTTTTGTTGTGATGTTTATGTAGCTTGTTTTATGTTCAGAATTGATCTGTTTATCAGAATTTTTTTTTGATTGTCACCATTGTTGAGATTCATACACTGATTCTTGATGTCTGTGTGTCTAAGTAATGCCGTTGATTAAAACCTTTTGTGCACAATTTAAAAACATTTATTATTTGGTTACCACAACTGTGCTGGATCTCATGGCTATTATTATGAATACTTAAATTACTAGTAACCACTTCTATAACCACAGCATTAGACTCTTAATGACATCAGTGACTCAGCTACTAAATGATGATTATGACATCATCAATGAAAAGCTAACATCATCTGATCACATTTTTTCAGCTTTTCATGCTATAATAAATGTGTTTAATAAACACAGTTAAAGCAAATAGAGGAAAAACTGATGTTAGAGAGTCAAGGGTCAAGAGCCCAACTAAAGCAAACACTGATCTCCATCATGGTGACTTAAAGTCATTCTGGTTAGTAATGCGTGAAGCTGGTAATGCTGTTTGTGGAGTTGTTTAATCCTCCTCTGCTGAGATCGTCAGAGATGTAATGTCTTCTTTTATCTTCAGTTGATTTAATCTAAAGCTGTGGCTGAAGTCAGGCGTAGTTCTTGTGTTTCTCTTTCTCATTATCATCAGGTGTTCATCATTAATGATCAATTATCACTTAATTATCTCATTAACGTCAACACTACTTCAATGGTACTTTAACTAAGTAGTGAGCACACACATGAACACTAGGAAGTGTTAATTGAACATGGGCATTTTGCTGTGTAGTACTACATAAATCTTTCCTGTTTCATTTGTGTATGACTTACAAATATGAATCACATTAAGTTTACTAATGTGTTTAAGATTAAAACTATGTAATCCAAATGCATGAAAAAATGTATATGCAATTCAAATACATAAATCTTATGTTTAGACAATTTTTTTTGAGTGAATAGCACCACGACACATGCGTGTTGCGTTGACACGAGAGGACGTTGTTACATGAATGCACGTTGGAGAATAATATTTTGTAAGTAAAGTGGTAAATTATGTGTTTTTTTTGCGCAAACAAAGCACTCGCATCACTTCATAGGATTGAGGTTAAATCACTGTAGTCACATGGATTACTTTAATGATGTCTTTACTAACTTTCTGGGGCTTGAAAGTGATTTGGATTTTGGATTTTTGAAGCATGCGCAATCCCATTATGCCACACCACAGTAATTTATTGTGAAAAGTCATAAGCTACAACACCCCCTTCTTGTAAATGAATTACAGTTGACATGGAAATATACTGTTAACAACTGTAAAACGTTGTTTGACTCATAATGCATTGTGAACTACAGCTACATCTTGTAAAATGTACACAGTAATATTCTGTAAAATTTTGCTGTAAAAACTACAGCAATTTGTTACAGTGTATGATTATTACTGAGATCCCGCTGGATTATGTGTCTTTCTCCTGAAGACAAAGAGATGAATTGTCCGTTCTCAAAGAGCAGTGATTCAGCAGATCTCAAGGTTATCTGGAGAAGTGGACACATGAGACACTATAGTGCTTTCATTTTAATGTGGGACAAAAATTTAGACTTTTATATAATGCCAAGGTATGCAGGTGATGAAAGAACAACCAAAAAAAAATCTGAAACCTGAACTATATAATTACTGGGGCCGAACAAGTAAGCAAGAAAGAAATATGCTATGTTATGTCTTTTTTTATATAAATTTTTTTATCCCCATGAGGAACAGCTTATAAATCCTACTAAGTGAATGTAAAAATGCAGAAAGTTTTGTGTGATGGGTAGGTTTAGGGTTATGGTTAGTGTAGGGGATATAATAAACCGTTTGTACAGTATAAAAATCATTATGTCTATGGAAAGTCCCCATAAAACATGAAAACCCAACATGAGTGTGTGTGTGTTAAAGTTTATTTCTCATTAACAATACAATACTTCTTTGTTATGGCTTCAACTGAATGCAGCAAAGACTTTTTTCACTAATGACAGGCATGCTACATGCTGCTATTCTTTTATTTTTCCTTTCATTAAAGACAAAAGTATTACATAACAGGATAAAAATATTTAACAATCCAGATATGAAGCATTTGTTACAAATGCTGATACAAGAAAAGTGCAGAAAAAGCTCCAGTCTCTCTTGTACCACACAAAACATGATGCCATCTAAGACTCCACCTTCCATCTTTTCTTAGCAGTATAAAGAAGGTAGAAACTTTATCTCTCTCTCTCTCTCTCTCTCTCTCTCTCTCTCTCTCTCTCTCTCTCCTTTCTCTCTTTCACCGTTTCTTCATTTAAGCAAGTCCTCAAGTCCGAGGACGGCTCTAATATCAGGGCTAATTTTCAGCGCTTAGTCCTGGATACTGAGCACCACAATCTGTGAAACTGCACAGAGCAGCAAAGCACAATGGCTTCAGCCGGCCTGGAGATCCTGGGGATGATCCTGACCGTGGCGGGGTGGCTCGGTGCTATGGTTGCCTGCTGTTTGCCCATGTGGAGAGTAGCGGCATACATAGGCCAGAACATCGTCATCACACAGATTGTGTGGGAAGGTTTGTGGATGAGCTGCGTGGTGCAAAGCACAGGACAGATGCACTGCCGAGTGTACGACTCCATGCTGGGGCTTCCAGATGAGCTGCAGGCTGGCCGCGCTCTCACCGTCGTGAGTACTCTGCTCGGTGTGGTGGGCATGGCTCTGGCAGTGGCTGGGGCAAAGTGCACCAACTGCACATCAGATGCAGCAAGTAAGCCACGCATCATGATGGTGGCTGGGGGCACGTTTATAACATGTGGGCTGCTGCTGCTGGTGGCCGTCTGTTGGACAGCTAACGGCATCATCCTGGATTTTCACAACCCACTTCTAGAGGAGACGCAAAAGAGGGAGTTTGGGAACTCGCTGTACTTTGGATGGGGTGCCTCCTGCCTGCTGATCCTAGGTGGAGCCATTTTGTCTTGTTCCTGCTCCTCAAAAGCACAGAACAATGCCGCGCCGGCAAGAGTGGACTACTCAGGGGTCAAATCCATCTCTGTGAATGGATATGACAGGAGAGACTATGTTTGAGGGATCTGAATCTTTGCACATGAAGGAACTTTGAGAGAAAAGCCAGCAAGTCTGCTAAATAACGGCAACAAACATTCAAATGTCAACAACAAAAATAACAAATTATGCTGAATCTTGAATACCAGCATGGCAGATATAAAATTTGTATAATTGTTTTGTTTTCACTTGAATGTATTAATTAATGTTGCAAGAACTAATTTTGTAATTATGCCGTTTGACACTAATAGGTGAATAATCAGTAGCTCTTTGACTGAAATGGTGAAAATAGATGCTTTTCTATTCAGACTGCAAGATTAATTAAAGGACAAATGAACATGATTTTATTGAAACAGACACTGATCTGTTTATTAAAAAGTATTTAGCCAATTTTGCTAAATTGGATTACAAACTAAAGTGTACATCTGAAAGTAAAGAATTTGGTAACACTTTGCTATGGGGAACAATTCTCATTTTTAACTAGTTGCTCATTAGCTTGCATATTGAATGTTTATTAGTACTTATAAAGCACATATTCATGCTTTATTCTGCATGACCTTATTCTACATCCTTTAATCCTACCCAATACCTAAACTTAACAAATACCTTACTAACTATTAATAAGCAGTGAATTAGGAGCTTATTAAGTCGTAGTTAATAATAAATATGTGTTCCCCATACTAAAGTGTTACCATTAATTTATTTAAAGAAAAACGACAATACATGTTGTTTTTGACTTTTTTAGCTTTCCCCCTCAAAGTCTATCAAGTTTATAACATTAAATCATGGAGAAACTATAGTAACAAAGTACTTGGAAAACTCAGAAACTAGAGTGAAGCAAAGCAAGTTAGCAAAAGAGTGCACTTTATCATCATTTGAAATCAATCCTACTCTTAAAGGTCTACCACAAATATAAATGATACTCTCTATGTCGGCCCAGTTGTGAATGGGGACAATGCACTGGTTGTTCTAGTAAAGCTCTAAACCTCTTTGTGCCTGATTCTTTAGTCAGGAGAGCGTAACTGAGACTGCTATGGAAAGATAAAAGCACCTGCCTTATTAATTACTCTTTCTCAAAGTGTTCGGTAATTAGGAAAATATGTAAAGCTTTGGTGGGTTATTATGCTAACCTTCTTTAGCTTATTTGGGGTACTGTAATGGTATTTTGTTTACTGCTAATTTAAGTTGAAATTTTGACATAGATGATATAAAACAAATGTCTGAATTAATTATTGTTTCATGCAACAACAGCAGTTTTAACGCACATTTGATGCAATAGAATTGAACGTAATTTTGCACACAGAAAAGATGCCCACACTTGTTCCTTAGTAACACGCTCCAAAATAAATACCAACTGCAAAGGTTAAAGCAAGGTCACAAGGCTTTGCATACCTATGCATGGCTGATTAGAGTGTGAGTGTGTGTTTAATGTGTGTGAGAGAGAGAGTTGAATATGCCTATTTGTGACTATATGCCTATAGACTGACCCTGTTATTGTGTGCCCTTGAGGAACGCTGGATGGCTGATAGCAGCTAAAGACATGCTCTCATGCATCACTGATCCTGTGTCGCTGTTGACTCTCGCTGGACTTTATTGCTCCTTCTCAAGTGAAACCTGATGAATCAGCAATAAGTTGAATTATCAATTCACACAAACCTCTGCTCATAGTATCCAAACAAAATGAAAGCTTATGCTTGTGGTATACTTGCTTACACATTTCAAGCATGCATTTTAATCTTATGCCATTGGAATTTTTGTTCAAATGTGTGGTCTTGTCGGTTATCCTTTAACCAGTCCCCGCTGGGCTTTTGTTATCTATCCACCATTTGGTCTCGGAGTGGGAAATACCAGATGAAGAGAGCTAAATCATTAAACAAACTCGTTTCCAAGCCAAGGTTAAGCTCACTCAAAAACCAGCAAAGTTTAGCCAATCCCCTGAGACTTTTTCCGGCATAACTCCACCTTCCTCATCGTTGTCATTATAAAGCCTTCCTTGTGCCGAGAGCCTTTCCTTAGCGAATGGAACTTGTGAGTTTATATCGTAGCACGTTCTCCCAGCCTAAGTGATCAGAATGGCAGCTCTGGGGTTAGAGATACTAGGGGTCACCCTAGCTGTGTTAGGTTGGATTGTGGGCATTGTGTCTTGCGCTTTACCCATGTGGAGGGTCACGGCTTTCATCGGGGTGAACATTGTAACAGCGCAGACCATATGGGAAGGAATCTGGATGAGCTGTGTGGTGCAAAGCACAGGCCAGATGCAGTGCAAAGTCTACGACTCAATGCTGGCTCTCAGCTCAGATCTACAGGCAGCCCGGGCGCTGTGTGTGATTGCCATTTTGATGGGTGTACTGGCACTCCTGCTCTCTATTTTGGGGGCCAAGTGCACTAAATGCCTAGAAGAGGAGCGTGCCAAAGCCAGAGTTATGATCGCCGCTGGAGTCACCTTCATCTGCGCTGCGGTCCTGCACTTGATCCCTGTGTGTTGGTCTGCTCACAGTATCATCAGAGCCTTCTACAACCCTGTGATCATTGAGGCACAAAAAAGGGAGATAGGCGCATCTCTTTACCTGGGATGGGCATCTAGTGCCCTTCTGCTTCTTGGCGGGGGCATTCTCTGCTGCAGCTGTCCCCCACAGGAGGAGAATAGGTACGGTCCACCCAGCAGGATGGTTTACTCCGTTGCACGTTCTGTACCGCCCAGTGGCTTTGACAAACGAGATTACGTGTGAACAAACATACTCTTTTTAAACAGAAAATGATGACGCAGCACAAGACAATGTGTGTTTCTGTACAGTGAGTTCTGTTGTTTTGCCATTCAAATGTATTTGCTAATTTGCTGTGCTCTCTTTTGCTACCCAGTTTATTCAACCAGTTTGGAAGAATTGCAAGTATTACATTATTACTAATGAGCACATCTATATGTTCATAACCGTGTGTATATTGATAATGATGCTGTAATTATTAGTATTGTGTTTTTACTAATAATTAAAAATTATCTTTAGTGTTTCAATATATTTTTGCAAACATTTCAGTACGTGTTTACATGATGTATGAGTTCATGTTCTATTAAGGCTTATATTATATTAACTGTGCTACTGGTGTCTGCTGCAGGGTATTTTTTTTATTAACCATAAAAAACTGTATTTTAATTAGTTGTTAAAAATACAAATTAATTTGTATCTATATTCAATGTTTTTTTTTATGCACTGAACTAACTTACTGTGCCATTTTTGTTGAGTTGTCTAGTATGAAACACAATGAACAACAGCCAGAAGAACCTTTCATAGCCTCAATAATGAGGTGATGAGTTGAATTGGCTGTCACTACCTTGTTATTCACCTGTTCATCTTGGGAATCTTGTCGAGTCCCAGACAATGGGGCTGTTTCAGGGATAAAGATGAGGCACTGAGTCATGGAATGTAACAAAAACACAGTAGTATCTCTTTGTGCTTTGTACATTTAAGAATGGACCTTTGAAACATTCCATGCAGCTTAAAGTTCAATGATTCCAACATTAGTCTACAGTTGAGTAGTATGCAATCCATAAAGAATAAGACAGAACTTCCTGTTGACACTTAGTGGCCACTCTATCAGGCATGCCTTTACACGCCTTACGTTTGTTAAAGCAAATTTTAAATCTGCATCTATATTTGTTCCCTATTTCCCACTATATTGGGTGCCAGCCATTTTGTAGTGCTGTACGAATTCCAAGGGAACAGTTTTATTCCCTATATTGTTCACTCTTTTACACTCAGAATGCACTCTGGTTTATGGTGTGCAACCAATATAGACTTGCCAGTGCTGTATTGCCTAAAACACAATGCAAAGATGAGTTTAAAAAAAAATTATATATGCCTCTTTTTTCACACTGGCAGTCTTTGACTTGATAACTGGATATTTCACCTTTATTTTTCGTGACTAATTTACTGAGGTAACATATTGTTGTGGATGATGTAAATATTCAGTTATTACCTGTAGGTAACATATTTGTCTAATCATTGAATCATGTTGTCTCACTTTATAAGTGCTTCATGGTCTGATGTTCTCTGATCACTTCTTGGAAAAGACTGTTTCAAGATACTAACATAATAAATGAAATGATCTATTCATATGTGTTGTTTTCTAATTAACGTGTCATATATTAATTATTATTATATCATATCAAACATGACAAACAGATCAAACGTTTAGAGTCCTTTCTGGTGCACAATAATTATGTCAACGTCTAAAAATGTGTAAAAATGAAAAGACTGATGCACCTTTTGGAATTCTTCAAATTATATAGTGGACTTTGGTGTTTACTATATAAGGAATACTGAATGAGGGAACAAGCTATGGACTAGATGGTCAGATGTTGTTAAAACCAAACACCAGATTTAGAAACAGAATATTATCCAAGTGAATTGATCTTGCAATGATTGTAGGTGCTGATTTCCTGGAATTGTCATGCACATCAGTCTGCAAAAAACTAAATAACTAACAAACAAACAATTCATATACAGTGAGCTCCATTTCTGTGGATGAAAATGCTTTGTTAATGAGAGATGTCTGAAAGGAGAATGACCAGACAGGTTAAAGCAGGAAGAAAGGCAACAGTAACAGAAATAACACGTTAATAACAAGTTAAACATGAAGAAAAGGCAGATTTTTTTAGCCAATTTCCAGCTGTTGGCCTCATTTACATACATCATACATAATAATCAGAGGAAGTTTGTAGCTTCCTTCCTGCATGAGTTAATGCCAAGAATTTTTTTTTTTTTTTTAAACATCAGATCCAAAGGGTGAGGTGGGGTCTCATGCCGTGGCATGTGCTTGCTTCAAAAGAACTGAGAAACCACTGTCCTTCTCATGGACATATGCTTTATACAGCAAATGAACATCACAAACATTCACAGTGTAATGTTATATGAACTGCATCCTAATTCACTCCATTCTGTTCCTTTTACTTGTGTTCCTGTTGTTATTTTGGCAAGTTTTTTGCATGTGCAGCCAAACAATCTGCAGCAACTCTGTGATGTTTATCATGGGTCAGAATGTAAGGAATCTTGCCTTGTTGAATCCATGCCAAGAAAAAAATAATCTGGCTGATAGCCAGTATCAGAAAGATGTGTCTAATAAAGTTCCCATTGAGTGTAGGCCATCTGTCTTAATAACACCAGTACACTGGACTATCTCAAGAATGTGAGGAATGGGGGCAACTTTCCAAACTATTTCTCATAGTTCCCTGTGTTTTGAATATGCTTGGGCACTCTTGAAAAACATTATCTTGTTCTCCTTTCAAATAAACCCTACACTCTGTTTTAAATGCTGAAAACACACAGAGGAACATACATCACATGTTATCCATGGGCAGAACATGAATAACCCCAGATGAAATTACATTTTGAAAGAGCCTAACAGTGTCTACGAACAAAATTCAACCGTGGCTCTATGCTGTGCTTTGCTCTAAAGGCAGGTGAAGCACAGTGCAGTTCACTGTTGTGACTTGCAATATTTAATAAAATATAAATAATGTACAAAATATAATGTTCAGATCGCAAGGAATAGCCTACAGTAGCTATATACTAACACAAAGTTTTCCATGTCCTACTGAAGTCTAAAAGCAAGTCTATATAGTCTCATCTTTAGGAAAATGCTTGGGTATTAGCCTAATGTACAGACGCTGTATTGCAATGAACTCCATTCAACCTATAGTCTAATATGGTGATATGCGTGATATGGGCTTGAGGTTTGGGCCCTACATGTGTTTGAAACCAGCTCATGCAGATGGCTTCTGTGAGTGAGATGCCATGCCTCTTAATGTTAAAACCGCCTTTATGATGCCTCTGGCCTATTGCAAAGAAATATGGCCTACAAAAGTTAATCTGTGCATAGCTAGAAATGCATATAAAAGGAAATAATAATAATAATAATAATAATAATAATAGTAAAGAGCCCCAGTCATTGTCCAAATTCTTTAATATACAATGGCGAGCTGCAAGAATTGCTTAGATTTCCAAAGTGTGTACGTCTGCTCAGACCCTAACATTGCGCTGCACTTTTCCACGTCAAAGACAGTTTTTATAAATATGAGTGTTGCCGTGGATTTTAGTGTATGCACGCTCTAAGATCACATCTGTGCGTACGCACGCTTTATAAATGAATCCCCTGAACTCCTCTGTCACTGTCGCGGTAAGATTGATGCAAAAGACAACTTGAAATCCAATTTGAGCAGCCAGAGCGTCCAGACTGAGAAGCATCTGTAAAATCTGATTCACATTGAGTCACATTTCAAACCACCTCCAAATGTGGTTTGAATCAGATATTTGGTATATGTACAAAAAATCAGACTTTTGCTGGTAGTCTAAACACAGCCTACAAGTCGACACCATTATGACTAAAAGTTTGCTAAGTAGTATTTCCTACTCAAGCCGAGCCGTTTCAGCTGAGGTGTATGCCTTGCACGCCAGGTTGGAGGTGATACCTTGTTGAGTATGTTTGGTGCTGATTTATGTAGACAAAGACCTAGCCGCCACACAGTAATTTCTGAAAAGTAGGTAATACACCATATGGAATTATCTGCCGAAGGCTTAATTTCAGGAACTGGGTATTTAAGCGTTGGGTTTCACCGCACTCAAAGTCCGACAAAACTATTTGTGTTGTTTGTAGAAGTAGTGACTGGCAAAGAGAGAGAAAGGGTTAGTCTTTGTGATATTGTGCCTTGTTATATGTGCTTAGCATTTTTATATGGGATTTATAGAATACAACAGAAAATTAAGGTTTTTTATGTGTATTTTAAAGTTTACTGAAATGTTGAGTAGGTCATTAGCTGATTAATGTTACATCCTCAGAAGGAGCGCAGTCTGGCCAGACTCAAATTCTTTTCTTGTAAACAAAGTGTGCAACTACTGTGCCATGAACAAACTATCTAAAGTGAGTATATTGACGTTTTTTTAATGTATAAATATACAGGTACTGTCTATTAAATTTATATTTATTTTTAAATATATTAAATGTAATTTTCTATTAAATTTATTTATCAAATTTATTAAATAGAAATCTAAAAATCTATAAAACATTATAAATGTCTTCACTTTCACTTTTTTGGTCTCATTGTTTCCACACAAATTTAAGCAGCAAAAACTGTTTTCAACGCTGATAATATTCAGAAATATTTCTTGAGCAGCAAATCAACCTATTAGAATGATTCCTGAAGGATCATGTGACACTGAAGACTGGAGAAAGTGCAGAAAATTCACAGGAATAAATTACATTTTAAAATATATTCAAAGAGGAAATATAATATTTAACATTATTACTGTTTTTACTGTGTTTTTTAAATAAATGCTGCCTTGAGCAGAAGAGACTTTCAAAAAACATAAAAAATGTGTAATGTGGTACGTGGTAACATTTTAGAATATTGATCTGTCATTACAGTTTTTTTACGATTGCTTAAGCACAAAATTTTAAAAACAAGACAATGTCAAAAAACTACACACAATTCACACATCCACATATTTTTTTTCTTTGACCTTTTTAGCTTTTGCAGTTGGGTCACTGTACAGTATGCAAGTGCTGAATATACAGACATTCAATACTATACAATTTTCAGTACAATACTATACTTGCAGTGCATACAGTATACAATTTTGTAAGTTTGTAAGTTGTGATTACTATACTTTTTTACGTAATTGCAAAATATGTTTACTTTGTTACAATATACTTTATTCTGTAACTGCATGCTTTGGGTTCTGTGTTCTCCATTTTTTTATGTAGTGTCTAATGAATGATCTGTAATGTTATATGTGATAACATTACAGTTTTTTACGATCGCTATGACAATTTTTTCAATACTTTTAACAATTTTCCTAAACTCTTAACACACCAACACACCTACAACACACAATTGCCAAAACATGCTCAGAATCACACATTGTAAACTAAACTCCAAAACTAATTTTTAAAATACAACAATACACTAACACAATACACTATGTCTACCAAAACCTTAACACATGTTCCCTTTCAGTCAGTACACTACGAGTTACGTCAGTTACTGACGGAATGGGGGTTTCGCTTAGAAGCCAATCGCCTTTGAGCTCTACAAAACGAGCCAATGGCATGAAAATGCCATGGGTCTGCGGAATTTGCATGCCGCAACCCCGCCCCACGGCGTGGGTATAAAGGGCGTTGCGTGGCAATCTCGCATTATGTTTTTGCTTCAGAGCCGAGTTTACTGCCTGAGCGCTTTCCTCTTCAAGACGAGTTTCTCTCCAGAGTGTTGGTGTTACGGCACGTTCCAGCGAGTTCCGCATTTCCTGTCTGATCTGTGCAGTGATCGAGCACAGCGTGCGCGTTCTCCCTGGGTGCTTCGGCATTCTGCAGAGTTTTTCACTCCTCTCTAAAAGAGCTGCACGTGGCACGTCTTTTTAAAGATGGCTCGCCCGTGCTCCGTTTCTGGGTGCGGTCGACTGGTACCTCCGTTTGATGGTCATGATCGCTGTTTGGCGTGCTTGGGCCTCGTGCACGCTGAACGCGCGTTCATGGATGAGTCATGTTCTCACTGCGGGAACATGACCATCTCAGTGTTGCGATCGAGACTCCATGATCTCCGTAATGGGGGGAGAGTCCCCTCCACCACACCCAAATCTACTTCCTCCACTGGAGGGGGTACTTTGGCTGGTGGTCAGGGTGATCTGAGGGTTACGGTGTGGAACAACCCGACGAATCCTCCTCGGGCCACACCCCCTTCCTGCACACTGCAACCCGTGGTGTTGCCTGATGAGGGCGCCGGGGCTTCCCGTTCGGGGCCCTGCGTTTCATTTGGCACACCCGCGGAGGATGCTATGTCGATCGCCGCATCACAAGGTGGGCTGGATTCCTCCGGAGATGACGATTCGGCTGTGTTGCCTCCTTCGGGAGTTCCAGCATTGCCCGAGTCCGATCTGGAACTCACAGCCATGCTTGCCCGGGCGGCCGAGACGATTGGGCTTGTGTGGAACCCTCCGCCATGTCCCGAGCGTTCCCGGCTAGATGATTGGTATCTGGGGGCGGCCCGTGCCGAAGGCGCCCGTCAGCCCCCAGTGCCCTTCTTCCCGGAAGTGCATGAAGAGGTGTCGATATCGTGGAAGTCTCCCTTGACTTTTCGCGATCGCTCGGCAACCACTTCCGCCTTCACTGCCCTCGATGGCGGCGCGGTGAAAGGGTACACTGGGGTTCCCCCTGTTGAGCGCTCTGTTGCGATGCAACTGTGTCCACAGAGTGCTGCGACATGGTGCGGTGACCCAAAGCACCCGTCCAAAGCCTGTAGATTCACGTCCACGTTGACGGCGAAGACCTACAGAGCTGCGGGCCAGGCCGCGTCCGCCCTGCATGCCATGGCCACCCTACAGGTCTATCAGGCCAAGGTGCTCAGGGACATGCACGAGGGCAATGCTGACCCTGCATTAATGCAAGAGTTGCGGACGGCCACCGACCTCGCTCTACGGGCGACGAAGGTGACCGCTCGCTCTCTCGGTCAGGTGATGTCCACTTCGGTGGTCCAGGAGCGACATCTATGGCTCAACCTGGTTGATGTGGGAGAATCTGAGCGAACACGTTTCCTCAATTCTCCCATTTCCCAGGCTGGGCTATTCGGCGGGGCGGTCCAGGACTTCGCCCAACAGTTCTCGACTGCTCAGAAGCAGACTGAGGCAATTAAACACATTCTGCCCCGGCGGCCAGCTGCTGCCTCCACCCAGCCGCCGGCCCAGAAGCCTCAGTCTGCTCCCCGCCGAGGCCGCCCCCCAGCGACTCCCACCCCTCCTGCCCGGCCCCAGCAGCAGCCTTCATCCGGGCCGAGGCGTGGAGGACGTCGCAAAAAGGCGGCCCGCCCGTCCCAGCCCCCCAGCCTGCCAAACGGCAGTCTAAGCAGCGGTCCTGAGACGGGCGGCTCGGAGGTGACTTCGGTTCTTTCCCAGGAGATGGTAGCAGGACCACTCCTTCCCCTGGTGGAGGGCCGGGGGAGAATCTTTTGTTTTCCCATGAAAGAACTGATTTTCTCACCTCCGAGCCTCAAGAGGGCGCGGCTGGCAGTGCGCGACGCCCCATGGCCTCGCCGCTCTCGGCCCCCTCTGTCGCCAGCCCCCTGGCAGACGAGACCCCCGTGGAACGCTGGTCCTTCCCTGGTCTCCTCTGTCAGGGCGCGGAATTCGACCCCGCCCACACCCCGGGACGCTCCCATGCCTCCCTTGTCTGGGCCGGTCATTCCGCCTCGCTGCCCCATCGGGGGTACGCCGGTGGTTCGCATGACCCCGCTGGTTCAGTTCTTGGGAGCCTGGCTAGCGCTTCCCAACCTGTCCAGTTGGCTCGCTCGCACCATCCGGCTCGGCTATGCGATTCAGTTCGCTCGGTCTCCTCCCCGCTTTCGGGGAGTCCGCTACACCGTGGTGGGTGGCAATGCCCCTGTCATGCGTGCGGAGGTCGACACCCTACTGGCGAAGGGTGCGATCGAGATCGTCCCTCCAGCCGAGATGAAGTCCGGCTTCTACAGCCCTTACTTCATTGTACCCAAGAAAACCGGTGGGTTACGGCCAATCCTGGACCTGCGCGTCTTGAACCGAACCCTGCACAGGCTTCCATTCAAGATGTTGACAGCCAAACGTATTTTCGAGTGCGTTCGTCCCTCGGATTGGTTTGCAGCGATCGACCTGAAGGACGCGTACTTTCATGTCTCCATTCTTCCTCGACACAGACCGTTTCTACGGTTTGCCTTCGAGGGGCAGGCATATCAGTACACGGTTCTCCCCTTCGGGCTAGCCCTGTCCCCTCGCGTCTTTACGAAGATTGTCGAGGCAGCCCTTGTGCCGCTCAGGCAACACGGGGTTCGCATCCTGAACTATCTCGACGACTGGCTGATTCTAGGCCACTCTCGGGATCAGGTCTGCGAACACAGGGATCTGGTGCTTCAGCACCTCGCCCGTCTGGGCCTTCGGGTCAACTGGGAAAAGAGCAAACTCTCCCCAGCGCAGAGGATCTCTTTTCTCGGTATGGAAATCGACTCGGTCGCCATGTTCGCGCAGCTTACGAGCGAGCGCGCGCAGTCTCTGCTGACTTGTCTTCGCCAGTTCGAGGGCAAGAGTGCGGTTCCACTGAAACTTTTTCAGAGGCTCCTGGGGCATATGGCGTCAGCAGCCGCGGTGACCCCGCTTGGTCTGCTCCATATGAGACCGCTTCAGCACTGGTTTTGCGATCGAGTCCCGAGATGGGCATGGCAACACGGCACCCTCCAGGTCCCAGTGACCCGAGCCTGCCGTCAGACCTTCACCCCGTGGTTGAACCTCAGTTTTCTACGGGCAGGTGTTCCCCTAGAACGAGTTTCCAGGCATGTTGTTGTCACAACAGATGCCTCTTCCACGGGCTGGGGCGCCATGTGCAAGGGACATGCTGCCGCGGGCTCCTGGATAGGACCCCAGCGCCTATGGCATGTCAATTGCCTCGAGTTGCTGGCCGTACGTCTTGCCCTGCACCGCTTTCGAGCCCTGCTCAAGGACAAACACGTTCTGGTCCGTTCAGACAGCACGGCAACAGTAGCGTACATCAACCGACAAGGTGGTCTACGCTCCCGCCGGATGTCGCAACTCGCCCGCCATCTCCTCCTATGGAGTCAGAAGCATCTGAGGTCGCTTCGTGCCGTTCACATCCCGGGAGACCTGAACTGCGCAGCCAACGAGCTGTCGCGGTTCCAGCCGCTCCCGGGGGAATGGAGACTCCATCCCCAGACGGTTCAGCTGATTTGGGAGCAGTTTGGCGACGCACAGATAGATCTGTTTGCCTCCCGCGACTCTTCCCATTGCCGCTGGTACTATTCCCTGACCGAGGGGACCCTCGGCACGGATGCACTAGCGCACAGCTGGCCGCGGGGCCCACGCAAATATGCGTTTCCCCCAGTGAGCCTTCTCGCACAGGTTCTGTGCAAGATCAGGGAGGACAGGGAGCAGGTCCTTTTGGTCGCCCCATATTGGCCCGGCCGGACCTGGTTCTCAGAACTTGTACTCCTTGCGACAGCACCTCCCTGGTCGATCCCTCTGAGACAGGACCTCCTGTCTCAGAGACGGGGCACCATATGGCACCCGCGTCCCGACCTGCGTGTGGAACCTGGACGGGACGCGGCAGGTTTGAGTACCCTGCCACCTCAGGTGGCGGCTACCATCACTTCCGCTAGAGCCCTGTCTACCAGACAGGCCTATGCGTTGAAGTGGAACCTCTTCGTCACCTGGTGCTCCTCTCGGCGAGAGGACCCCAGAAGATGCTCGATCGGGTCCGTGCTCTCCTTCCTCCAGGAAGGGTTGGAGCGAAGGCTGTCTCCCTCCACCCTGAAGGTCTATGTGGCTGCTATTTCAGCTCATCATGACCTGGTGGACTCTAAAACGGTTGGACAGCACGACCTGGTCAGTAGGTTCCTCAGAGGTGCGAGGAGGTTAAATCCTCCTCGCCCACCTCAGGTACCCTCTTGGGACCTAGCAGTGGTCTTAGCTGCCCTGCAAAAGGCTCCCTTTGAGCCATTGCAGTCAGTCGAGCTGAAGTTCCTTTCATTGAAAGTGGCGCTCCTGACTGCTTTGGCCTCCATCAAGAGGGTAGGGGACCTGCAGGCATTTTCGGTTGACGAAGCGTGCCTGGAATTCGGGCCGGCCAATTCTCATGTCATCCTGAGACCCCGGCCTGGATACGTGCCCAAGGTTCCCACCACTCCCTTCAGGGACCAGGTGGTGAACCTGCAAGCGCTGCCCTTGGAGGAGGCAGACCCAGCCTTGGCACTGCTCTGTCCAGTACGCGCCCTTCGCGCTTACGTAGACCGGACGCAGTGTTTCAGGACCTCAGACCAGCTCTTTGTCTGTTACGGAGGGCAGCAGAAAGGGAAGGCTCTCTCCAAGCAGAGGTTGTCCCACTGGATAGTGGACGCCATTGTCCTGGCATATCAAGTCCAGGGCATGCCATGCCCCCTCGGGGTAAGAGCACACTCCACCAGGAGTGTTGCCTCCTCTTGGGCTCTAGCGCATGGCGCCTCGCTAACAGACGTTTGTAGAGCTGCAGGCTGGGCGACACCCAACACATTCGCAAGATTTTATAAT
Source organism: Rhinogobio ventralis (assembly GCA_039654625.1). NCBI lineage: Eukaryota > Metazoa > Chordata > Actinopteri > Cypriniformes > Gobionidae > Rhinogobio > Rhinogobio ventralis. The sequence goes on from CM077199.1 coordinate 5,193,664, forward strand.
CTCAGAGTGGAGCCTGTATCCTCTCGTGTACTCGCCCCTACTGGCCAGTAACCGGACAGGCTCAGGTGTCTTCGCTTGCTGCGCCATTCCACTCCGCGGACTGGATGCGTGCGCTATTCCCCTCAGGTGAGCTTTCCAGTAAGCCCTGAGCTCCTCCAGCACTGTCGATGTCGTCACCAGAGCGAGTGCCCTTTCAGGCCACCCCTCGTGTTCGGCTAGGTGCCTCCGTGTGCATGGTTCCCCCGCTGGGTAACCCCCACATGTGTATTTCCACGGTAAGTCTCTTGTAGCTCGTGTCTTCCCTTGGCAAGACACCTTGCCACGCCTGGGGTTGAAATTTTCCACCTTCGGCTGGATACCCCAGAGTGTTCCCTATGCAGCTCCGTCGGGTCATAGGTGTATTCTTCAAGTCCCCCCCTTTGGGTTGGCATTGTGTTGCATTCTCCACGTGGGATATGCTTCCCAGTGTACCTTGGTAGCGTTGAGCCTAGCCCCTCGTTCGTGCCACACTCACGGCAGGGAGCCCGGGTCAGCGCAGGACGCTGGAAGACAGCCGTCATGGCGAGATTGTATTGGGACCCCCATTCCGTCAGTAACTGACGTAACTCGTAGTGTACTGACTGAAAGGGAACGTCTCGGTTACGTATGTAACCCTCGTTCCCTGAAGGAAGGGAACGGAGACGTTACGTCCCCCTGCCATGACCGCTGTACCGCTGGAACTGGCCGGGCGCTCATGCCTCGGCTCTTCAGCAGGTAAACATAATGCGAGATTGCCACGCAACGCCCTTTATACCCACGCCGTGGGGCGGGGTTGCGGCATGCAAATTCCGCAGACCCATGGCATTTTCATGCCATTGGCTCGTTTTGTAGAGCTCAAAGGCGATTGGCTTCTAAGCGAAACCCCCATTCCGTCAGTAACTGACGTAACGTCTCCGTTCCCTTCCTTCAGGGAACGAGGGTTACATACGTAACCGAGACGTTCTCTTCCAACAGGAACATTTAGTCAATCATAGCACAAAGTCATAAAAACACTAACACTAGATGGAATCACAGAAACTGCATTATTTATGTATCAGGTCTGCCCTTATACAATAGACAGTATATTTGATTGATCATAGATTGTGTCTTTTGAAGCCTCTCCACATTTCAGTTTTTTTGGGTTTAGTAAATGCATGCATTTAGTTTCTTTTGCTGCAGAAATTCAATACAAAAAATGAATGACCCATCTCAGAGTAGCTTTATAGAATGCCCTTCAATTTTATTTCATTATCAGCAATCACCATGTTGACAATAGCAAGTTCCTGATCTTCATTTAGGAGCTTTACTCTGCACCCTGAGGGAGGTGTTGAATCCTTAGATAGACAAAATACAGTTACATATTAGAGACCAGAGGCATACAGTCACTGTAATATGGTAAAATTATTTACACTTTGCAGTAGGAGAAGCCCTTATACAACATCCTACCTGATGGTTTCTCGAAAATTCTGGATAATGGATGCCACTGTGTCCCGCTGAGATTTGGCTGTACTCGTTCACCAGCCTCTCTGTATGATAGCCTGTGGTTTATGACATGGTCTAGTAGCTCTTATTTCATCAGTTACCCTAATTCTGGCCCATCTTTGAGCGCCACCATGCATTCTAACTTCTCAATCTCTAACTTGTCCTTGTCCAGGCATTCCTCTCCCTTGCCCTTGTCCCAATCCTCTCCCTCGTCCTGGTACTCCGATGCTCCCTCGTGCAGGCATTTTTCTTGCTTTCTTTGTGTTGCTCTATATTGTTCCTTTTTCACACAAGATCGGCCCAAAGAGGCACTCTTTTACTGTATACCATATGGTCATGTGAACATCAACACCTGAACAATTCCTGGATGGGAATCAGTTGTGATTTATATATTTGCGAACCTTCAATCAGCTGTTTCTCAATAACAATAAAAAAAAACAAGGGAATATATTTGTGTTTTAATTCACAATTGCTGTTTACCTTGACTTTAGCCTATAAGGTTAGGTTTAGAACAAGGTGTTATCTGTTCTGACATACAGTGTTAAAGCACTGGTAAATCTGGCAGTAAAAATCCATTGTTTTGGTTTTGGTTGAGTTTGTGTGTAAAAGAAGTTCAAGCATTTTAAATTTGTGTTAACTATATGTTACAAACTTGGTGTAGATGAAACTCACAAAGGCGAAGGAGAACTTGGAACAGGAACTTTTAATGCACAAACTCACAGGGAACACTCAAAAACACCAGTATACATAAACGTCGACGGACAAACACTGAAGAAACACTGAGAACTAAATACACAGGGCAAACAAGGTGATGACTAATTAACAAGACACAGCTGGGACAAATGAACTCATAATGATGTGACCATGGGAGCACAGGAGTTGTGGGAAAATGACCCTTGGTCAGACCCTCGCTGTGGTCCGGGCTCCGGGGCGATGACTCCTCTCAACCTCTACCTGGGTTCGGGCTCGTCGATCGCGGCAGGCCGGTCTCCACGGTCTGCGGCGGGCACAGGCAACTCCCTCGTGCCGGTCGTGGTCGGTGATGGAGTGGGACTGGTAATGTTGTCCTCCTCAGCAGGGCTGATGGTGAATGGCAAATTGTTGTTTACCAGTACCCACTCCACGAAGGCGGCGAAATCCTCCTTGGGACCATTCGCTGGAACGCGTGCCTTCGACCGCTCGCTCAGGCTGGCATGGTAAAAGACACAGAGTGAGCGGTCTGGGAAGTGTGTCTGCCAAGCAAGGTCGAGGAAGTCCCGTGTATGCGCTTCCAGCGAACGGCCTTCCTGCTCCAGGCAAAGAAGGCGAACAGCAGAAAGGGCCATGGGGAAACAGGGAAAAACTAAAAAAAAAGGGGGAAAATGCCACAAAAAAAATTGTTTTGGTCCGTCGATCTGTTACAAACTTGGTGTAGATGAAACTCACAAAGGTGAAGGAGAACTCGGAACAGGAACTTTTAATGCACAAACTCACAGGGAACACTCAAAAACACCAGTATACATAAATGTCGACTGACAAACACTGAAGAAACACTGAGAACTAAATACACAGGGCAAACAAGGTGATGACTAGACTAATTAACAAGACACAGCTGGGACAAATGAACTCATAATGATGTGACCATAGGAACACAGGAGTGGCGGGAAAATGAACAAAGGAACAAACTCAAAGACAAGCAAAAACAGACTAGACATGTAACACTATATGCATTTTGTGTAAAAGCAACTATAAATGTGTTAATTGTATAGCCTACACATACAGATGTTGTGCTAACTGTGTTAAGAGTTTAGGAAAATTGTTAAAAGTATTGAAAAAACCGTTATAGCGACTGTAAAAAACTGTAACTCGCTGTATGTATAATATGAACGCATTATCTGATTTTGAGCACAGGTAAAATAGTTTTGAGGCAATTGTTTGATTTTGCCAGAAGAGTCAGATGTTCTTTGAATGTAGTTTGAAGATTTGGTTTTGTGTTTAAGGTTTTGTGAAAATGGGTGATGGTTGAGAGAAATGTGTTTTAGCAATTCAGAAAAACTGTAACTAACAAGAATCTCTGGTTGACTAATCAGTAAGTAATAGCGCTGAGTTGAATGAGGTAGTTCACTACTAGCTAATCAATAACTGCTATTATTTTCATACCTCTCTGAGAAGAACTACAGGTTCATAATTAATGTGAATAATACATAATGTATAATTAATTCTAAAATGGAGATCACTAGTAGAAGAACCCACTAGTAATGATTGTAAGGTTTTGGATAGTAATGATGACTCAAGTGTTACTACATCCTTCTAAAGGAATTACTGATTATTTGGAACAGTATCCTAAAATGAAGAACATGGTAACCCACTAGTAATGACTTAAGTATTACCAAAACCTTCAGAAGGAATTACTATTACGAATGACAATAGCTTTCCACGAACAATAATTTAAAACTTTGTTTTAAACTTTGTTAAACTGAGTCAATAATGAGGTCTTTGCTGGCATTACAGAAAAATGTATGCCATTGTGGAATGTGCACAAGCATTGGCAGTCCCCACTGATGGGCAAATTAATGATGTTTTGTTCTTAATTCCCAATACATTCCAAGAATGGAGAGCAGTTTTAGTTCTGATGTGACTAAGCCCTTCCTCTGTGTAATGTCTGCATCCTAACAGACTCCTCCTCTCTACCTGATCTGGGGTATAAAGGACACTTGTTTTGTCACAGATGCGCTCCATTTGCTCTGAGGCATTGGCTTAAATTAGGCTTATATCTACTCTAACTGCTGTCCGTTTATTTTACCAGCCTCTCTGGCATTGCATGTGGTTATCACAGATCCTTTAAGAAGTCATGTCTTTAGGGCTGGAGCTCATAGGTATTGTGTCATGTGTGCTGGGCTGGCTCTTGGCCATCGTGGCTTGCGCTCTTCCCATGTGGAGGGTCACCGCCTTCATCGGCTCCAACATCGTGACGGCTCAGATTATCTGGGATGGTCTGTGGATGTCCTGTGTGGTTCAGAGTACCGGACAGATGCAGTGTAAAGTCTATGACTCCATGCTGGCCCTCTCTCAGGACCTCCAGGCAGCTCGAGCCCTGACTGTGATATCCATCCTTCTGACCGTCCTGGCTGTATTGGTGTCCATCGGAGGAGCGAAGTGCACTAACTGCATTGAGGATGAGTCGTCCAAAGCTAAAGTCATGATCTTTGGAGGGGTGATCTTCATCGTGGCTGGGCTTATGCAGCTGATTCCTGTATCCTGGTCTGCCAACAGCATTATCAGGGACTTTTACAACCCTTTGCTGCCTGATGCTCAGAGACGGGAGCTGGGCGCCGCGCTCTACATCGGCTGGGCGGCAGCTGCGCTCTTGATCATGGGGGGCTCCTTGCTCTGTTGCTCCTGTCCTCCACAAGATAAAAAATACAACCAGTCTAGAATGCCGTATCCTGCGTCTCGCTCAACAGGTGGGGGAGGGTATGACAGAAGAGACTATGTATGAAATGAACAAAGGAGATCTTTCTCAAAGGAGAATCATTTTCTGGAAAAAAGTGGAAATATGCAACGCATACTCCATCATGGGGGAACATGTCTGAAGAAGTTGTTTGGTGTTTTTGGTCTCTATGTCAGTGCGGTGTTGGCTGTTCAGAATATAAGAACGCAAACACTGACCGTGTGAAAACGACCTTTCGTAATTGAAATGAAAATGTAAACTCGGACTGTTACTCTCAACTGAATTCTCAACAAAGCGTGGTTTTCAGTTACCTGAGGTGTATAAAGCTGACGTTATATTTATTGGCCATTTCTTTTAGTATTTTAGGACTAGTTGCACTAAGATTTTTGGCACAGACAAGTTGACTGTGTGTTTACTATGTAATTGTCATTGTCCTTTTTCCTCAACTAGACACAGGTAAATTTCCATGTTGTGATGTATTTACTTTATTTGATTCCAATTGTAATGTGCATTTCTTTATTATTTATACAATATTTTTCATCAAGCTGTAGAAATAGATACATTGTCTTGTATATGTATCATTGTTTGACACTTGCTGCCACTTAAATTTGTATTCTAAAAATTAAAATATCTAAACTGACCTAAAAATTGTCCCTAGGATCATTTAAGTGGGCTATTGTGACCCTGAATTGTGTGAGGAGGGCTGGAATGGGTGGGAGTGTGACTACTTTATAGTGAGCATTGAGGCAGAAAGAACAGCCGAGGATCTGAGCATGGTCATTTTTGTCTGTAGTTTGTAATCTGTGTAGGCTATAGTGTATTGTTGATCAGGAACATTAACATATTGTACCTTTCTGTTCCAGTACAACAATAAATGAACAACCCATGATGAATTTTGTATATAGTATAGATGCTTGAAATCATCCCAGTGTCTGTTCCTTTATAATCATGATGACTAGAATGTGCACTAGAGAAAACCTGAAACTCAAGCCAAGGGGCCATGTTACCTTCAGTTAGCAACAAAGCCAAATACACACCATGAAATCATCAACAGATCGCCTTACAAGTGTAGGTGGCAGATGGTGGCAAGTAAGACACATGACAACAGTTAAACAAATACACTTGTCAGAGGTTAATTATTTAGCTAAAGTTATCTTCATTATGGAAAAACAATGCAACAAATGCATAAAAATGAATACAGAATTCTTAGTCAGAAACCAGCATTATAAATAATGTTGTGTAGTGAATTGTAATGAAATGACTCGATGGAGAACCAATTTTAGCAGCTTCAAACAGCGGCAACTTGAAATATTGAACAGGGCGTCATATGGGTGACGCATACTTCAAGCATATCACTTTACCAGGGTATGTCACCTGTTTCTATAACCACAGGATCAGTGTCAGCTCAATTAAAGCCAGCATGCAAGCATAGTAACACCTTAATAAGGTTTTTTCCCCGATGTTAAAATAATAATGAAAATGCTAGGGATGACAGAATCTACTTATTACGGTATTGTATGTATGAACTACACAAAAAGCAAGATGTTTCAAGATACAAACTAATTTATATGAACACACATTCTTTCTATGAAAGAATATCAGTAAAACAATGTGCATATTTGGAAATATGCTGATTACATGTACAGGGACATTCCAATAGTTGTGAAGCATGCAGACGGATTTTTGTGGAATTAAGGCTTAACCATAATATGAACTTGCATGTTAACATGGTTATTAATTGAATACGCCATTACTAGGAAAATAAGTGCAACAGTTATAATAAAAAGTTTCAGATCATATTTCATTACAATATTACTGTAGAAATGTAGCAAATTTCCGTCTTACAGTTTTTTACAATCGCTATGACCATTTTTTCAATACTTTTAACAATTTTCCTAAACTCTTAACACAGTTAGCACAACATACATCTGTGTAGGCTATACAATTAACACATTTCTTGTTGCTTTTACACAAAATGCATACAGTTTAAAATGCTTGAACTTCTTTTACACACAAGCTCAACCAAGACCAAAACAATGGATTTTTACTGCCAAATTTACAAATGCCTTCACACTGTATGTCAGAACAGATTACATCATATTATAGGCTAAAGTCAAAGTGAACAGCTGTTTATATTCTGAATTAAAACACAAATATATCCCCTGTATTTTATTCCATTGCTACTGAGAAACAGCTGACTGAAGTTATTCAAATATATAAATCACAGCTGATTCCCATCTAGGAAACACACTCAGGAGTTGATGTTCTTTCAATCGCATGACCATATGGTATACAGTAAAAGAGGACCTCTTTGGACTGATCTTGTGTGAAAAAGGAACAATACAAAGAAAGTAAGAAAAATGCCTGCACGAGGGAGAGGAAGATGAGTACCGGGACAAGGGAGAGGATTGGGACAAGGGCAAGGGAGAGGAATGCCTGGACAAGGACAAGGTAAAGATTGGGGAGCCCTCAAAGAAGGGCCAGAATTAGGGTAATTGATGAAATAAGAGCTACTATCATAGATCATGTCATAAACCACAGGCTATCATACAGAGAGGCTGGTGAACGAGTACAGCCAAATCTCAGCTGGGACACAGTGGCATCCATTATCCAGATTTTTCAAGAAACCAACAGGTAGGATATTGTATAAGGGCTTCTCCTACTACAAAGTGTAAATAATTTTACCATATTACAGTGACTGTATGCCTCTGGTCTCTACAGTTTTTTTTCCAATTGCTAACACACAATTTTGCAAACTAGGCTGGTTTTATCAAAATACTTAACACAATTCACAAAACCACACACCCAAACTGCAAAATACCTCATATATCTTGCAAAATGAAGCACTACAACCAAAACTACATATAGCATTATCAAAATCAAACTTTTGCACGAAATGGCACACACTTCGTTTATATTACCAGATTTTTGTCTAACCAACTACACACTGTTGGGCATAATGAAAAGCACTCTCATCTTTAGTATGTTTTGCCATGATACTAAAATATGTAGTTCAAATTGTAGAAAATTCTTCAGATTGTTCACATGCACAGAAATATTTGCAGATACACACACATGCTGTTGAAACATTTCTTTTTTTAATTTTCACCAAACAAGTCAGTGCAACATATGCACAGCAGATATAAAAAATATGCTCACAAAAAACAGTAAACTGAAAAAGAAAATTGCATCCTCCCTCTTCCTCTTCCTCTTCCTCTCTCTGCAACTTCTTCCATTGCTGTTGTAAAAAAAAGGTGCTCACCTGTGGTCTTTTCATAGTGCTTACATCCTGATTGAAGTGTTAACCATTAACCAGAGGTGTTTGGCCAGGTGGCACATGTATTGGCCATTTAGCTCATGTAGTGTCATTTTGAATGGCAGTGTTTTGAAATGGCAAACATGTGACTTTATGTCAGATTGTTGTGTCTTATGCAGAGAACCGTGTTCAGAGCATTTAAAAAGTGCCATTTTGAATTGCAAAATGTGTGTAAAGCAGAAAATGTGTTTAGACTTTAGGAGACTTGAGAAGAGGTTTCCTCTCTGTGTGTCAGTTTAAATAACTGTGCTGTGCATGTCATTTTAGTGTGTTAGCAAACTGTAATATGTAACTGTATTTTGTCTATCTAAGGATTCAATGTCTACCTCCCTCGGGGGCAGAGGAAAGCTCCTGAATGAAGAACAGAAACTTGCTATTGTCAACATGGTGATTGCTGATAATGAAATAAAACTGAAGGACATTCTATAAAGCTACTTTGAGATGGGTCATTCATTGTTTGTATTGAATTTCTGCAGCAAAAGAAACAAAATGCATGCATTTCAAAAGAGACACAATATATGATAAATAAAATATACTGTCTATTGTATAAGGGCAGACCTGACACATAAAACAATGCAGTTCCCTTTCAGTCGGTCACGTTCGACGTACGTCGGAACTGACCGACGAATTGGAGATCATTTTCAGAGACCAATCTACTTCGAGTGTATAAAAACGAGCCAATAATGTTGGCATGCGGTCCACGCACCGCCCCGCAGCGCGGGTATAAATACGGACGTGGAATACCGCATCCTCGCTTTCAACTTTGGAGCCGAACGGTTAGCTGTCAAGCTGTTTTCTACAAAGAGTGTTTTCTCACGAGTCTTGGAGGAAGATCGCTCGCTTACCTGGTGCTGGTGTGACGGCGCGATTCAGCGAGTGGCCGCTGCAACGTGCACTGTTCCTGTGTTGGTTGGCTGGGCGTTTCTGTTTGTTGAGTGCTCACACGCAGGCTTACACTATCGGACCGCTGTGAGCCGCGGCCATCTCCCTGAGTGCTTTAGCACTGCTAAGAGAGCATTTTCCATTCTTAAAAGAGCAACACGGTTTGACCCTGTGTCTTTTTCAAGATGTCATTCAAACCGTGTGTTTCTGGATGCCGTCATTTTCTGTCCCCAGTTGACAGTCATGATCGCTGTCTCACATGTTTGGGCATTCAGCACGCTGAGGCGGCGCTGAAGGCAGACCGTTCCTATGCTTTGCGTTCGAGGGGAGGGCATATCGGTACAAAGTCTTACCCTTCGCGTCTTTACGAAAGTTGCGGAGGCAGCCATTGTTCCACTCAGAGAACGCGGCGTTCGCATTCTCAACTATCTCGCCGACTGGCTCATACTCGCCCAGTCTCGGGAGCAGTTGTGCGAACACAGGGACCTGGTGCTCCGTGACTTCAGCCTGTTGGGGCTTCAGGTCAACCGAGAGAAGAGCAAACTCTGTCCCACACAGAGGATCTCTTATCTCAGCATGGAGCTGGACTCTCAATCAACCAGATTGCGTGCCTCACAGAGGAGCGAGTCCGGTCAGTGTTGAACTGCTTGAATACATTCAAAGGCAGGACAGCGGTCTCACTGAAATATTTTCAGAGGCTCCTGGGGCATATGGCATCTGCAGCCGCAGTAACGCCGCTCGTAGTGCTCCATATGAGACCGTTTCAGCACTGGCTTCATGGCCGAGTCCTGAGATGGGCGTGGCAGAGTGGCAAGTACCGGGTCCCAGTCATTCCGTACTGTCGCCAAACCTTCAGCCCGTGGTCAGACCCTTCGTTTCTACGGGCGGGAGTGCCCTTAGAACAAGTGTCCAGGCATGCTGTGGTCTTCACGGATGCCTCTACGGATGCCTCTACGAGGCGCCTCTATGCTTTGAAGTGGAACCTATTTGTTGAGTGGTGTTCTTCCCGCCGGGAGGACCTCCGTAAGTGTCCGGTTAGTGTCGTGCTTTCTTTCCTGCAAGATGGACTGGAGCGAAGGCTGTCTCCCTCCACCCTCAAGGTGTACGTCGCAGCAATAGCGGCGTATCATGACGCAGTCGAAGGTAAGTCTTTAGGGAAGCACGACCTAATCGTCAGGTTCCTCAGAGGTGCGAGGAGGCTAAATCCTCCTCGTCCAAACTCGGTACCCTCTTGGGATTTAGCTCTGGTGCTCAGGGCACTTCAGAGCCCTCCCTTTGAGCCTTTGCGGTCTGTAGAGTTAAAAATCCTGTCCATAAAGACAGTACTCCTGACTGCATTGGCCTCTATCAAGAAGGTAGGGGACCTGCATGCACTTTCGGTCAACGAATCGTGCCTAGAGTTCAAAAAATATTCTGTTTTGTATTGTTTTGAACTTCAGTTTAACAGTTTTGAAAATAGTATGTACATGTGCAAATTAGCCTGTAGGTACAGAGAGTTTTGGCATTTATTGTGTCGACGTGAGAAAATAATTCATGTAATTCGAAAGATGTAGTCATTGAATGCATTTTGTGCCAAAGCAATGATAACCAATCCTCAGTTTTGCCCACATGTCTGTTGTGCTCACTGTGTGAAAATTACGTTAACCATATTTCAAAGACAATAAAAAGAATGATGAAATCATATCTTAAAAGTACTTAAGTGGATAAAAAAACACTCTTAAGTTCAATTAACTGCCTTTAATATAATTTTAAACTTTGATAAATTTTCATTTAATTGCATACGGCATGCAATTAGGTTTACACATAAGTATATTTTAAGTATATTATTTCTTTAATAAGCACTCTTCAAAAGTATGCTAACGTGTATTTCTTTTTCACAAGGGTTTTATGTGATTACAGACATAGATCCAACAAATTACGGAAAGCACTCTACTCGCAGGAGATCAGAATCATTTGAACAATTACATCTTACATTTACATTTCTTCATTTAACAGATAAGGAATTTGTCATATAATAACAAAATATAATGACATACTGTATTTGTCAACATAATCCTCTTTTGCAAAACTGTTAAACATGTTTAAGTTTTCATATTTCCAGATTCCTAATGAAAAACTACATCATTAAGCCCAGTGACCTGAAGAGCTGGTGTACCTCTACTTGTGTTGTCTGTATAATTGATCTCAATCTAGAAGTACTTCACAGAGTTCTCTTTGTTCAAACCGGACTGTTCCCGGGGAAACTCAACTCGGCTCACAACAGTGATTCCTCTGAAACTGAGGTCACATGACCGATACTGGAGAAGTTGATGAACCGCCAGAGTCATTGACGGAAAGATCTGTGCTTTCTCAAAACACAGAAACATTGTGTTTGACGGGAGGTTTCATATTCAGCTGATATTGGCAAAAAGAACCTATTTGATGGTTATATTTAACATATTAATATAGTTTTTTGTCTCTGTGACAGTGATAATTATATCACAGTATGTATGCATTTTTAGACAATGATAGGGCTGTATATAAAAAAGAACTGACTGAAAGCAGTAAAATTCTAATTCTAATACCATGCTAAAGCATCTGTTTAGATTGTGTCTCATGTGCTCAGTTCATGTCTTTTATTTTGAAATTCATTCTTGTTCATTGTCTTAGTCTTGTTCGCTGTTTCCTGTCCCTCATCTTCCTTTTTCCTGTCTTGATTATTACATATAACTGCTTTATTAACCAAAAATATAAGAATGATTGCTGTCACCGCTGCTGTCAGGTATGACGTTGCGGTCTGCAACTGGCTAAAGTGCTAAAGTGAGCATTATATAAGTTATTTCTAAGTTATATCTAAGAACGCGATATAAGTTGCTACGCTAAACATTTTATTTTTTAAAAACAACTTTTTTGTGTGGTAGAAAAGTTAAACGACCAACAGCTAGACTTATTAGCCACCTGCCTAATATTGTGTAGGACCAGAACAGCTCTGATGCATCAAGACTCCACAAGACCTCTGAACGTGTCCTGTAGTACAAAGACATTAGAAATGGTACCTGTGAGGATTTCCAGCCAGGATTTAGACCATATCATAGTACTGAAACTGCTCTCATTAGAGTTACAAATGATTTGCTCTTATCATCCGACCGTGGTTGTATCTCTCTATAGTGTTACTTGATCTTAACGCTGCATTCGATACTATCGACCACAACATTCTTTCGAAAAAATTATGTTGGCATTAGTGGAATTGCATTGCCATGGTTCAAATCATACTTATCTGACCGTCATTAGTTTGTAGCAGTAAATGAAGAGATGTCACACCGATCACAAGTTCAGTATGGAGTTCATGCGTTCATGACCTCAAGGCTAGATTATTGTAATGCTCTACTGGGTGGTTGCCCTGCACGATTAATAAACAAACTCTAGATGGTCCAAAATGCAGCAGCTCGAGTTCTTACTGGAACCAGGACGTATGACCATATTAGCCCGGTTCAGTCAACACTGCACTGGCTCCCTATTGTATACATTACATTGCATTACATTGTATATTTGTATACATTTTAAAATCTTGCTTATTACTTACAAAGCACTAAATGGTTTAGCTCCCCAGTACTTGAGCGAGGTCTTACAGTTTTTTACAATTGCTATGATAATTTTTTCAATACTTTTAACAATTTTCCTAAACTCTTTACACACCAACACACCTACAACACACAATTGCCAAAACAGTTAATTTCATGCTCAGAATCACACATTGTAAACTAAACTCCAACACTAATTTTCAAAATACAATAATACACTAATACAATACACTATGTCTACCAAAACCCTAACACATGTTCTCTTCCAACAGGAATATTTAGTCAATCATAGCACAATGTCATAAAAACACTAACATCAGATGGAATTACAGAAACTGCATTATTTATGTGTCAGGTCTGCCCTTATACAATAGACAGTATATTTTATTGATCGTATATTGTGTGTCTTTTGAAGCCTCTCCACATTTTTGTTTTGTTGGGTTTAGTAAATGCATGCATTTTGTTTCTTTTGCTGCAGAAATTCAATACAAAAAATAAATGACCCATCTCAGAGTAGCTTTATAGAATGCCCTTCAGTTTTATTTCATTATCTGCAATCACCATGTTGACAATAGCAAGTTCCTGTTCTTCATTTAGGAGCTTTACTCTGCACCCTGAGGGAGGTGTTAAATCCGTAGATAGACAAAATACAGTTACATATTAGAGACCAGAGGCATACAGTCACTGTAATATGGTAAAATGATTTACACTTTGCAGTAAGAGAAGCCCTTATACAATATCATACCTGTTGGTTTCTCAAAAATTCTGGATAATGGATGCCACTGTGTCCCGCTGAGATTTGGCTGTACTCGTTCACCAGCCTCTCTGTATGATAGCCTATGGTTTATGACATGATCTATGATAATAGCTCTTATTTCATCAATTACCCTAATTCTGGCCCTTCTTTGAGTGCCACCATGCATTCTAACACCTCAATCTCTAACTTGTCCTTGTCCAGGTATTCCTCTCTCTTGCCCTTGTCCCAATCCTCTCCCTCGTCCTGGTACTCATCTCCCTCGTGCAGGCATTTTTCTGGCTTTCTTTGTGTTGCTCTATATTGTTCCTTTTTCACACAATATTCGGCCCAAAGAGGCACTCTTTTACTGTATACCATACGGTCATGTGATTGAAAGAACATCAACACCTGAACAATTCCTAGATGGGAATCAGCTGTGATTTATATATTTGCATAACTTCAATCAGCTGTTTCTCAGTAACAATGGAATAAAATACAGGGGATAAATTTGTGTTTCAATTCACAATATAAACAACTGTTCACTTTGACTTTAGCCTATAAGGTTAGGTTTAGAACATGGTGTTATCTTGTTATGTGTTAATTGTATAGCCTACACAGACAGATGTTGTGCTAACTGTGTTAAGAGTTTAGGAAATTTGTTAAAAGTATTGAAAAAATTGTCATAGCGATTGTAAAAAACTGTAACGCATTATACTCCATCACGTTTATTACAGTCTCAAAATTCAGGCCAGTTGATAATACCTAGAATATCAAAATCAACTGCAGGCGGTAGATCCTTTTCCTATTTATTCTTGCCACTGTCGCCTCTGTCACCTTTGTCTTGCTTAGTTGGGACACTAAATATTCAACTATATTACTGATCTGCCTGCGTTGACACTATATGATAATTGAAATGAGCTAGATGACATCACTGTTTTCTCAAGAACGGCTGTACAGCAGAATCAAATTCTGTTGCATTATTTTCCTGTTTATATGGTATACAGTAAAAGAGGGCATCTTTGGGCTTATCTTGTGAAAAAAGGAACAATATAGAGCAACACAAAGAAAGTAAGAAAAATACCTGGAGAGGAAGATGAGTACAAGGACAAGGGAGAGGATTGGGACAAGGACATGGGCAAGTGCAAGGGAGAGGAATGCCTGGACAAGGACGAGGGAGAGATTGAGTAGTTAGAATGCATGGTGGCACTCAAAGAAGGGCCAGAATTAGGGTAATTGATGAAATAAGAGCTACTATCATAGACCATGTCATAAACCACAGGCTATCATACAGAGAGGCTGGTGAACGAGAACAGCCAAATCTCAGCTGGGACACAGTGGCATCCATTATCGAGAATTTTCCAGAAACCAACAGGTAGGATATTGTATAAGGGTTTCTCCTACTACAAAGTGTAAATAATTTACCATGTATTACAGTGACTGTATGCCTCTGGTCTCTAATATGTAACTGTATTTTGTCTATCTAAGGATTCACATCTACCTCCCTCAGGAAAGCTGAATGAAGAACAGGAACTTGCTATTGTCAACATGGTGATTGCTGATAATGAAATAAAACTGAAGGGCATTCTATAAAGCTACTCTGAGATGGATCATTCATTTTTTGATTTGAATTTCTGCAGCAAAAGAAATAAAATGCATGCATTTACTAAACCCAACAAAACAGAAATGTGGAGAGGCTTCAAAAGACACAATCTATGATCAATAAAATATACTGTATTGTATAAGGGCAGACCTGACACATAAATAATGCCTTTGTGATTCCATCTAGTGTTTTTATGACTTTGTGCTATGATTGACTAAATGTTCCTGTTGGAAGAGAACATGTGTTAGGGTTTTGGTAGACATAGTGTATTGTGTTAGTGTATTGTTGTATTTTGAAAATTAGTGTTGGAGTTTAGTTTACAATGTGTGATTATGAGCATGAAATTAACCGTTTGGGCAATTGTGTGTTGTAGGTGTGTTGGTGTGTTAAGAGTTTAGGGAAACTGTTAAAAGTATTGAACTGTAATGACCCTGATGCCGGTTCACAGGTTGTCCTTCCTTGCACCATTTTTGATAGATACAAACCACACTGGGAACACTCCATAAGACTTTTGAAGATGTTCTGACCCAGTTGTCTAGCCATCACTATTTGGCCCTCAAACACACTCAGATCTTCAGATCTTCTGACTGGTCACTTGCTCACTCCCCCCCCTTGACTGATGCCAGTAATCAATGTTATTCACAGTGGTTTTAATGCCACAAGGCTGATCAGCGTATATTCGATGCAAACTAATAAACTTTGGTTTATTTTCAGACTTTTTAATTAAAAATTTATAATTTAGGTGAATCATGACTTAGCTAATTCATTCAAGTCAATGTGACGAGACATTAAGGGAGCTGTTTTCAGCATATTAGGCATAAGATTAATAATGAATATGCAAGAATTTGGGTAAATTCACTACTATCAGCTTTGGGAACATTCCGTACTGACTGACTTCAGTGCAAATTGCATTACTTAGCCAGTAGGAGGCAACAAGGGACTGTCTTTATTAGTGAGCAAGCGAAATATTGGTTAATTCAGGAAAGAAAGTTACTGAAACTATTTTAGCTTTGATATTCAAACACATTGCTCATACAAGACATATTTTGCTTACAGTTTGAGAAAGATTTCTATTCAAATTGATAAACTCAAACACAAAGATGAAATATACTTTATATATATATATATATATATATATATATATATATATATATATATATATAAAAAGATGCACTTTGGCAGAAACACCAATAGACAACGGTTCAGTATTTCCAGTGTGGATCATTCAAAGCAACATTTAACCAGATTCTCATCTTTAAAAAGTTATGTTTGATGAATGAAATGCAACTGCCCACAGACATGATTTTAAATTCCTGTGTCTTAAAATGTACACATGTATATCTTTGGAGATGCCTAATCTCTTATCTACAAATCAAGTTGCTTTTGGTTCACCAACTAAAACGTAAAGGTGCTTCATATTCCTATAAAAGATAAAAGACTCTAAACGAACAAGCAACCTAAAACAAATTAATAGTATTTTCAAAACTTTTTATTCCTCTCTATATATTTGAAAATTCCTTCAGACTCAACAGATATGAATAATTTCTCATGACTCGAGGCACTCATCAAGGATACTTTTGTCCCCCCATTTTTAGTTTTCGTTCTTTTTTTTGTTTGTATGCAATTGAAAGCAGCAGTAAAACCAGTCAAACTGTTACAAGCAAGAGTGAGAGTGTATTAAACATTGCGTCTTTCTATATACAGATGACCTTTAGTGATCCCATAACTGGTATGGAGGTTTTTCGGGATATAAAATAAATATCAAAATAAAAAAGTTAATGGTTTCCTTTCAATAATTCAGCTAGATTTGGAGAGGTCTTCCTTTTACTTAGGCTGTAAGAACACATTCAGTAAAGATGGGGGTACTTCCCAAGGTTCTTTGTTTGTTTAAATCCTCACCAGTTTTTTGACTAAGCCTTTTTGACCGCCACCGTGCGAGTCATTGATTGAAACCCTTTTTAATTATTCGGTGTACATCTTCCTTTACCTGGGAAAACAAGATGTCCTTAATCATGTTATGCTCATTGCTTTGACTGCAATGCAATCTGTCTCACTGAATGACTAATTTGTTGTGATCTCTTTTGTTTTTTTCTGATATGCTTGGCTCATTCTGTGAAAAATGTGATGACAAGACTGTGTTAATGTGCTTTTTTACCTGGGCAACGTTATGTTGGATTAGTGTACATTCATTATCTGGGGCTGTTCCATTGTTCCATGTATTTAAGTTTGTTAAATGTATAGCTTTATTCCTTAAATAATAATAAAAACATAAATAAAATAATGTATTGCACCGGGTTACCAGTGACGAAGCGGGCACACAGGCCATTCACTGTGCTAATTTAGTGTGGCCTCGCACCTGGCCTGCAATCCAGGCTCATTAATGTATTTCTTTGAACAAATTTATTTTGGTCTTGTAATCTTTAATAAAAATGTCCTAACTTTTCAGTGACGACTCTGGTTTTCCTCAGTTATGCTGAACAGAACAAGTGATCAAATAAATGGACATTGGATAAAGTCCTGCCTTCTAGCCCTCAATTTTGTCTTGATTGATAAGGCATTTGGAAAGATGGCACAATACCAAAGTGAAATGCAATTTTCTTTTGAACTGTAAAGTAAGAGCACACCTCTGCTCAGCAGGCCACGTGAGAATGTTAGAGACGTTTCGCTACCCTTAAACTCTGCTGCTCCTCACATGGCGGTCAAAAATTAGTTTCCCATTAATTTCCAATGCACTCATTGAGTGTGACTTTGTTTTCAGGACCATTTAACCAAATCATGACTGCATCCGAAAACTTAGGTAGCTGACTTGTTTCCTCGCAATGACTTTGCAGGTAGTGTTTGGACACAAAACTGATTGACTTCTGAGGCAGCGTAACAGTTTAAAGATCTACAGCAAAATAGAGAGAGCTTGGGTGAAAACTAAGCAAATAATGAATTACTACAATAGCAATAGCACATCAAAAGTGGAAAACGTTGGTCAAAAAATTACATTTACACACAAACGGACAACCAACCACAACTTTCAGTTTCTATCTTCCTTTTTTAGCTTAACTGTCACATAATTGAACGCACAGGATGTGGGATATCAAAGGCAGCGAATGATGCCTTCAAAAATTTATCAGAATCATAGGAGAAAGGAAGTGAAGCTAACATTTGATTTGGATGTGCCTTGATGCCTTCCTAGCTTGGAATGCATCCTCTGAACGCCGCATTTTAAAGATTTCGGACGCAGCCATTGTCCAAGATTTTTTTTGTGCGTTCAAAACCTTTACCAAGTTTCATACCGATGATGCTGATGCTTGTACAGTGGGTCTGAAATAATGTGCCAATGTGTATAAGCTGATCTGGTATTAGTGTTTATACAACTGATTTCCCTTTTTACTTTCACTGAAGCCTGATATGCAAATGCATTTCTCAATAAATATTCTGAAGACAGTACATAATAAAAACAATTTAATTGTACAAATCTGTCACATTGAAAAATATATAAATTACATACAAAACTAGCTTTAAAAACTGCATTAATGATAACACATTTCTTGCAGAAGAGCACTCAGCAATGAACAGTGCCAGAGCACAAAGACCATCAGATCAATCACACCAAGCACGATAACTATAACAATAAAGATATGGTGCTAATCCTCTAACCTATGGTTCTGATTCTCCAGCATTAAAGCGTCAGACGACTAAACTGCAGCGTGTGCATAAAATAAACAGAACAATATAACGCACTGATGTGAACGCTAATATAGTTATCTTTATGGTTATCGTTCTTGGTGTGAACAGGTCTTAAATCATCACAATGGCACAAGTTTGAGCACTACAGATTCTTCATATGATACGGAGCATTACTGAATTGAACAATGTCAATGTTTTTTAAATCTTGAGCACCATCTTGAGTATTTCACTCTAGTCTACGGAAACATACTTTCATGCCCACATACTTGCAGTTCAGGTAAATGTTTCTTTCATGTAATGTTATTATATCATAATATTATTATGTAAAATGCCATTGAAATCAACAAGATCATGACCAGCATGTCATTGTATTGATTCTCTCATCACTTACATTTAGTATTTGACAGACAAACAAGTACCATGTAAATTAATAGTACCATTTAAATACATTTTCCACAAAATCATTTGACTGTAGGCAAGTATAAATAGCCATTTTGTATACTGAAATAAGCCATTTCAGTATACAATTAAGTCTCACAAAAAACTTTTAAAAACAAATTTTACTCCAAAGTCAATAGAAAGAAAGAAGTCCTATTTTGCATGAGGAAATGAAATTTTAGGAACAATAAGATTACAATCACAGCACATTCCATTACCACAACAAAAATATCTCATTCTTATAACTGTAATGCAAAAATACAAGGATTCTGAAATCGTAAAATATTCATATATCATCGTGATAGTGTTTCATTTATTCTTAAATAAAAAACAATTACAAATCTTTATATTTCAGTCATTTTTACTGAGAGATTAAAATGATCGCCACCTTTGACAATAATGGGAATTAAAATAATTTACCTGGTAAGGTAAAACATCCTGATGCATTAAACTTATGAGAATTTTGAGAGGGAAATGTGCTTGATTGTCACATTTATGTCACAATGCAAAAAAACGAACAAAAAATAAACAGTGGTTTTTGCACATGTGAAATTCATGGGGTTTTGAATAAGCAGGTCTTTTCTCCATGTTTTCCAACATGATTATAAAGTGTTTTTTGGCATTGATGGGGTTGTAGAGGAGCAGCCGGTGCTGGAGGCAGAGAAGCAGGTTCATTTGCTCAGTCTAAGCCAGTCTCTCCAGTGGGGCAGGTTCCGCTCTGGGCTGATCTCTGATATAACGGAGGGGGAAGAAGAGGGTCGTCTGGACTTACGCAGGAAAGAAAGACGACCCATCGATCTCTTCTGAGGCAGTTGCTGCTGTTCTGTCTGCTGTTGGCTCCTCAGCTGTTGATTGATGATAATCTGGATATCGTCCTGAGGGAAACACATCAATAATTCAAAAAAATATTTATTATAAATTATAACATTTAAAAAATATACTTATGAATGAAAGTGTATTTATTCTTTTGCACATAATTATTTGTATTTGTGTCTATGTGATAGCAATTCATTTAATCTCAAAAGCAGTTCCATGGCACATTAAACATCTGCATGCTTCAACTGTGAACAGTAGGGGGTGACAGAGTACCACCCCTGAACAGCACAGATTCAGAAAACAAGTTCAGGTGCAGTCATTGCAAACCTCAGAGCCCAGCACATACAATGTGCAGAGAAAATACATATACATGTCGTGGCCATCAATTACGAATGCCACAAATTTAGATTTTGTTCCCTTGCTTTAGTAAACTGTGGCTATGTTGTAATAATTTGTTTCAGTTAAAATTTAAAACAAGGAAACAAATTAGTAGGTACAGCGTGGCCACAATTTAGTAAAACGAAGGAACAAATTCTTAATTTGTGGCCAATAGGGTTAATTTTTGTCAACCCATACGCATGGTTTATTATACCTCATCTAGCTTCCTGATTTATTATAGGCTATTTATCATATAGCTGCCTACTGGTAAAACAAGAAACTTCTCTCAAAAATTCTCCTAAATTACTTTAATGTTTTTCTATTAAAACAACAGCAAAAAAGACTTTGTATCGTCACATAGAGCTGCGTAAGTCGAGAGATCCATGTTTGGATTTATTACAGTTCATCACTGAGAAGGTTTGATGGCAGATTTTGTCGCAGCAAACAGCGCAAGTGGCTCGTGAAGGAACTCAGACCGACTGAACGACACCTTCGTTTAAGCAGAAAATCTCAAATGGAGTTTGCTGAACTCCAGCTTACTTGTTTGTCTGTGTTTTTAGATCACCGGCGCTTCTTCCGGAGTGCAGAGAGAGCGTTGTGCACATGGTTGCCAGATTGCGAATATTAAGTAAAACACCGAGTAGAAAACGTGTTCTTTTAAAAGAAAAGCTCTGATTGGGGGATCTAAACTCCAAACATCTGGCAACCGCAAACATGAAAGCTCATAGAGGTTTGTTAAAGTATTGTAATGTTTTATTCAGCAAAAACAAAGAGTGATTTTGGTCAAGTTTTTATTTTTTAACTACATTTTAGTCTCGTCTTTTTCCGTCAACGATTATTGCATGTTGATATAGTCACAGTTATCGCTTAATGACGTTGGTGTCGTCTGGTCATCGTCTGGTCATCGTCTTGTCTTAGTGCCTTAGAAAAAAGGTCATCAACGAACATTTTTTTTGTCATAGATTTCGTTAACGAAATTAACACTATGGCCACGATATATATCTTTTTGCCACCTTTGCACTGTAGCAAACCACGCCACTGCAGAGGCATCCATAAAGTCATTAATGGACAATATCCACCTCATAAACCTGGCAAGTAGCAGGAAACTAATCGTAACTACTGAAAATCAATACGTGAGGACTGAGAGGTTTTGTAATTTAATTGTAATCAAACAGTTTCCTACCTGCCAGGCCTCCAGTTCCTGTGACAACTCAAGTTTACGCTGAATGGCTTCCAGGAGTTGGTTGTTTAAACACATCATATCATGCTTAGTCCTCAGCAGCTCTGCTTCCATCGCTGTCTTCCTGCATGAGAGGAAGCCAACACTTTCTTAGAAATGCCACCTTTCTATTATACATTATATTTATATTATGTATATTTACTTTCCTATAAGCATTTAAGGAACCATAGTACCAAGTATATGTTCAATATTTACTTTGCGATGGCATCGTCGCGGTCCTTTATGGCCTGCTGAACTACTTCCTCGTTCATAAATCGCAACTTGAGCTGGGAGTTTTCTGCTACGAGACGCTCATTCTGAGAGAGGATGCAAACAAATTATGGTTAGTATATTAAATAATTTTGCAAATGTCTGCCTAATGCAACTATTAACGCCCTTAATGTCTCTCACAGAACAGGGAAATATACACGCTCTGTCCCCCAAGGCTTAAGACAGACTAAAATGCATGTTTGAGCTGTTTTAACTGAAAGCAACTAACACTGGCATATCTTAAAATATGTGAGCACCTTTGTTTTGTCTCAAAATGCAAAGCACTAATTCTGTTTTCTAAGGCATGTTTATAAAAGCTACTTAGACAGTCCTAATTAAACTAAGGCCTAATCCTGGCTTAATCTAAGCCTCTGCTTGCTTGCATTTAAGCTTAAACTTAATGATCAAAATGTTTTTAAAGTAATGAGAAACATTTAAAATATTTTCACAGATGGGGTTTAGGGTGTGTTCACACCTGAGCGTTTGTTTCAGAACCTGGTGTGTTTTCTACCTTGGTTCGGTTCGTTTAGGCATATGTGAACATGGCAATCACGCTCAGATCCGCACCAAAACACTCTCAATCTGAACCAACGGACCAACAAACCAAATGGTATTATAATTCATAATGGGAAATGTGCTATATAAATAGCAGTACTGTCTGATTCTGTGAGTCAGCACATCACAATTGAAATCCAAAAGAGCACCCTTTTCTTCTTAAGATGTGTAATTGCGCTTCTCAGAGAATGCAGTCCTGATGAAGCCTTGATTCCTGCTCTAGCTGCATTATAACATTTGTATAGTGTTTGTGTGTGCCTTGACACAGTTAACCTCTAGACAGCGCTGGGAGATCCAGAGAGAGCGCGTTTGAATTTGCAACAATGGCAGTAACATATTTTAAGATATGTCAGTGCAAGTTTTTTTCAGTTAACATGAATCATGCATTTTAGTCTGGGATTAGGCTTAAGACTTGTCTGTTAAACCGGGGGTTAAACTAGGATTGTGCCTCATTAAATATTGATGAGCTTTCAGTTGTAAAAATGTCCACAATTTTTTTTTTGCATCTGTTAAAAACTTAAACTTAACCAATCAATGTTAATAACCTTGTAAATATGCAAAAAAAAAATGCTAACCCAAAACTTGAAAACTGCTGACCTAGGACAGGCGTTAACCCTAGGGCAAAGTATGAACAGTGTAAAACACAGATCAAGATAAGCCAGGATTATTTTTAATGGTGGGTTTAAAGGTGAAGCGTTTCATTTAGATGGGGTAAAAGTGTTTAAAAACTATTATTTATGCAATTGATAATTTTTGCCAGAAATTACACGTTTCACCTTTATCCATTTAAAGCGTAAAAAGCCCAAATGAGAGTCAGTGAGGATTAGTTTTACATGTCTTGCCATGAAACATTCTTCTCTTCCTGAAAGCATATCTCGCAACAAATTCACCAATTGACTGCATTTGTTAAATGTCTTAATTTAGCTGAGAATCCCAGCAAGAAAAACAGTGAATCTTTGTACAAAAATTCCTCAGGCTTTGCAAGGCTCTCCAAACAATGGTCCCATTTTTAAGAAACTGACCCCAGGTCAGTGACAGTGGTATTGGGCTGTTATTGGCTGTGGCTGAAAGCTTGAATGCATGAATAAATGTTACCTGATCCTGTAGCTCCTGTATCCGGATGACATTCTCACAAGGATCGCTCACCGGTCCCACAATGGACTTCCTCATCTCCTGCAGACACAAATGATACAGGAGCGTTCAGCGCTGCATGGTGGTTAGCCTGGGAGAATTTGTGAAGTGTCGTCTTTGTTAGGCCTTGATGGCAGGGTGTATCTCTCTACAGCATCAGTATCATGTAACGTACATAAATGACCCTCTGTTCCATCTCTCCCTCTTTTTCTCTCTCTCAGTCTTTACCTCTGGCTACATTTGTGGCTTCATTGATCCCCACTGAACACACCCCAACCTGAACTCTGATGCAGTTCCCACTTCAATGCACACACTGGCCCAAACTAGCAATATAATGCATCAATAACCTGGTGGGAATTTAATTTTTTGTCCATTAATAACACACACACATTTTTAGCAATTACTGATGCAAATTGACAGTAAATAATATATATTCTGATATCCTCTCCATTCATAATGGGTGAATCTCACAAAAGCAAGTCCAGGTACCAGCAAGTAAAAAAAAAATGTTTTATTTTACCATAATATTTTTAACATTATTTTCATAAACTAGTTCATTTTATGTCAAATATTAGTAATTATCTTTATACTGATGCTGAATTAACTATTAAATAGATCATTAATGTAATACATTTTTAGTTAAAACAAACAAAATAATATATTTTTTACATTACAGTTACATTTTTATTTTATTTATTTTTTTTGCATTGGAAAGAAAATCTCACAATGCAAAAACACCTGGGTGTAAACTGCATCATTGTCTTTAAGCAAATTATGTTCCCCTTTGACTGAATGAATATGGAATATGAAAGGAATATGATCTGTGAAGGTTCTTGACAGGATACGTAAGATTCATTCAATGACTAATCTTTTTACAAGCCATGAGGACAAATTAAAATAACTGATATGGTCTGAAAGAAAATATACTGTATGAAGATATAGAGTAGTGGCCAAAAGTGATTTTCCAGCCAAGAAAATTTTATAAAGTATTATTAAAAATGTGTCAAAGATTATGTAAGCATATTGCATAGTTGTGCTTGGAGTTGATTGTTTTATATGTGATAACGCAAAGAAACATGCCAAATTGTGCGGCCATAATTTTTAGCCAGGCTGTCATACAAAGAAATTATGAACACATGCAAAAACAAGAGAGAACCAACGAATATTAATAATGACTATGTTGTAGTCAAAGTATGACTTTCCCTGTGTGCTTTTTGTTTTTTTATGTATGTTTACATGTACTGTAGCTGTAGTTTACCTTTTTTGCCAAATCATTTTGTCAGATAAATTATAAATACCTTAACCAATTTAGTGTTTTGTTCTTCCCTTGTATTTAAAATATTTAAAAAAATGTAAATATTTTCCTCATATTTTGATGGTTTAATCAAACTTGTAGGGTCGTTAAAAACAAATGCCCCCTTTGGACATCACTTTTGCCCACTACTGTATGCTTGAGAATGTGAATTATTGTTGTTGAAATGTGAGATACTCCAGGAAAGATGACATGTTATATGCAGCACATAATATGTCAGCTTCTGTTACGCTTCACTGTGTGTTCCATATAAAGCAATTTTACCTGTAGTGTGTCACTCTGTGCTATCCATTGTGCTGCATGTTTCAATTGTCCCAGCATGCCCTGCAGGCTGTCATCCGAGTTCTGTTCAGCCTCTGATCTGTAGGCTACAGGTCGAAGCAATTTCAGGATGTAGTGCACCTCCCGAGAGACCTGCTGGGCAAGGGTAGATAGATGTTCTGGTTGTGCCCAAATATCAAAAAGGCATAAATGTATTGTAAATATCTTATGTGTATTTAGCATTGTTCCAAAACCAGGTGAGCTGTCTTGCTGTCTACTGCCTCCGAAAGCATCTTCCTTCTAATGCAGCATCCTAATCGAGAACCTCACAGGGACTCAGGATTTCGAATGCAACGCTACATACCACACTAATAGTGTACCTCAGATTATAGTACACACAAGAGCCTTGACTCCATTTGAATTAGCATACCAATCAGCATACAAATACATCCTGTAGCACACACATTTTGGGGAAAACAATACATTTTTAATTTGCAATTAACATTTTTAAAATGATACTTTTCAGGCCTCATCATTACCCATGATGATCACGGCTTTTGAATCTTAAGGGAGTCACACATTCAATGTATCTGTCGGATGACCCCCTGGCCCCCTGTACCCCTGGCATTAACATGAATTTTGTATCTGGATAGTGCCTGGATATTTTTTAGAAGGATTGTATTTACACCTTCACTCCAACGTGTCTCTGGTGCAGCTGGATAGAGATCCGATCACACTCTATCACTTCTCAACCAATAAGCTGGAATGTTATGGGCGTTCTGCCGCACTATGTCTGCCATTGCATCATCCAGGCAGATGCTGCACAGTGGTGGTGGTTGAGGAGATTCCACTTGCCCAACCCATAAATTAGTATTATTAGTTTTCATTAAATGTGGTCAGAATCCATCCCAGACTACCACTGAATGTGCTGAACAGCTGCTTTTCCGGTGTGTGAGCAGCTTTAGAGGAAGACAATATAGACTTATATGGAATAGTTGTTAACCTGTTGGACTAATTAAGTGAAATAGTGAAGGCAAAAATCTGATTGAATGCGGTCAAAAGATTACTATAGAAATGGTGACCTGTTGCACTGTCCCTTGTACGTGTATTAAAGGGATAGTTCACCCAAAAAAGACGAATACAATCTGAGTTGTATTAAAAAATGTTTTGGCTCTTCCAATCTTTATAATGGCAGTGAATGGCAGCCCAAAATTTGAAGCCCCAAAAAGTACATCCATCCATTATAAAAGTACTCCACACGGCTCCAGGGATTAATAAAGCCAGTTACGCTTTTTCCGTAAGTTGAATACGGAAGACGGTCTGCAGGAAGCTAGATATTTTACATTATAACGTGTTAAATATGGGTATTTTTCATACAGAAACCAATCGATTTGCTTCAGAAAGCCTTTATTAAAGGGTTAGTTCACCCAAAAATTTTAATTCTGTCATTAATTCCTCACCCTCAAGTTGTTCCAAACCCTTAAGACCTTCATTCATCTTCGGAACACAAATGAAGACATTTTTGATGAAATCCAAGAGCTCTCTGACCCCCTCCATTAACAGCAATTTAATTAACACTTTCAAGGTCCAGAAAGGTAGTAAAGACATCGTTAAAACGTAATCTGCATAGGAGACTGACAGGTTGTTGAATAAAGTTGTTATTTTTGTATGATTTTGCGCACAAAAAGTTTTCTTGACGCTTCATAACATTAAGGTTGAACCACTGGAGTCACATGGACTATTTTAACGATGTCTTTACTGCCTTTCTGGGCCTTGAAAGTGTTAATTTTATTGCTGTCTATAGAGGGGTCAGAGAGCTCTCGGATTTCATCAAAAATATCTTAATTTGTGTTGTGAAGATGAACGAAGGACAGAATTTTCATTTTTGGGTGAACTAACCCTTTAACCCCCCAGAGCCGTGTGGAGTACTTTTATAATGAATGGATGCACTTTTTTGGGCTTCAAATTCTGCCATTCACTGCCATTATAAAGCTTGGATTAGCCAGGATATTTTTTAATATAACTCTGATTGTATTCGTCTGAAAGAAGAATGTCATATACACCTAGGATGGCTTGAGGGTGAGTAAATCATGGGGCAATTTTTTTTTGTTTCTGGGTGAACTATCCCTTTAATTTTAACCAGGCCCACGTAAAATTAGCTTGCAATATCCTGTAACACATTTATTTGAAAGTAGAGTGTGGTACAATCTGGCATTATCAGGTTACAACAGTTTAGTGTATCACCTGTTCTTTGTCCAGGCACCAGTCTGCGGTGTCCAGATTGTTTTCAAGCTCAGACAGTAAAGATGTGTCATTGTGACTTTTCTCCTGGAGGGCCACTTCCTCCTGCAGCTCCTCGACCTGAGACTGCAGCTCATGTGCCCAGGAACGAGCCCCATCCACTTCTCGCCAGGCCTCTGCCAGCTGAGACAGAGAAAAAATTTATTATTACTCATGTTAAGTAATGTGCACATTATCTTTAAAAGGAGACAATATTTGACCCTGAAATATGCATATGTTTACATTAATGAGGGCATTTTTTCCCCCTAACTGTATAAAAACAAAACAAAACTAACTTTTTGCATCTTTTGGTGTAATTATTTCCTCAAGCCCTGATTGATTTCTCACCCTTTCTTGTACTAACAACATGGCAGAACATCAGCATTTTAGAATGTTTGTCATCTCTGGATCATGTGACTACACTTTCCCCTATCATGAGAACTGTACTGAAACTTTAAGACAGAAATCCTGAATCACCAGATTCCAGTTGCACGTGCAGGCAACAGTTTCCCGCCTTATTAGTTAGCATTAAGCATTCTGCTCCAGTATGTGTGAGTGTGTTGTGTGAGCGACTGAACCTGTTGTATGTGTGTATGACTCTGTTGTTCCTGTAAATCCAGGTGTTTGTGTAGTGAGGACACACTGTCTTTAAGTTCCTCGTTCTCGTGACAAGTCATCTTCAAGCGCTGTTCAAGTGTTTGCTCCCGTTGCGTGAGCCGTGCTACCTGAACATACACACACACAATTATCCCAACTTTCGCAACATTATTATAATCCTTGAATGGAAGAGAGACACACATTGTCTAGTCTAGAATTCCACAAAGACAAACAGAGTAATACAACAGTGAAAGTACTCTTTGATCAATCAAACTTGAGGTCCGGAAAGAACAGTTATATAATATTTAATAAACAAGTATGCATGGAAAGCCGCAGAATCAGTGTTGGACTATTTTTGGAGTATATTTACAAGTGTGCAAGTATGGAACCTTTTCTCACCTGTTCTCTAAGAGCATTGATTATTTCTTCATCCTGGGGTCTGGCATGCCCTCTTTCTCTCATTTCCTGTTTTAGTCTTTGAAGCTCGCTGGTCATTGTTCGCTCCACTTCCATACCCTAAACACACAACACAGCTCACTTATCAAAAACCACAGTGAGTTTAAACAACAAAACTCATTTGCAGCTTTCAAATACATGCAGTGTGTTCACAAATCAAATGGGATGATATTCGGTAGAGTCACAATTAAGAAGAGAAAGCAACAATAACAAAAAGACGTGTTTTTCCACTAAGGAATGTGTCCCATTTTCATAATGAAAAGGAGTTACGTTCGCTTGATAAGAGCTAAACAAAAGCCTGCATTCGGCGTTCTGAGGCCTGTGGTGACAAACCTGAATCAGCAGATAACTAGACAACCCTCAGCGTTCCTCACACACGCTCAGAACCACATCAAAGAGCCACATGACAGATGCAGCTTGGCATCTTGGTCTTGGCAGTGGCATCATCCTCATGCTAGATTGTCACTGTGAGTGTGTATGGGACGGGGGTGGGGAATGACCCCACGCCCAACAGCATATGGAGGGGTGGCAAGAGGTCCTAATTCAATTAGACTCAACTATCAACCACCAAACGGTTAGTGGTCCCTTGAGGGAAAGGCTATTCAGGACTGGAGATAAAGCTAACGTGCTATTATGTTAACCAGCGCAAGTCCAGCCCCTGTAGCATTCAATAATGCTCCTGCCAGCTGATGCCCCAAGCCAGACCATCGCGTTCTTGACAAAACAAATCAATCTCCTGTGGCGTCTCCAAACGAATACATCTCAATTTATTACTTAATCAGACCGTGTCACAGGCTTTACTGAAGGGACTACTAGCAGTCGAAAATCACCACTAAAGAGCTAAAGTCACCTTTATTTATATAGCGCTTTTTACAATGGCAATTGTTTCAAAGCAGATTCACAGTGTTAAAACAGGAAAATAATGCAACAGAATTTGATTCGGCTATACAGCCGCTCTGGTGAAAACGGTGATGTCAGCCAGCTCATTTCAATTATCAATTAGTGTCAATGCGGGCAGATCAGTAATATAGTTGAAATTTAAGTGTCCCCAACTGAGCAAGCCAAAAGCAAAAGGCGACGGTGGCAAGGAACCAAAACTCCTTCAGGGGCCAGAATGGAGAAAAAAACCTTGGGAGAAACCAGGCTCAGTCGGGGTGCCAGTTCTCCTCTGGCCGACGAACAAATAGTGTATGATTATGATTCTGGCAACATTACTGGTCAGAAGTCATATAAGATCAATAGATATTCGTAGGATTATTCGTAGGAGTCGTCACGCCGGAGACGGGTTTATTAAGGATGTCGTGTCAATGCGGCATTTACAGGGGGGAGTTTAATTGACACACTCTCTGCAGATATTTCAGGGATGCGTTGGTCATGTCCAGGTGCAGGTCCACCATCTGATCTGGATACGGCCCGGATCCGGCCGCCTGCAGTAAACCTCAGGATAAACAGAGAGACTGACATTAGCGTAGATGCTATTCTTCTTATGATGTAACGAGTACATCAGGTGTTATGGGAAGTGTTCCCGGTTCTGAGTCTAGATTTAAACTGATAGAGCGTGTCTGCGTCCCGAACAATGCTAAGAAGAATGTTCCAGAGTTTAGGTGCTAAACAGGAAAAGGATCGACCGCCTGCAGTTGATTTTGATATTCTAGGTATTATCAACTGGCCAGAATTTTGAGACTGCAATAGACGTGATGAGAGCTATAGAGCTAAACCATTTAGTGCTTTGTAAGTAATTTGCAAGATTTTAAAATGTATACAGTGTTTAATAGGGAGCCAATGCAGTGTTGACTGGGCTAATATGGTCGTACTTCCTGGTTCTAGTAAGAACTCAAGCTGCTGCGTTTTGGACCAGCTGCAGTTTATTTATTAAGCGAGCAGGGCAACCACCCAGTAGAGCATTACAATAATCTAGCCTTGAGGTCATGAACGCATGAACTAACTGTTCAGCATTTTGCATTGAAAGCATGTGCCGTAATTTAGATATATTTTTAAGATGGTAGAATGCAGTTTTACAGATGCTAGAAACGTGGCTTTCAAATGAGAGATTGGTATCAAAGAGCACACCCAGGTTCCTAACTGACGACGAGGACTTGACAGAGCAGCCATCAAGTGTTAGACAGTATTCTAGTTTTTTTGTCCAATGATTAAAATTTTTTTCTGAATTAAGTTGCAGGAAATTACTAGTCATCCAATTTTTTATATCAGCTATGCATTCCGTTAAGAAATAAAGAGCTGAGTATCGTCAGCATAACAATGAAAACTAACGCCATGCTTCCTAATGATATCTCCCAAGGGTAGCATGTACAGGGTGAAAAGCAACGGTCCTAGCACTGAGCCCTGCTCCATACTGAACTTTTGATCGGTGTGACATCTCTTCATTTACTGCTATAAACTGATAACGGTCAGATAAGTATGATTTAAACCATGCCAATGCAATTCCACTAATCCCAACATAATTTTCGAGTCTATTCAGAAGAATGTTGTGGTCGATAGTATCGAATAAAGTAATATTCTTTTTTTTACAGATGTGGTCAAAAGAGTAAATTTGTTCAAAGAAAAAAAATCTGAAGAAAAACCAACAAGAAAAATCAAGGAACAACTAAATGATGCACACAACTCTGGAAGCAACTTTATGTACATAAATTCTGTGCATGAATTTGAAGGCTCCCTACTCATCTTGTGATCCTGGACCACAAATTTGAAAAAAAATTGAGATTCAGACATAATCTGAAAGCTGAATAAATAAGCTTTCCATTGATGTATGTTTTTTTAGGATAGGACTGTAATAAATATTTGGCCGAGATACAACTATTTGAAAATCTGGAATCTGAGGGTGCAAAAAAATCTAAATATTGAGAAAATCGCCTTTAAAGTTGTCCAGATTAAGTCCTTAGCAATGCATATTACTACTTATAATACATTTTTAATATATTTACGGTAGTAAATTTACAAAATATCTTCATGGAACATGATCTTTACTTAATATCCTAATGATTTTTGGCATTAAAAAAAAATAGATAATTTTGAACCATACAATGAATTGTTGGCTATTGCCACAAATATACCCATGCGACTTATGATGGTTTTGTGGTCCAGGGTCACATTTATTAAAGAACGATAATTTTTTCGAAAGTTAGATCGCTGCATATAACCAATTTAATTCCATTGATGGTGTTTGTCTGGCATCATTATTGCTGCTCATACAGGTGTTAAACTTGAACGATACCTCAAATCATGCAGTTTGTTAAGGGTAGGTGTGGCATTACGTAAGACTGGTCCACCTCACAGCAGGCGACTGGAGAACACCACAAGTGTGAATGATTTACAAAGTCATGCAGTTAAACAGTGACTGATTTGCTGAATCAGAGTCGTATGACCTCAACAACTCTGAACGTCCAGTTCACCTATTTTAAGGTGAATTCAAAGTGTGCAGAGGAAACATGCAATACTTTAGGGTTTATGTTCATATGAATACCCTTGTTTATTGTCCCATAAGTAAAACAACACAATTCTAACTGATTCTCCTGAATGGATGTTAGATAAAATCTAAGTATTAGTAAAACTGTCAGAAGACCCACCCCCTGAGAGAAACCTAGCAGGATGCAAGCGTGTTTGAGCATCCTGAGAGGCTTACTCTCTCGAACAGGAAGGCACAGCTTTCCTGAAAAACAAATGCTTGTTTTGAGCCTTCTCTGTAAACAACTAGGGGAGGCCAATTTCCTCTAAATTATTCTGCTTCTGTATGCCTCTCTACTGTACAGACTGTTCGGTACTAAGAGTATGTAATACACAGTAACACCAGAAGGTATACAGAATACTTACAAATACATACATTTAAACTAAACTAATCCAAACCCTCACACAAAGCTTTTTTTATATATAAGTTGATATTGTACTGTCTTTGTGGGGACACTGGTCCACACAGACAGGCACACAAGTTTACTTTTGTCTCAAAAAGTATAGCTTAAATACTCACCAATCATGGGCTGTTTTCCATAACTGACAAAAGCACATCTGCAACCGAACCATAAAAGTCGCTTATCTATAACTCCACTCAAGACAACATTCGAGAGCAGTTGAAAAAAGAGTGTATACATGGAGGGACCCGCAGTGGAATGAGTAAGACATACTTCCTCTTCCTTCAGGGCAGGACAGGATACATACAGTAAACATCAGTATTTCCTGAACTTTGACTTCTTGGAAAAAAATCGTCAAAGACGGTCTCTACGTCTACTTCAGTCAACTGACGTCACGTGTGGAGAACAGTGGGACAGTATGAGTTAGCCATTCCTCCAGTCTAAACTGACAACAACACATGACTACACACATAACAGAACACAGCCCTAGTGTTTTGGAATGTCTGTCATACAAAACTGTGATTAAATGTTATGAACAGCTTTATAATTAAGCTCATGAGTTTGAACTGGGAATCCTGGAAAGTGTGCAAACACATAAAAAAATGTGTAAACCTTGACCTTGAGCATAACAAACCTGTGAGATTAGATACCAGCCCAATGGGAGAGAAACATGTGTGAATGAGTCAACAGGAGCAGGTGGATCTCAATTTAGGTTTTTCATCACATAAAAGAAGTCATAGAAAATAGTAAATAGTAAAAATACTGTTACATTAATTGTTCTGACTCCAACATTCCATTATAATCAAATGTTATATTAATACGGTAAATTGGTTTGTGTTGGTTTTTTAGACAGTTCTTCCTCGTTTTGACTTTGTGAAGTCCTGCTATATACTCTCTGTCTCTCACACACACACACACACACACACACACACACTATCTTTTACAAAAAAAATCTTTGTATTACAGTAATATATTATTGTAATTAGGGATGCACGATATATTGGACACGATATCAGTATCGGCTGATATATGTTCATTTTTAATGTTATCGTTATCGACCCGATAAGAGAAATTTGGCCGATATCTTAAAGCCAATAGATAATAAATTATTTCCTTCAGATGAGAAACTTCAGATGTGCACTGGTCGCCATGATGGTTTTAAATTGCTTGAAATATGATTGGAATCACTTCAAAAAGGAAAATACAGTTAAGAGCAACATGCAAGTCTGTCATATAGACTACATAAAATAATAATGAGAACACTACTGTTAACCCTTTAAGCACTGAAGGCATTTTTAGAGTTGCTTTTAAAATGTTTACATTTTTAGAAAAAAAAGTCATTACATTTGGACATTCTCATGCTGAGGAAATAACTTGCATGTCAAAGAAATTAAGGTAGGAGTTCCCCTACATGTGAGCTGCATCTGGATAAAATTTTGTGGTGATAGCATAAAGTAATCAAAAGTTAAAGCATTTAGAAACCAATGTAGCCTTTTTGTTTAGCCCTTGAAACCTAAAGGCATTTTTAAAATTGTTGTTCCTCCGTGAGGAATATTTTGTGATCAATGCAATGGATCATGTTGATTTTGGATTCATTTCAATTGGTATTCAAAAAGTAATGATGTGCCATTTTCTACGATCTGTGCATGTTTCATGAAGTTACAAGCATAAACCCCACATGAAAGCTACATTTTATTTTACTTAGCTACATGTGCGCCTGTGGGGTTTTAAGTGAGAGAATGAAAGAATTAGCTCCAAGTGACGGTGAGTTTGGGCTCTTTTTAATCATGAGAATCTACTGCAAATAATGATTTGCAATTGTCCACGATCGGAGCATGTTTTAATGAAGTTGCAAGCAAAAACATGACATAAATGCTGCACCCGTATATTATTTACATATGGGTCTTGCAGGTCTTCATGTACAAAAACTTCCTTAAGTTACGGGGTCAAATCCCAAAACAATTATGTTTGTTGTATTCTACTCCGAGAGACTTTTAAAATTACATATGACACACACTCAAAAAAATTACTTTATGATGCTGTTCACTTGATTTAACACCATTATATCAGGTTTCTTGTTCAAATTGAATTTTTTCATGTTATATTGACCGTTACTCTTTGACATAACTTTAAAAAAAAAAAAAAAAAAAAAAATTTATATGGAAATAACATGTTTCAATCAAGTAACCCAATCAAACAGGATTTTCACTTCCCATCATGTTTTGCAAAGGGGCTGAATTCGGAGAGTAAATGTTTAAATAAAGTGCTATTTTATGCATTTTTAACAAGATGAGAAAATGGAGAGACTTTTTAATGTTTAATGTTCTGTTATGTTGGTATTTAAAAGTTTGTGTTATGTTAGTGTTTTTGGAGGTTACCATTTGTGGTGAAGTGTAGAGCATGTGCTTGGGGTGAGGACCTGCTAATAACAATTAAAGTTGTTTTAATAATGAAAAAACAACTACTTTGGACATGCCATGGATGTAACAAAACCATCTTCTGGCTAGCCAATAAGATTTTGTAAAAGGTTTTCTTGTTAGATAACATTTGTAAATTTGTAATTAAACTGGATTACTTGTTTTGGTTTTTTGTTTGATATTCATTTTAGAAAAATTGAACTTAATAGTTCTGGACAAAATTAAGAATGTGATTCATGTGAAGTACACACATGATTCAACTAAATGACATTGAATTAACCTTATGTAAAAAACTTAAGTTTACTGAAATAAACAATGTTAATTAAATTCAACATAACCCAGTAACGTGGAACCTTTTGACATAAAAAAGTTAAGTGCATGAGTGCATGATTATCTGAGCTGTATGATGTTTTCGACATACAACTGGTTTACACTGTTTGTTTGTTTTTTTAAATCAGGCTCTCAAAAAAATTTATCGGCCAATATATTGGGTATCGCCATTCAAATAAAAATAATTATTGGTTATCAGTATCTGCCCAAATTTCATATCGGTACATAGTAAAATAAAGTATTTCATAAATTAAGGAAACATTATTTTTATTTATCAGCAAATACCTCAGCACTACTTAGAAGTTAATCAAATTGGCTACATGCATTGTAAAGTTCAGACTCTAAACTTTGAAATGACACCTATTTTGTGTTGATCAAGGCAGTAGTTTTGAAAAATATGATTATTAATTACCACCGTTGGCGGTATACTCCGTTTTAGAGGGACTACTCAACACTCGTTAAGAGATGGTTATGTGGATTAAAAAGTTGAGTTTCTAAGCTTTAAAATGATACCTATTTTGTGTTATTCCATTCAGTGGTTGCTTAGTAATGAATTTAGGGTTAAAGAATGTTGTGAATTCTTTGTTCTCCGGGTTTCAGCTTGCTGTTACGGGAAGAGCGCATCCACACCTTGACTAGCCTATAAGTTCGCTTGTGAATTTGCAGCCTTTTGTGCAATTGTAAGTTGTAATATTATGTTTATTTTGTGTATATATATCTTGTTGGCCATAGGAGTGTAAAATTTACACTAGATCAAACTGGTTTACACTTTTTCTTTTTTTTAATCAGGCTCTCAAAAAAAATTAGATTTAGATTTATCGGCCAATATATTGGGTATCGGCTTTCAAATAAAAATAATTATTGGTTATCAGTATCTGCCAAAAATTCATATTGGAACATCCCTAACTGTAATAATGTAAAACATTACTGTATTACGGTAATGAGAATAACCATTATGAATAATGTGAATTATTAAATATTTCAAAACTAAATTATTATTAAAAAATAACATCATAGTATAAGGAAAAAATACGAAATATGTCCTAAAATATGTTTCATTTTCTTTATGCAAAATATATTTTGGTTGATTTTGGGCTGAAATGTGTTTTTATGAATTTCATACTATTATCTTTGGAATCTGAGTCAGATGTTACTGTGTTTATGGTCATAAATATGGTCATATGGTCATAACCAGAAAGGATGAGGAAAGTAAACAGGAATGCCACAAAACAGCAAATACTGTGATCATGCATTCTTTACTCTAGAAAAAAAGATGAGACCACTTTTTTTCATTTTTTTTATAGATTGGTAACACTTTACATTAAGGTCCCATTTGTTAACCTTAATAAATGCTTTATTATTCAACAAGAACTAACAATGAAACATATATTTTACAGCATTTACTAATCTTTGTTAATGTTAGTTAACAAAGTTATGTTCTTTTTTTTGTTCATGTTAGTTCACAGCGCATTTACTAATGTTATCAAATACAATTTTGGAATTTAAAATGTATTATTATATGTTGAAAATGACATTAATTAACAAATGCTGTAGAAGTGTTGTTCATTGTTCATTCATGTTTACTTGTGTAGTTAACAACTGAAACCTTATTGTAGGTGTTACCCATAGATTTACTAAAAGCATATATTGCAGGCTTAGGACTTAAAATACGTGGATGGCTCATTTTACCATTTCATATCTGCTACACTGTGGCAAGGAACAGTGTGACATCATCTTTATCTAAGCGAGAGAGAGTACTTGTTGCATTATTGGCCTTCTAATTGTTATAGTCTTTTATGACCCCTGCGTTTGTGTACATATTATGTGTGTGGTCAGGTTTTGAAGTCTGGCTAATAAAGGGCACATTATTTACACTAGCAAAGCAACAAACGCACCTGCCTTTAACGATCGTATCATGAAATCTGGCTTGTCACTACGATCACTACATATATGAGTGCGGCAAAAGGTTAAAATGACTTTGATATGATTATTGATTAACTAAATTTCTTAATTATTTTAAGAAAATGTGAGTGTGTGGTGGTTGCTTACTGGCCAAACGCTGCACTACTTGAGGTGTCATTTCATGCCGGTAGTTCTAATGATATTGAGGATTAATACTTGGGGTTGATGTTTGTGATGGCAGATTATGAACCAAAATATGAGCAATAGTAAACGTGATGTTTGAAAAGTTGGGTGATGTGAGGGATGATGTAGAGTATAGTAGGTGTCACTGACCATCTGCAGCTGTTCTCTCAGTCTCTGGCTCTGTTCGCTGTGCTCATGCTTCAGTCTGGTCTTCTCTCTTTCAGCCTCACTCAGAGTCTGGTTCAGTGTCTCCACCTGCGCCTGCAGCTCCTGCACGTCTCGCTCCAGCTCGGACACCTGACTCTCCCACTGTGCCTGACAGTCATCCAGCTTCACCTGCAGCTCGTACCTGCCCTGCTGCAGCTCCTGAGGACACAGCAGCAGCCCGACATCCAATCACAACATCTACACAGTATTTCATTTCAATCTTAGATAACACAATAAAGTTATAAAAATAACACGGTTTAACTTTATCTTAATAGTGGATCCTACAGCAAAACACAGCATTTGTTGTGTGATCTTTATTTTTAGTAGTAGTAAATGTACAATGACAGTCTTCCACCATTTTACCCTCACGTCATTCCAAACCTGTATGACTTTCTTCTGTGTAACACAAAATAAGATATTTTGAAAAACTTTATATGCTTTTTGTCCATAGAAATGAAAGCCAATGGGATCAAATGTTGTTTAGACCACAGCATTTTTTTTTTAATCTCGTTTTGATTTCCACAGATGAAAAATCATATGGGTATGGAACGAATAGAGGGTGACTAAACAATAACAGAATTTTAATAACAGGGTGAACAATCCTTTTAAGGTAACAGATTTCATATTCAGTCATACAACTTTAACTAAATCGCAGTCATTAAATAATGTGGCCCTGTTCTCATTTCTTATTTCAGATCTCATTTCAAAATGATAAAAATGTGAGGAACTTAAATAAAAAATTTCTGTTGCTTGATGTCTGATTGCATTAGATAATAAACTATCAAAGTAAATGTCATTTGCCTGAAAAAAAATACACTGTTCAAAGAAAACATAATAGATAAAAAAAACTGCCTCAAACAGTCCCTAAAAATGATCATGACAAAGTCATGACACTAGTTGCTTAAAGGCACTGCAAAAATGGCTCAGAGAAGTTAAGTTTGTTCTGCACATAATATAGTATTATATATAGACATGAACAGTATGTACAGTAGCCTATATAGATCTAGAGACATGGTCCTTATGGTCAAAAAATATACACATGAATATTATTACGTTTTATATAAAACAGCAAAGACTACAGTGTGGCCAAAAAAGACAAGAGACGGAAATTATGACGACTCTCTATAAATACACCCTGTGGTTATTAAGCTACAGAGAAACGGAAAGAATTATGGGAGGAACTTGACTCGAGTCTCACCTCCAGCTGCTGCATGTATTTGTCATGAAGTGTGTCTCTCTCTTCTTTCAGCTGTCTGTTCTCCATGAGCAGAGCATTTCCCACCTGAGCAGCCAGAAGAACTTCATCCTCCTTCTGCCGAAGAGCTGCGAACAACTCCTCACTGTCCTTGTAAACCGGCAGGCCGTCATCTTTACTGAACTCATATGAGTAGAAGTCTTCCTCCACTTCCATTGTATGGCTTTATTTTACAGCTCTCCTCCCCGATTCATGGCGTCCGTATTATGAGTGAAAACGATCCATGCGTTTGTGCTTCTGTGTGTAAGAGTGTGTGAGAGTCCTCTGGTGTCACTCGTGCTTTTTGTTTTTGAAGGCGGATGATGGAAAGGAACTCGTGTCACGTCGTGTGTGGGTTGGGCTTGTGGGTTAGTTTCAGGTGACTCGTCACTCTATTCTTCTCTTTAACAAATGTATTAAAGTAAATGTTTAAATCACACTAAATATTGTAGTAAGTACTTTTTGAGAACATATTACATGCAGGCCTACGACAATATGCAAATAGACATTACTGTAGATAGTGTAGATGGCATATTTCATTTTACACGAAAAAAATAGCATATGTTGGTACTGTTGTTGCGATATTTACACGTAGATGCACTGCACATATTCACAAATAGAAAGTTTATTCACAAATATCCAAAATCAGATGCACAAAAAATGTAATAGAGGAAAGCGGGGCACAATCTAACGTTTGTGTAAATCCAATTGGGGTTCAACATATTTATTTTTTCCCACATTCATTTCACACGTCTAGTACAAATATGTGGTTTTGTTTCATTAACAACGGTTTATACGTTTTTTTAAAAAAAATTGTTTTATTTAACCTGAAAGAATGGAAGTGAAAAGTGACAACATGCCCCATAGGTAGGGCATGTTGTAATATGTGAGGGGCACATTGTAACATGACCAAATGACAGCTTGTTC
The DNA here is from genome assembly GCA_039654625.1 of Rhinogobio ventralis. Taxonomy (NCBI): domain Eukaryota; kingdom Metazoa; phylum Chordata; class Actinopteri; order Cypriniformes; family Gobionidae; genus Rhinogobio; species Rhinogobio ventralis. The sequence goes on from CM077199.1 coordinate 5,233,142, forward strand.
ATTAGATAAAATGTTATCTGATGCAATCAAAAAAATATCCAAGACAAACTAAAATATTTTGTCAATAAAATACAATTATTAACTTTTTCAAATAAAATAATGGCATTTTTTAATAATTAAAAATAAACACATTTTTGAGTTTGACAACAAACAGACTGCAAAACACAGATATACAGCATAGTTCAAAACATAATAATAATTCATAATTTCTGAACATTGACTCTCAGTCATTATTCACCTTTTTCTCATGGTTTCTCAATAGAATTCACAAAAGTATAGAATATAATAGCATAGTTCTAATAGGGGTTCTTCGGAACGCAGTGTGATAACATGCCCCACCTGCACAACTGGGATTTAAACCCGGCTCGTGTCTTCTGCTGGTTAGATCAGCATTAAAGAACTATCTCAACTCTTAAATAACAGATATAAGATTAAAATAATATCAGATTTGTCAGAAATGAAAAACTAACTTAAGTAAGAAATTTACTTTTGCTATGGTTAAATAAATGTTAGGTTATATCTTCCAAAGATTTTTTAATTTTGGTGCAACAGTGTAAGCCTGGTAAGGTCTAACAGTGTAGTAAATAAACTAAGTTTCGTCATGCTGGCATGTGTGGAAAGTTTTAAACCATGTGTGTTACAACTAACCCCGCGTTAGGTTGTGCCCCGCTCACCCCTACATTTCACAAAAATAAAACAGATTTACATATGAATAAATAAAATAAACTTAGAAAACACACAATGAAATTTGCAATATTTATTGCAAATAAAAAAAAGTTTCACGAATGGTTTCAAACTCTTGAACCAAAGGGGTGGGAGGAACTCCAAAAGGGGACAGGACTTCCACCCAACGTTAAAGCCCCCTTCTGGAGTGTTGGCTGTGTGTAAGAAGTGGAAATAGGTGGACTCCACCCACTATTCTGGTCAATGAAATTTTAGAATATCAATGCAGCAGCAGACTACAGTCGCCTGGAACTTAATACCAAAGTGCTTCTATGTTTGTTTGTTTTTACTAATACAGAACACAAGGTTAGTACACTATATTTAGTCAGCATATTACTGTCAATGATTAATATGTAATTTATTAATATGTAATTAATATGTAATTAGTGCCAATCAAATTTGTGGGCTAACTAATTAAGACAAGATGATAAATGGAAAATTAATATAATAGTCTACAGTAGCCTATTGTTTAACATACAACTTTTTATTTCTCACATTCTAACATTATTTTACAATGCCTTCATAAAATACAAGATAAGTAACTTAACCAAATTAAAACCATACATCACAAAAATATATGGTTTTTAGTTTGAATGTTCCTGTATATGGGTCCTGATCATCCTGCTGGGACCAAAACTTATTTGTGAATCTATTTACATGTATTAATACTGCATGCAACAATAATAACCTTAAATGAGAATTATATATTTTTAGATTTTTTTTTTTAAAGGATTTTTATCATAATCCTTGAATGAAATAAGTAAAATAAATGTCTTACTGTCCAAGATGAAGGGCTCAAACACGAGACTCAACTTCAGTTTGAAGTACCCCACTGGACTTAATGGTGAACTACAGCCATGGTCAAAAGTATTAGCAATTTGGCAGTGAAATAAATTGTGTTTCACAAAGTTTGTTGCTTCAGTTGTTGTGGTGTTGATTCACATTGTTTCTAGATTATTGTGCAGAGTAATCAGATCCATTTTAAATAACTGCAAAAAGCTTAATTTTACAAAAACCTAAATTTCACTTCTTTTTTTTTTTGGCCCTGGCACAAAATGAGAAGCTGACATAATTATTCATATAATCAGCATATGGGAAAGTGTGAATGAGTACAAGTCAGTATCATTCTGATTGAATTATAAGAGCAGATTGATTGCTGTAAAAGGAAGGAAGAATTGCATCCAATCATTGTATTCTTGTGTTAGCAATGGTTACCTCCAAAGAAAGACGTGTAGCCATCATCGCTTTGCTTCAAAATGGCCTCACATGCAAGATATTCCACCTGAAGTTCTTTTTTACCAGATCTTAATTTACCAGATCTTCAAGGAGAATGCTTCAGGACGTCCCAGAGTGTCCAGCAAGCACCATGACCATCTCCTTCCGAGGAGTCGCTACAGAATTGTGTTACTGCCAGTGCAGAGCTGCTCAATATTGGCAGCAGGGTGAGTTCATCTGCAGAAACTCACTAGCCCAAGACTTCTGGACAATAGCCTGGTTTTGTCCAGAAATTCTGCAGAAAGTGCAACGATTGGACAGAAGACTGGTGCAAAGTTATTTTCTCTGATAAAGCCCTCTTCCGACTGTTTGGGACATCTGGAAAATCGATTGTCCAGAGAAGAAAAGGTGAACACTACAATGAGTCCGGTGTTGTGCCAACAGTGAAGTATCCTGAAACGTCCATGTGTGGGGTTGCTTTTCTTCCATGGGAGTGGGCTCTCTCGCAATTATACCTCAAAATACTGCCATGAATAAAAAATACTATCAAAACATCCTGCAAGAGCAACTTCTCCCAACGACCCAGTAGCAATTTGGTGATGATCCATGCATTTTCCAGAATGATGGATCACCATTTCACAAGGCAAGGATAATGAAGTGGCTCGGAGAGCATTACATTGAAATTTTGGATCTGTGGCAGGCAACTCTCCGGATCTTAATCCCATAGAGAACCTGTGCTCAGTCCTCAAAAGGCCAGTGGACAAGCCCATAAATTGTCATCAACTCCGAGCACTAATAAGTCAAGAATGGATCACCATCAGTCAGGATTTGGCCCAGAAGCTGATATCCAGCATGCCAGAGTGAATTGCAGAGGTTTTGAAGAAGGTGTCTCAACACTGTAAACACTGACTTGTTGCATATTGAATGTTTTTGCCAATAAAAGCTTTTAAAACGTATGAAATGCTTATCGTTTTCCGGTATACCAGAGACACATGAAAAAATTATCTACAAATACTGAAGCAGCAAACTTTGCAAAACACAAAATCACTGCCAATACTTTTGCCCACGGCTGTACAATAAATTAGTAGTAAATAGAATAAGATATGGAGGGAAGCAGTGTACGTGTAAAACAGCAAATCACTTCCATGAAACCTCATGCAGAGAGAGTTGCTGTCAAAATAATGACCCTCGATGGCTTATTATTGAGATCAGTGTTCATACAAACTGACCTAATTTTGATTATGAAAATTGCACATGGAGCAAGATTTCTTAATATTGAGAGACTTGAAGGAAGCACACTTAACCATGGCAGCTAAACAGCAGAAATGATCTGAGGGCACTCGGGATCTGCTGTTAAAGAACTGGCACCCCGACTGAGCCTGGTTTCTCCCAAGGTTTATTTTTCTCCATTATGCCACCTGATGGAGTTTTGGTTCCTTGCCACTGTCGCCTTTGGCTTGCTCAGTTGGGGACACTAAATTTTCAAATAAATATCCAAATAAATGTAATTACTAAACTAAATTAACTATATCAACTACATTACTTAAATATATATGATAATTGAAATGAGCTAGATGACATCTCCGTTTTCTCCAGAGCGGCTGTACAGCCGAATCAAATTCGGTTGCATTATTTTCCTGTTTAACAATGTGAAGCTGCTTTGAAACAATCTGCATTGTAAAAAGCGCTATATAAATAAAGTTGACTTGACTTGACTTGACTTAAACTGATAAGTGAACTGAAGTATTCAGTCATGAGGTGCTTGATTTGATATAACTCCTAGGGTAGTTTTGCAGAAAGTAGCTCAGTGCCTTTCAACATTCCAGTAAGCACAGCAGTGATAATTCACAAAAGAGCATTATTTTAATTACATTTCACATTTTGCCTTTAACATGTACGTGTTATCAACTTGTTCCAGTTAAAATATTAAATCTGTGTCAGTCAAAAATAAAGACTGCAAAATTACATTCATAGATTTTATTTGATAAGGTATATCATCTTTAGCAACTATATATTTTTTAATATCTCCCTACTGTCATTTAAGCAAGATGTCCCTCAAATCCAATAGGGTCATTCTGTGTCAACTTGAGGTCTGTGGCTAAAAAAAAATATTTTGATCATTTATTTTCTGGTGAAAGACAAACATAAATGAAGAAGAAAGACAAAAACATTAAATGTCATGGATGAATATTTACTGAGTAATCCAATATTTTGTAGAGGGGGGTCAAACATTTGGCAATCTGAAGCCAAATTACAAGGAGGTAAAAATTACTTTAGAAAGATGGCAGCATCATTATTTTATTTTTGCACAGAGATTGGTAGGTCTGTTAGTTAAATATGCTGCCTTTAGCAATCTTTGTTGCATTATATGCCAATGGTGACAGTACAAAAATGGGGGGGGGGGGGGGGGGGTGAACATTTCTGTAACTCAAGAAGTATTAAATATATCTTAATATCCTTTTAGATTTTGGTTCTTAACAAACTTTTCTTTTGGTATCTTAATTTGTAAGGCCCTATATGGTTAATTGCAAGAAATTGTATCTACCCTTTCAATATGATCGACATAATATAACTAAAGTAATTATGAGAACACACAAAAAATGTTGCACCTTTTATTTTTACTTTAATGTAATCAACACCTGGTTAGTAATTGTTAGACCCTTTGGTCAAAAAAGTGAACAAAATATTAAATAAAATCCATTGCTGTTAAATAAAATCTACTGCCCTTTTGAAGACAATATGGCAAACATGGATAATGACATAAAAGGTTCAAAATCCCCTCAGACCATGACCTGTTAATATAATTTGATGTTTAAAGGTCACTGCGCATTAGAAAGGAAAAAACTGTAAGGGCAAAACAAATATCTGATATTATTACTATTATTATAAGCATTTATGGCATATATTTTACTTTTTTATTTCACATTTCTAAAATAGTGAGTCCTTAAATAATGAGGTTTCTTGGACCATGTTTTGTTGGTGTTTGTGTTAACATACTGGGTCGTTGTTTTCTCATCATTCAGTAAATCATTACTGAAAGCGATTATCAGTATCACTCTCCATTTTGTTCCAGTTGCTACATGACTGTCAAACCAATTGACACGTTCAGTTTACAGACTAGTTATGTCTGTTTTCAGCTCAAATCCTTCCAGCTCTTCTTTGTAAACATCACAGTCAGCTGGAGGTAGGCTGTTTTTACATCCATCTGGGGGTCAGGATCATATTGTGCTGCCATTTGCATCACGGCTTGTATTAAAGTGACATTTGCTGTTGGGGAGAAAGTTTCTTTGTATTCTAGTATTCTACCCCCATCCAGCTAAAACCTTTAGCAACATATCTGGCCTTGAATGTCTTAGACCCATCTACCACACACTGCATTTTTCCCCTTCTGGTAGCGTGGTTAAAGTAAATGTGTCTGTTACCTCTTTTATGGCCTAAGCCCACATCTGGGACTGGTGTGTCACACATTCTGTAACAACTGATTCAAATCCAGTCATCTCCCTCCAGATTCTCAGTCTCAGTTTGATGTTCACAAGTTTCCATGCTTCCTTTTGGCTGGGAGGATACATACACTATATTGCCAAAAGTATTGGGAAACCCCTCCAAATCATTGAATTCAGGTGTTCCACTTCCATGGCCACATGTGTATAAAATCAAGCACCTAGGCATGCAGACGCTTATACAAACATTTGTGAAAGAATGGGTCGCTCTCAGGAGCTCAGTGAATTAAAGCGTTGTACCATGATAGGTTGCCACCTGTGCAGTAAGTCCATTCGTGAAATTTCCTCACAACTAAATATTCCAGAGTCAACTGTTAGTGGAATTAAAAACAAAGTGGAAGCAATTGGGAACAACAGCAAGAGCGGGGTCAGCGCATGCTGAGGTGCACAGTGTGCAGAAGTCGCCTTTCTGCAGTCAATAGCTACAGACCTCCAAACTTCGTGTGGCCTTCAGATTAGCTCAAGAACAGTGTGTAGAGAGCTTCATGGAATGGGTTTCCAAGGCCGAGCAGCTGCATCAAAGCCTTACATCACCAAGTGCAATGCAAAGCGTCCGATGCAGTGGTGTAACTCTAGAGCAGTGGAGATGTGTTCTCTGGAGTGACCAATCACGCTTCTCTGTCTGACAATCCGATGGACGAGTCTGGGTTTGGCAGTAGCCAGGAGAACGGTACTTGCCTGACTGCATTGTGCCAAGTGTAAAGTTTGGTGGAGGGGGAATTATGGTGTGGGGTTGTTTTTCAGGGGTTGGGCTTGGCCCCTTAATTCCAATGAAAGGAACTCTTAATGCTTCAGCATACATTTTGGACAATTTTATGACCCAGTTTGGCAAAAAAACTTTTGGCAATATAGTGTATCTCTGTCTGGTGTTCAGCAACACACTTTGACAAATTGCACAAGCCTCTGCTTAAGATTTTTTCTGTTTGGATAATAGACTAAGCAAGCAGGGCTGTTTTTGAAAAATACCATACATAAATTCCTTTTTCACATTGTACATTACATTTCTCTTTGCAATGTTTGTTATGTTTCTGTATGTTTGCTACCCTTATTATAAAGTTTTTTTTTCTTTCCTTTTCTCCTCACCAGTGCATAGTAAGAGGTTTGCTTTATATTCAACTATTGTAGCATCTGTTGTGAGTTACTGAAGCAGTCATTACAGACACCATCCACAACCTTTGCTCTCTAGGAGCCACCTTGCCATTTCAAACAGGGTTCTCCAATTTTTTCCCAGAAGTCCAAATTTGATAGGTGAAAATGGTTCAGAGGTCTCGTGCCTAATGCAGTTCTTGCTTAGCAGTGACAAAAACTCCTTTGCAATTCATTCTGTACCGTTATCTGAACTAACAGACTTAATGGTCCTATACGGTAGTGATGTGACGTTCGACACCGAGGCTTCGAAGCTTGTATCAAAAAACGAAACATCTTACAGTGAAGCACTGTACCGGAGCTTGATTCGTTTTGCCATAACCACGTGATCTGTGACGTCTGAAGCATCGTTTTCACACCTTTCACCATGTGATTGCTTCGTATTCGGATTCAAATAACGCAACCCTCTTCCGCAATTTCAAGTGTCATTCGCTTATTTTATAAATATATAAGAATAAATCATAATACGAAATTACTATTACATATTTAAATGTGTAGTTTTGTTTCCCGGTTCACAGGCACTTCATTCTATAATGATCTTCTTTTATTTTGCTCATATACATGAGCCTTGCCTATTTTTTCACAAATGTATTCATACATTGTGTAAGTACAATTACATGTGAAAGACTTATTTATATAGATTTATATTTTCTTTGCATTAGCCTATACGGTTTTCATTGCACAAATTATATGAAACGGTCCAAAATGGCTGGGACGCAAAGGCAGCTTTTTCCACCTTTTGACCACAAGATGTCGTTAATGTGCACCGTGTTGAAAAGCTTCGAGTAATGAACCTTTTTACGATACAGTTGAGGGGAAAGCCTCGGTGCTTCGCAAAGCTTCATTTTCACCATCACTACTATACAGGTCAGTGATGAACTTCTCTTTCACTGTGTCACTCTTGGCTTTCAAATAAATACTGCTCTGGGTCGATAGGACCAGCCAAACCTTCATGAGTCACAAAAGTCGCAAAACTAGTTTTTTTGGTCCGTTTTCAATTTTTATTTAAAACATTTTGCCAGAAATGATACCTATTGTGCAATATTGAACATTTAATTGAACATTTGAATTAATGAAACATGTTTTATTATCAGCTGCAGCCAATGCTGATAATGCCTACCTGTCACTACTGGTGCAACTCATTTCTAAACTAAAACAAATATTGTTCACAAAAAAAGGTATGACCACATTCTATTATTGGACTGTCGTTTTTTTTATTCAATAACTTCTTTTTTCCAAACATGTACACAGAAATTTCCATGATACAGTATGCATATTTTTTTACATGTATATGTGTATGTATATGTGTATGTATATATATATATATATATATATATATATATATATATATATATATATATATATATATATATATATATATATAAAAAAAACATACATGTTGGTGTATATAATGATATTCTCTAAAAAATCATAAGGGCATGGGACATGGCTGCTGTGCGCTTAAAGACAGGAAGGTAGGTTTCTGCTGTATTATTTTGAGTCCACACAAAGGGTTCAGGATCTGCTAGACAAACAGTTGAAGGTACATGGGTTACAGAAGATATCCAGTGCATTTCAGTCAAGCATGTTGGGAGAAAGAACATGTGGGAGCTGCCTACATAGTGGAGAACACCAAACAGTTACTGAGCTTCACAATACTGCACCTTTCCCCATTCTGCAAGGGAAAGAGTGTGTGAAGAAAACTACTGGAGTTACACAGTACATAAACTTGTTTTGTGATGTTTATTTGACGCACAGAAACTCTTGATCGCAAGACAAATGCTCTGGGTCAGGTTTCCTGATGGAGCTTGTTATAAAAAGTAGTTTTTTTATTATGCTTTTTTAATGTTTTTGGAAGATGACACGTACACATTCACTGCTACAGAAATGAAATGACACGCTGTTCTCCCTCCCAAAATAACTTCACTAACATGAAATAGAATTGGGGAGGGGGGGTTATGAAGTATTCATGGGGGTATTCATATTTTTTCAAAATAAAGGCCCTATGTAGAAGCACACCTTTGGGTAAAAGTGCTGATCAGTTTTTATGCCTCTGACTCTCATAATAATATGGTCACAGGAGCTGAAATTCTACATCAGCACTCTTCCTTTGGGATGCAATGCATTGTATACATTTGCCCATTCTTTGGTACAATTCAGCTCCAGTATCATAGACCAACATCCAATTCAAACTATGCGGCTCTACGTGAACTGATACATTAATGACAAGGGTGTGGGGACGCTGGGGGTGTGTGTGTATTTTGAGAAGCGTCATCCCAAGAATGACATTCATTAAAATGCGCAAATTACATTCCTATTTCCTTTTGAAAGTCAAGGCATTGCCAATGTATGACTATGAGTGATTTCTCTCCTATGTAACTACAGGTATGATGAGTATTGTAAAAGTGTGTGCGTGTCCACAAAGAAGAAACTGTTTGTTTGAAACCGAGATGAGAAGAATGTGAGAGTGGATTTAGAAGGATTGGTGTGGACTTCAGACCCAGCAGCTGCTGTGTGATCAATGGAAAACCTCTACATCATACCCAGCTGCATCAGAGAGTTGGCATATGCCATCGGCTTGACATTTGGATGAGGCTGAGGAAAAGTAAAAAAAAAAAATTTTTTCATAGACTGCATTTATTACAGAAATACAATATATATATATATATATATACTAATTATATGAGGTTGCTAAGCCACATAATTTTTTTTTTTATTACAGCCGTGATGCATCAAAAGGAAAATTGTTGGTCAAAACTACATATTTTGGACACACTATTGAAAAAAAGTTCTTGACACTTTTCTGAAATAATTATATAAATTCTATTAATATTTAAATAATTTTACAGTGATTGCAATAAATGCAATGCATTTTCAGACAAACTTTTTCCTCATCAATAACCTTGTGAATTTAACCTTGTGAAGTCTCTTTGAATAAAAGTGTCTGCAAAATGAATGAATGTAAATATTGTATAAAAATGTAATTCCACTGACCACAGCAATAAACTGGTGGAACTCTGGCTTGAGGTCTGATCCCCTGAGATGAATGTAAGCTCCTTTATTTCCCATCTGGTCACTAAGAGCAAAAAAGAAGCACACAGAAAAAAGTGTCAATAAGATACACATACAATTTGTAACCGATGGAGAATGAGTCTGTAGTAAGGCGTTCAAACAGGGCCTAAAACTTTTTGCCACACCTGCCGATGGCCAATGACTAAAGAAAATTTACTGGCCATAAATACATTTGATCTGCCATGAAACATATTAATCCTTAAGTAAAGTTACAAACGTATTCAGTCAAGAGCAATGAGTAATTGTTCTTTGTTTTTTGCTGTTTGATTAACATTAAGAACACAGACAACAGCAGGAATATTAGGCTGCTGTCACTTTAAAATCCAATAAAATGTTACACGCATTTTATTTTTCAACTGTTTAGGTTAACTTAAGCATTTTGACAATTTTGTTTGAATATGTCTGTTCAAGCGCAAGAATACATGAAAAAGAGCTCAACTGAGTATTCGTGTGCTGAGATGTGGATTTCTGGGCTCACACTTCGGATGTTTGCACACAGAAAACTACCCACACAGAATGTCGTTTACATTCGTGTTCTCACAATTTTGCATTGTTAAAATTCATAAAAATATTACTGGCCAACTGGCGATTGACACCGTTTCATATACTTGGCAATGTCGATTTTTACTCACATTTGACTCTTGGCGAGCGTTTTAGGCCCTGGGTTCAAACATTTAATTCTGACTTGATCACGACATGTTTGCGCACCAAATGTTTGTTGTCAATAAGGTTGCATTAATTGAAAGTTGTCTAATATAAAAAAAATTTGCTGTTAGCCACTTGATAAAATTGTGTTGTCTCTGAGGCATGGTACAAATATGATAATCGTGATAAATCAAGAAAACATGAGATTCAAACAATAAGACTAACCGTGTTGAGCTATATAACAATGATTTGTTTTCTGTCAATAAAGGTATCCAAACAGTTGCTCATCTGTCTAATAAAACACATAATATATTAAATGTCTTTGGTGTTTCCATGGTTTTTTATGAAAGTAAAAAAAAAAAAAAAAAAGAAAAAAATTGAGGGTAACGCGGACATTACGTCCTTGACAGTCGACGAGTTACTCTGGTTAAAATTGGTGATCTCTATGGATTTAAACATTGCTGGAAACATTTGGGATAATGCAAGTACACAAGTCAACAAAATATATTTTATTTTAATCCAACAATCTTACATATTGTGCCTTTAATATGTCCTCTTTGAAAATCACAATGCACTAATAGGGGCAAAAATACACAATAAGGACAGAGAGATTATCATACCAGTAGTTCGGTGCTGAGAACACGGTTATGCACTTCCCTGAGTGAGTGACCTCGTAACCCTCTGCTTTCACCTCATGACTGCGCACTATGTACTGCAGTTTGTTCTGATCCAGGAAGCGCTCTGTAACATCAGGCCCAAACTGACAGCTCACACCCCGCTTACTAATGGACCGTCCATTCTGGAAGAGAACACACATCAGTCAAACAAAGGTAAGGTGAATGCTGTAACCTAAAACGTTTGGTTAGCTGAAGGAGGGGAACAGGAACTAACCTGTGGCTGAGGATCTGACCACAGGAGATCACACATTGGACCTGTGCAACAGAGTTACAAATTACAACTTGAGTGCTACATTTTCCAATGAAAATGTTTGTGGTGCTTGGCCGTGAAACACTTGATACCACCTTAGCTAGTGTGATTGGCTGTGCCTTCTGAGTGCTCTTAGTGCAGTGTTATGTGGTTGCTAGGGTGCTCTAAATGGTTTTTAGGTCGCTCTAAATGGTTGCTAGGTCATCACTGTGTGGTTGTTATAGTGTTTGGGTGGTTGTTGAAACCAAGCTGTAATAGGGTGAAATGTAAGTATTCTAACAGCTTTTCAGTTTGTATGTTATTACCACATAAGCAATTAAACTACTTTATATCACGTGGCTGTTGAATGCTTGATTACAGTTCCATATCACTTCAAGTTATTTTAGTTATTTCAAAGGTCCTTACAGCCTTCAGCCTATATTAGGGCTGTCAAAATGGCTGAAAAACTAAATTCACATTTTATTTAGAAAGCACTCTTTCAGTTGGGGGCGGGGCGGGGGGGGTTGTGCTTTTGGCTTGTCTCCTGAGGCCACAAGAGGGCGTAATGAAAAAAATATTAATGCATCGCATTAAATTGTTTATTCAAAGCAATGAAATAAAATGACTCTCTGCATAACGTCTAAACTAACGTTATATATATACACTGTGCAACAGTACTGTGCAAAAGACTTAGGCACGTTAGTATTTTCACCCCCCAAAAAAAGGGTTTAAGCCAGTTATAGCCAAATATGCCTTTTGCCATTAATTGTAATAATCCAGTGAGATTTTTGCATGCACAAGGAGTCTGACAACAGCTGGTATGCTCCACACAGAGATCTTAAAGTCCCTGTGAACCAGAAGCAGCAACTGATTTTTACTTCAGTGCTGTGATGTATTTCCAAGTGAAACGGAATATTGAATAGAGGGCAGGGTTTTATTTTAGCGCACCTCCTCTCCATCTCTCGCTCATAGCAGACTAATGGTTGGAGGGGAGTGGTTTTCAACCCAAGCCGTCAAACTGACGTCATCGAAGGAAGTAACTTTTTTAGATTTTGATTAACGATTACAACGACAAACAATTTTTTTTCTGTCTATTAACTTGCACGGATTAATTGTTCACCCTAAGACCAGTAATGTGTGCTAACAAAGTAAATAGGGTGAATTTTGATTTGATGAGGACATAACCTATTCATAAGCTGCTGAAACCAACTTTTACTAAGGAATAGAGAGAAGTCTGAGGGGTTGACCTTGTTGCTATGGATGATGTCATCAGGCTTACTAACTATGAACAAAGTGATTGGCTGATGGAGGAGGGGTCTCTGTCAGCGATTTAATCATAGAAATATTGTAGAATGAGGCATCATGTTGCCTTATTCAAATAAAGATTTTAAAATGTAGGCTGTCACTAATTAAACTAGTATATGTTCAGCTAATTGTCAGCCTCTTACATGTTTGCATCTCAAGAGATTGCAGAATACACACACACACACACACACACACTCACCTAGGTACCTAGACAGTTTTCTACACCCATCCACCACCCGTACTTTTGATACATTAAAATGCAACGACTCTTATCATTGCAGCATGTGTGCCACTGATAAGGCTGCCTTACACACACCTAAAATTTGCATTTGAATGTGGATTTTTATATTAAATTCAAAGAATATTCCAAATTAAAATTTTAACTTGACAGTGCTAGTTTGTGCAGAATCATTATTTCTATGGAAAGTCCCCATAAAAAAAATGAAAATCCAACGTGTGTGTGTGTGTGTTTAAAATATTTGTAAACATTTTAAGGAACACTTAATATGAATGCAATTAATGTCCAATAAAGGTTGGTTTAAAGCATATTAAATGATATATAAAGAGATTTTCCGATGCTCCGTGACCTAATCTAAAGTGAGAACCATTTACTCCTAATAACCATTAACAACTCCTTTACTATAGATAATACAGTTTTAACAAAGCATAAAAAACATTATATAACTATTTTTATGAGCTAATTAAACAATAATTGTGTTAATTACAGTGACAAAGAATAAAGAACTCACTATTTTTATATAGGCTATTAATATATTAACTATGCAGAGAGTACAATATATAAACTATGAATTAAATATAAACTAATAGCTTGCAAATGATTTATACATATTATATACTGTATACATATTATAAAGTGTCTTTGAAGTGGCACAAGTGTGACAGCTAAAAAAAATGTAGTCATGCCGGCATTGGTTTCTTCTTAGCCCGAGTCAAAAAACAAAACAAAAAACACAAGTCTCTAGATTCTTCTTTCAGTGTAAATCTATGGGAATATTTTTTCTGTTTTACAGTCCACCAGAATAAAATCTTAAATCTGATAATAATAGCACACCTCTCAGCAACAAGTCACATTATTTGAGGAATCATTGAGGTCACAAACAGTGCAGGGCTGTATAAGCTTTGACATTAACAATATTATCAGACACGTCTTACCAGAGTCTGGAGGCTGCCTGTTCCTGTCTATCTTTCTAATGTCATCTAAGGTCACACCATCCTCACTAAACAGTCCGCCATGCATCACCTGAAACACAATTCAACTCATACTCAAATTCAAAGACAAAAATACAAAGTGGTATAAATCCAACTACAGAATACACTAGGGGTGGGGATCTTCCGGCACCTTACGATCCGATCCGATTCCGATTCTGGGAGTCACAATCCGATTCAAAACTATTTTTAATCAATTTTTTTCCTTAATTAATTAGTTTACTGACTTGAAAATAATTTAATGACTTAAAATCTTTTTTTATTTTAATTTAAATACATATGTAATTATAAGCATTTTTTTTTTAAATAATTACAAATTAAAAAATTTAATGAAAACAATTGTATATTAAGAATTTTAAATATATAAACTGATAGAGCATCAAAACATAAAAGCAAGTAGGAAATAATAAAGAGGAACAAAAACATATTACAAGCAAAAAGTGCTTTCAGTATTTAAGAGTATCTGAATGTTCTCCATTCAGGAGCTGCGAGTGATTTTTCTCTTTCTCAGCTTTACGGTTTAATTATTACTGAAGACATCATAGACAGCGGGAGATCTGCATTCACACTCACAGCGCATATCCTGTGCAATGAAGCCTGTGAATGTCCTTTTAATTCTCTTAAATCTTTCAAAATTTTATGAAAGATTATTTTATGGAAGGTTCAAGTGGTGTGTGTGTGAGAGAGCAATTAAAAGCAAGCAGAATGCGGGTGTTTTGCGGATAAAAACTAAGCTCAGAATCCACCCAGAATTGTTGGAGAGAGAATGACGATGCATTGACTTTTTCTCCCACCCCTAGAATATACTGAATCTGACATCTGATTTGTTCCTTACCAGTACTTTGTTATTGATGCACTGGGCGAGAGGAAGCCACTGGAAGACTTCACTGAAAAGCTGGAACATCTGGGCAGTGTACTTCGCTTTCACCTCACCCTCGAACCCATACATCTGATTCATGTTATCTGTCTCATGGTTACCTTCACAAAACAAAAGAGAAAATGCATTTCAAATGATAACATTTGTCCCTCACACAAATATTTGAAATGTTTTTGGGAATTCTACTGGTACAATACAAGGAAGCTTCGGTGTGTCCTCACCCCTAAGCAGGTGGAAGTGTTCTGGATAGAGCAGCTTGAAGCCAAAAAGCGTGAGAATGACTTCTACAGAGAAAGAGCCACGGTCCACAAAGTCACCATTGAACAGCTGAGATCCTAAAGTCAAGGCTAATGTGTATAGCACATCAGCTCCATTCAACATTACTGTGCAATGTTGCAAAAAAAAATAACATTGCAAACAGTTTGGCTTAACTATATTACTTGGAGGAACAATTGTATATATTATTCTGATTATTATTAATAATAACAAACTACAGAACATTGGTGCCCTTCATCATCTTGCTGCCGACAGGGTTTTTAAAAAAAGAATCAAGTCACTCGAGGCCATGTGTTTCTGTTTTGCCACAAGGCACAAGGGGCCGTACACTAGGTAAAAGCATAAATCATAAAACATTGCAAAGGATAAGTGTGTACTGTGTAGCTTATTCATTTAAATCAAATTAATATAATATTAATTTTCAGAGAACAGCTCTCTCACAATTAAAATTACAAACCCAAAAGGAAAAGGATACATAAGGATTAGTTGAAGATGGTAAGCTGTTCAACTCAAAGATATTTAGAAGATCATAGTACTGGCCATGCGTGTCCCCACAAATAGTCATTTTCTCTGTCTAAACAACAAAAGAAATGAACAGTGAGAACAAGTAAATCATTTCACTATCAAAGGGAATTACTATTTTTCTAAGGATGACAAAAACACAAACAACAATCCTGTATAAAAAGATCAGAAACTGAATAAAATTGTTTAGGTGACAAAAGTCTCTGTAAACAGAATGCTCATCCTATTCTCTTACCTCTTTTAACGAAACTTCAACAAGACTCGGAAGTTTGGATAAAACTTCTTTAGCTTGAACCAGCACCTGAAAGACAGACATTTTGATTATGATCAATAACGTGATTGTTTTGTAGGATCTATTGATTTATAAAAAATAAAAAATAAAAAATAAAAAACAGTAAA
Source organism: Rhinogobio ventralis (assembly GCA_039654625.1). Classification (NCBI taxonomy): domain Eukaryota; kingdom Metazoa; phylum Chordata; class Actinopteri; order Cypriniformes; family Gobionidae; genus Rhinogobio; species Rhinogobio ventralis. Next base: position 5,248,955 of record CM077199.1, read on the forward strand.
ATGCAATTCATAAAGACAATAACTTGAACACACATATCATGATAAACATGATAGGGCCGCCTGCCCGATATTGGTTCAATTGATAATCAAGTTTGTCATTTGAGAAATTTCTTTTTACTTCAGAATTCGTTTAGTTTCCTGATTTATTATATTTACTGTATGATATAAATGAACACATTCTCTAAATCTAAATTAACAAATGATAATGTTTTTTTTCTATTAAAACAACAAAAAAAGACTAATAGGGCACAAAAGTTGCATAACTATTAATCGTAAAAAAAACAATGTTATGTTGCAGTGTTATGTTAAAAAACTTTTAATTTGATAAAAACAATTTTTTTACATCAATCTACATTCCAACCATAATGACAAAGCAAAAAACTGATTTGTGACAACTGCAAAATTATTAAAAAGGAAAAACTTAATTACATTGCATAAGTATTTAGAACTTAACTGAAGCACCTTTACAGACATGAGTCTTATTAGGCATGATGCACATCATGTAATGCATTTGGGGATTTTCTGCCATTCTCCTCCTCAGGTTGGATAGGGACCATCGGCATATAGCTATTGATTTTCAGGTTTCTCCAGAGATGTTTGAATTGGTTCTGGGCTCTCTCTGAGCCACTCAAAGACATTCACAGAGTTGTTCATTAAACCACTCTTGCAATGTCTTAAAGGAGTAGTACACTTTAAAATGAAAATCACCCCATGATTTACTCACCCTCAAGTCATCCTAGGTGTATATGACATTCTTTTTTCTGATGAACACAATCAGAGTTATATTAATAAATATCCTGGCTCTATCCAAGCTTTATAAATGGCAGTTAACGGGGCTCACTGCTCAGAATTTGAAGCTCAAAAAAAGTGCATCCATTCTTCATAAACGTACTCCACACGGCTTTATAAATTAAAATATCTAGCCTCCGCCAGACCACCTTCCGTATTCAACTTACACAGAATGTGTAACCCATCTTGCTGTTCAAAATGCTTATGCTACATCTGACGGATGGCGTTCTGGTGGAAGCTAGATATTTTACTTTATAAAGTTTTAAATATGGATATTTTTCTTACAAAAAAACCCCCCATCTATTCGCTTCAGAAGGCCTTTATTAACCCCCTGGAGCCATGTGGAGTACGTTTATGATGGATGGATGCACTTTTTTGAGCTTCAAAATGGACCGTCACTGTCATTATAAAGCTTGGAAGCGTCAAGATATTTATTAATATAACTCTGTGTTCATCAGAAATAAGAAAGTCATATATACCTAGGATGGCTTGAGGGTGAGTAAATCATGGGTAAATTATTTTCATTTTAAAGTGAACTAATCCTTTAAGGCCCAGGTATACTTCATTTTCTGCGTTCTGCTCCGTCTTACGCACAGTTGAGCGTGCAAGCCTTTCAAAGTATACTCCTTAACTGTGAGCATGTCTACAAAGCGCTCAAGTCACTGGCACATGTGCTGTTGAATGCATGGTCAAAAAAATTGGGCTGCACACACGCAAAGTATACTTTGGGCTTTAGCTGTGTGCTTAGGGGGATTGTCTGAGGTTCTAAATGCTGTGGACCAGGCTTTTATTAAAGATATCTCTATATTTTGCTGCATTGAGCTGAGTCCTACAGTCCCAGCCACTCAACAACACCCACAGAGCTTGATGCTGCTACTAGTGTTGCAGTGATGTTTGTCCTTCTGTAAGTTTCTTCCATCTCCATATATGATCATGGAGCTCAACCAAAGTGATTGGT
>CM077199.1:8163201-8298201 GCA_039654625.1 Rhinogobio ventralis
AATTCTACCAATGTTTTTTGCCAATGAAGAATATTGGATAAAGCAAATAACTCGCTGTTCTCTACATTTAGATCTCTTGACCAGGCAATCTTGTTGAGAAGAGTAACTGTGTGCTTCAGCAGATTGAATCCACTCATCCTTGTACGCTCTCTGCCTGAATCTGTCTGCCAAGATCTCTGCTTAATGTGGTTAATCCTCATCTCTGCGGAGGAATGTTGTCCCATTCATGTCTGATTCATGACAGGACTCTAGCTGTTCAACAGTCATTGGGTCTTTGTCGGATATTTCATTTAATTTCATGATGCACCAAATGTTTGCAATTGGTGAAAGGGTTCAATACGGCGGCATTTGTGAATAGCACAGCGAACTGTGTACACAGATAATAATTTCTGGATGCATTTCTGAGTCTCATTTTCTGATTTCCATTACAGAATTATGCCTGTTTTAAATGCAGTGCTGCCTAAGGGCCAGAAGATCACAGGCATCCAATATTGATTTTCACCCTTGTTCACTCTTGCACACAGATTTCTCCAGATTCTCTGAATCTTTTGATGATATTATGTACTGTAGATGATGAGATATGCAAAGTCATTGCAATTTTACGTTGAGAAATATTATTCTGAAATTGTTCCACAATTTGTGGATGCAGTTTTTCACAGATTGGTAAACCTCTGCCCATCTTTACTTGTGAGAGACTCTGCCTCTCTAAGATAGTCTTTTTATACCCAGTCATGTTACTGACCTGTTGCCAATTAACCTAATTAGTTGCAAATTTTTCTCCAGCTGTTTCTTTTTAGTAACACTTACTTTTCCAGCCTTTTGTTTCCCCCGTCCCAATTCAAAATTACCTTATTTTTTACTTAAAATGGTACATTTCCTCAGTTTAAACATTTGATAAGTTTTCTATGTTGTATTGTGAATAACATACAGGTTCATGAGATTTGCAAATCATTCATTCTGTTTTTATTTATATTTTAAACAGCATTTTAAACTTTGGCAAAAAAAAATCCAAAATTGTGAAAACATGAAAATCTATGTGTTCTTACCTACCCGACAGGTTAATGCACTACTTTGCACCTCAATTTCTCCTAAACACATATTTAATGCCATGTTGGCAAAGCCTTGAACTTCCTCGCTGCTCTAACATTAGCGGGTCAAGGCATATTAGATCAGTCCTCTGCCCTCGCCAAGCAAAGTGTGATACTGTGCATAATTCACGCAGAGGGGGGCCGAGAAGGGCATCGATTTTCAGGCTTTTGAAAGATTAGTCTGCTGGTCTTGTAAATACACTTTTTAAAAAGAATATGGCAGCTTACTGGCACTGAGGTTCGGATGAGAAATAAAATGATCAGCAGTGGGAAACCATGTAGAATGGTTTGCAATAGTCCTATTTATTAGCAAACTGTGCCTGAAATATATAATTTAAAGAAATATGTGATCAGCAATGTGATATTTATTTTTCAGGATGTTGAGAAATATGACGACACAGGTCAGTAGTTAAATAAAAAAAAAGTAATTGCAAATAATAAATATAAATTCAGGGTAAAGTTTAGAGATCACTTATTTCAAGTTCCACACGGCAGTAAATTGCTCTTTAAGCCTTCTTTAAAGTTCAGAATTATATGTTGGTTGAAGGCCCAAACCAGTCATACAATTTTACTGCAAAGTTGTGGAGCTGTAAGAAATCCCAACAGGCCTGTTATGAAAGACTATTTTCAGAAGAAACTCAACTGATTCTCTTGAATCCTGCTTCTACGGAGCCCCTAAAGGCACATGGCTGTGGAAAAAAATATGAGATGCGAGGAAAAATGATAAGTCAATCCTTTCGTGTTCTCTCACAAATGTTTTGCAGTCCCCCAAGAAACTTTGCTTTTGCTTGCAAAATGTTTGCGTTTTCCAAGAAACTTTGCATTCCCTTTCAAAATCCATGCGCTATGGGAAAACATCTTTGTTTGACCGGTTGTGAAGTATGTGTGGCAAACAGGCCAAGAACTTGGCTTTAAATAACCTCACATCATTGGAATAAGTGCTCGTGAGAGGCTATAAATAGATGTGAAACAGGTGCGCCTTCAGGTTTCTTTGTCTTCAGAGACTGCATTGTGTGTGTGTGCTACACTCTCTATCGCTACACTGAAAACTAAAACTCTAACTCCTAACAAAGTGGACATGTCCACTCTGTTAGGAGTTAGAGTTTCAGTTGTCAGTGTGCAGAATTTTCTCAGTGTGAAAAACAGAAAAAAAAAAAAGAGAACATCATGTTGCAAACAGTCAGGAGATGCGTGCCTCCGTGTTCACGGCCCATTCCTGATTATGATACACATGAGTTCTGCCTTAAGTGTTTGGGGGAAGAGCATGCTGCTCTTGCGTTCGAGCGTGGCGAGTGCGAGCACTATTCTCTCGCTCCCTCTCCAGATCGGGATGTTCTCGCATCCGATTCTGAAGCGCGGTCCAGTAATTCTTCGGATCAGGCAGGACGCTGCTTTTCTTGTTTCTGGCGAGATGGATTTTCAGTGCGCTGCCTCCGTGCGTTCCTCCTGCGGTGATAAAGCTTGTGCAGTGGCCAGGTCTCATCCCTTCTCTGAAGACTTCAATGACAAGTTAACTCCTTCATGGGGGAAACCATATACATTGTGCGGTTATACGATGATTCCTCAGGTCTGGGAGAGATTTGGGAGAGATTTTACAAAGCAGAGGTGGATCTCTTCGCCTCTCAAGAGACAGTGCAATGCCTCCTCTACTTCTCAATGCCCCCCTGAATCTGGATGTCATGGCGCATGCATGGTCCAGCCTGCACCTTTATGCATTTCCACTGATCGCTCTGCTGCCAGGGGTCCAGGCCAAGGTCTGCCAACAAGGGTCCTGCCTCTTATTGATAGGGCCTTGTTAGCCGACCAGAAATTGGTTCTCTGAGATAATATCCCTACTCAATGGCTCGCCCTGGGCGATTCTGAACAGGAAGGACCTTCTGTCTCAGGCGACAAAATTTCATCCTCGGCCCGAGCTTTGGAACCTTCACATTTGGCCCCTAAGGAGGACCAACGGAGAGATGCTGGGCTTCCAGCACTATTCTGAGTGCTAGGGATCCCTCCACAAGAAGGATCTATGTCCTTAAATGGGGTATATTTGAAAGGTGGTGTACTGCAGACCCAGTTCACTGCCAGATTGTTTCAGTGCTGTAGTTTCTGCAGGAAAAGTTATCAGCAGACACATGCCCTGTTACTCTCAGGGTATTTGTGGCCGCCATACCGGCTTGCCACGCCCTGATTGACTGGGCTCCAGTCGGGAAGCAGCCTCTGATCGCACTCTCAAACAATGTCACACTGGGTGAGGGATGCCATTGCTCTAGCCTACAAGGCGCATGACCAATTTCGAGACAGAAACTACGTCCAAAATCATACATACTGTTTGAATAGTTAATACATTTGATGAGGAACTTGGCAACCATTAAAAAAGTATGTTCCTCATAGTATGAATGAAATTTGGACATTGTCATTGTAATTGTCATTTAACCTATTCTGTAATTTTATTGATTCACTACCATTCACAACTCCTCTCCCATGGCCTTATTGAAATCTTATCATTTGCTATGGGGGCCGCAACCGGGGGGTGGCCGACACCAAGCAAACAATGTCACACTGGGTGAGGGAAGCCATTGCTCTAGCCTATGAGGCATGCGGTCAAGCTTTGCCTCTAGGAGTTAGGGCTCATTCTGCCAGAGGGGTAGTAGGCATATTTGGACACAAGGAAAGTCGCAATTAAAAGTTGTCGCAAGCTACAAGAAATATAATAGCAATTATGAGAAAAAATCTTGCAATTACAAGAAACAAAGGCACATTGTGAGAAATCACAATTACACGAAACAAGGTCACAATTAAAGTCTCAATGTTTGACAAAGAGACAGACTGTACTGGATGGCTAACAGAGCTGGAGAGATCATTTTCCATGACTCATAACAACAAAACATTAAAAATAAAAAACAAACAATTGTCTCTGTATTGCCACCCCATTATTGCCATTTATCATAAATGAAATTAAAACTTCTGTTCAACAACAGGAGATGCTTCCTCTGTATTAGATAAATGAGCTATTTCATAAAGTAATAGGGACAAAATCGACCATGGCAAAAAAAGAAAGTGGACATGACACACCGTAAAATGGCGCTTAACGTGTCTGTGGGCTCTGCGTGAAAAACAGTGGCTAATTCTAGATGCCCAGCTGCATTTTTCATGGCAATGTAATAATCTTTCCCTCCATGCCATCTATGAACCACTATAGGGAAAATCCCCCCAGGGCACTAGTTAAGTGAGGCGTCACACAATGAGCCTTACAAGCTGCTGGAACTGAGGCCTCTTGCGTACTCTTTCTCCTCCTGGTATATACTTTATACTAGTTACATTAGAGGCTTAGAGGTCTCTTGTTAAGTGCAATGCATAGATGCTCTAAAAGTGCTTTGATATCATCAGCACAGGATAAAGTACTTCCAGCTGCGGTACAGGTTGAAGTGTGAATTATAAACATAACTGAATGGAAAGTAATATATGGTGTACCAAAAGCGTTTCTTAGAACTTGGTTGGAGAGCTAGATGGATGGAGAAAAAGTTCAGACAGTTTCGTAACTGTGTTAGAACTTTCTGTCTGTGGTTCAATTTGATGTAATTTTTCATTCCCTATAAAGTAAATAGATTTAATGCAACAGATAGTTCTGGTCTCTGAATCTGAGGTGTTCCATAAGTGCTAATAAAGGACCCCAACAACAGTGGGACTTTTCACTCAGCTTGTTTTTATGAGTGAGTCATTCAATCATTCATTTAACACATTGTGTTTCAACGGTTCTATAGGCTTTGTACAGAATCAGAATATATTTTGGCGAAGCAAAAACAAAGTAACTGGCAACACTGTTATCTAAAATGTAAGTTAATTAACATACTTCTGGTTTATTGAATTGGTGTACAAAAGCAATATCCCACTCACATTGTTGTACTGTTTTCCCAAATCAGAAGCACAACATCATTAGTGATTATCTACAGCATGAGGCTGTTCATGTAATCAGCATGAAAGGGAAGTTGTGACCAACTTTACTATAGTATTATGACCTATTTCCGAGTGAAACAGCCATCAAACAAGAAACATAGAGCAGACTTGCATCCATCTGTTGTTAAATGAATTATAAAAATGAGCGCTGTACACCGGACTGGAAGCAGATGAGATACAATGCAGCCTTGCATAGCCGACCTAAAAGTAAATAAATGATATACACCGATCAGGCATAACATTATGACCAGTGAAGTTGAAGTGAACAGGTTGAATAACAGTGAATAACACTGAATATCTCTATCACGGCACCTGTTAGTGGTTGTGATATATTTGGCAGTAAGTGAACATTTTGTCCTCAAAGTTGATGTATTAGAAGCAGGAAAAATGGGCAAGCTTAAGGAATTGAGCGAGTTTGACCAGGGCCAAATTGTGATGGCTAGACGACTGGGTCAGATCATCTCCAAAACTGCAGCTCTTGTGGGGTGTTCAAAAGAGGAAGGAACAGTGGTGAACTGGCGACAAGGTCATGGCCTTTTTTTTGTTGATAGAAACATGAGAAGAAGGTATGGTAAAATAGAGGGGGGATGAGATTGAGACATAACACTACCTAAAAAAAAAAAAATATTCTATTATGACTAATTGCTAGGTCAATTCTACATGTTTCTTTACATGGACTTTTTATTTATTTATTTAAGTTTGACCCACTTAGTTGTTTAGTATTTCAGTGTCAAGTCAATGTGTCTGTGCAGATTCCTCTGTGCAGCTTCCTCCATAAGGGCTTCAGCCACACTTCAGAAAATCTTGTTTCTCATTGGCAAAACCCCCTGCTGTCAGCAGACTATAATGTGCCATGGAGCAAACTGTCTCAGACAACATCTTTCTCACCCCTTAGAATTTCAAAATCATTGGGGGCTCAACAATATGTTTATCCCTCAATCACTCTTGAGCAGTGCTTAATTTGTAAATTAATAATTGCCATATCCAAAACGACAATTAAAAGGCGCTGTGACCAACACTGACCAAACAACTTAAGTTTTCCCAGAACAAACAATGACGTCACTAAACGGTGGTAACACAACTAAATAATAGCACCATTCACAAGTTTCTGCACAGCCTAGTTTATTATTCTGTCACATACATAGCTATGTTAAGACCAAATGAAAAATATTTTTAACATTTTGCTGAAATTAATTTATTTTTAATAGAATATTTGTCAGGTATGCTCACTGCACACAAAACAATAAGTAATAAGCATTAACCAATAAGAGTGATTTTGAACTTAAGAAAGCTGATTGGTGAAAAATATATATATTGAGGGCCAATAGCAAAACATAACCTCCAAATACATCTTCATAAACCCATGCTCACTCTGTCTTGCTCTGTCTCACATGCACACACGCACTTGCACCATGTAATGCACTTGTTAATGCCCAATCATTTAAAAACAAATTCCAGTGTTGTGCCGAGTTCTGTGATCATCTGAATTGTGTGACCCTAGTAGGCGCTAGGAACGCAAAAATCCAAAATATGTCTTTTTATTGAACAGGATCCTGCTTTATCTCTTGAGACAGCTAAAGCGAGACGCGTCGAGCGAGATTTTGCCCTTTTACAAGATATTGTGGCTTCAGAAGCACAAATGTTGTGCATGTGGAAGTAAATTAAATTCTTCTCTTGTTCCTTGAGTGAACATGAGAGCCTTTTCTCAAGTCTTAAAGCTACAGCTTTGGTGCTAGGTAATGCTATTTTACTAATGCTCCATGCCTAGTAACAATTACAAGGGAACATAAATCAAAATGTATAAATCCACAGCAGTACAGGGTAGATCAGAAGGCCAATTTTAACAAATTAATTATGAGATATACACAAATCTTAGCTCAGTCTTCCTCCTGCAAACTGTGAGCTTAAGATGTAATGTTTTGCACAGTGTTTTCTACAGCCAAGCTGTAATTACAGTAAATGGCAGTGTTCTGACAGAGTAAACAGAGGCACCCTGCTCAATTTCTGACAGTGGTCTCTCAACATCGGACTGTAATTACCCGTCTAGATTGAGCACAGCAGTTTCTTCACAGCCCTATGACTGCTGAATAGTGACACATTAGAATTTGTCTAGAGAGTTTTAATGTGTGAGTGTAAGAGAAGGCGATTGGGAGACAGGGATTTGGCATTAATTCCATTGTGCTATATGGCCATTTAGAGTGTGATAACTTAGTTCCCTTGCGATACTACACGAGTACTGCGTCGTTTGTCTTATTAATATAAATAAGACAAGACGCTACGGGGAAAACTCCTTTTTCTCCAATTCTGAAGCCTTTATACAATCACGCAGTGAATACTGCACGTCAACTGGTTCAAAAAGTGAAAGAAATTGAACCAATGACGGCGCGGCACGCGAGAGCCAATGGTGAGCGAGCCCGCTGAAATGGGCGGAGACTCGTGCTATAAAAGCAGCCGTTTCACCATGGCAACTCGATTAATTCTCCTTCAGCGACGCAGATATCTTCTCACTGGAACTCGGATTGAAGCCGCCTCACCTGCAAGCAGCTGGACTCGCCGCTCTCAAGCAGCTCTCGCCGCTCTCAAGCAGCTCTCGCCCGCGCAGCCACTGCTTTGAGTAGCCGGACGACAGCATGTCTCTAGCGGCGTCGGAGGCCGAGGAGTGGTCGGGCTTACTGCATGACCCCGCCCCCTTGCTATCTTTGGAGCTGATTGACACCAGAGCGTCTACGGACTCGGAGCTCTATCGTGTGCTGTCAAAAGCGGAACAGCTCGGTTTAGAGTGGTCTGCGCCTGAAGAACCCACGGGCAGCCGCTTAGACGAGTGGTTCCTGCCCGGATAACGTCAAGCTCCATCTCAGTGATCCGCGCCCTTTTTTGCGCCCTTTTTTCCTGAAGTGCACATTGAGCTGACAAAATCATGGCGTGCCTTACTCAGCCCGCCTTCACTCTTCTGCCTCTCACGCTCTCACGTCTGTTGACGGTGCCGGGCAGAAGGGTTATGATAAGCTGCTTCCACTGGACGAAGCTGTGGCCGCACATCTGTGCCCGCCCGCCACCATTGGCTGGAAAACCAAGGCCGCTCACTCATCCAAACCTTGCCGTACCACCTCGGCCATTGCTGGATGTGCTTACACCTCTGCTAGCCAGGCAGCATCTGCTTAACACTCTATGGCGATTCTCCAAGTGTATCAAGCAAAGCTGCTTAAGGATTTGGATGAGGCTGGACACGACTCTGCCACATTCAGGGAGCTGTGCAGCACCACGGATCTGGCTCTGCGCGCCATGAAGATGACGGCGCAGGCCATTGGTCGCTCGATGGCCAGCTTAGTAGTGTTGGAGCGCCACTTGTGGCTGAACTTAACCGAGATCAAGGACGCGGATAAGGCCGTTTTTCTTGACTCGCCAATCTCCTCCACTGGTCGCCGTCGATGGCTTCGCAGAGCGCTTCATGGCAGCACAAAAGTCATCCCAAGCCATGCAACACTTTTTGCCAAAGCTCTCCACTTCCTCTACAAGTCGCCAGCCACCAAACCGGCGCCTAGCTCCGATCACAGACGGTGCTCATGCTCCGCTAGGTGCCAGCCCCCTCCGGTGTGACAGGGCCCCCGACCCAAGATAGTGTTGGACCCTGCAGCCCAGAAGCCGGCCTGATGGCCAGGAAAGGAAGAGGAGGAAGCTAAGTCCCGCTGCGGCCAGACCACCCTCCAAAATGCCTCGCCCAGTTTTCCCGTCACCCCGTTCAGTTCCGGGTGCTCGAAAAAGAATGTTTGTTGCCCACACAGAGCCTGTTCTCATGCCCTGCTTGGGAGCTGTTATAGCGGAAATAAAAATCAAACATACTCAAAAAGAGAGCAAATTTCCTCTTTCCTCTTCCACCACACACATGCACACCAATCCCTCACTGCGACTTAGTGCCTGTATTAATTCAGCCCCTCGCCACACGGGCCGAGGCCTGGCAGGCCATCCCCGGAGTGTTAGCCTGGGTTCTGAACATAATAAAACTAGGTTATGTACTCCAATTCGCTCGAAAACCCCCGTTTTTCAACACCGTGGTTGAAACCTCTGTGGAAAGCAAGGATGCTCATGTCCTGCGTTCCGAGGTAAACATCATGCTGGTGAAAGGAGCTATAGAAATAGTTTTCCCAGTGCTAAGCGAGTCAGGGTTTTACAGCAGGTACTTCCTCGTCCCCAAAAAGGATGGCGGTCTAAGACCCATCCTCGATCTCAGACAGACATCTAAACAGGGCCCTAATAAAGCGCTCATTCAGAATGATCACTCTGAAGCAGATCTTCCTGCAAATATGCTTGGGAGACTGGTTCTTTACCCTGGATCTGAAAGATGCTTATTGTCACATCCAGATAGCCCCCCCTCACAGGCGGTTCTTGAGATTCACCTTCGAGGGAGTGGCATATCAATATCCGGTACTGCCGTTAGGCCTACACGAAGTGCATGGATGCAGCTCTCTCCCCTCTGAGACAGATGGGAGTGCGCATTCTAAATCTCGACAACTGGCTCGTTCTGGCCCAGTCGGAGGCCAAACTAATATTCCACAGATCCGTTATTTTCAACCACTTAGAGTGCTTGGGTCTCAGGGTAAATTTTGCGCTCATTATCCCCCAGCCAACGTGTATCGTTCCTGGGAAGAATTTTAGACTCAACCCTTTTGAGGGCCACAGTCACTCCAGAGCGCACTCAGGTCATTCGGCAGCTCATGCAAACATTTACACCCGGGGTTTTTCTACCGCTCAGAACGTTTCAGAAAATGCTAGGCCTTATGAGCTCAGTATCTCCAGCTCTGCAGATGGGGTTGCTTCACATGCGCCCTCTGCAGTTCTGGCTGAAACCGCGGGTTCCGCCCTCAGCCTGGCACCACGGCCGTCACTTGCTCAAGGTGAACCAGGCATGTGTCACAGCCCTGGACGAACCCTTGCTGGTTCAAGCAAGGTGCTATGGACAAAAGGAAAGCTGTTTTCAAAGACGCCTCCAAGACAGGTTGGGGAGCACTGTGCGACAACCGCCCAGCCTTTGGGGCTTGGAGCAGCCTGGAAAGCAAGCTACATATCAACCGCCTAGAAATGATGGCGGTATATCGAGCTCTCCAGGTCTTTCTTCCTCTTCTGGTGGGACACCACGTCTTAGTGAGATCAGACAACATGACAGTGGCCCCTTTCAAAACCCCTCTTCACTCTGGTGAAAACCATCCTAGAGTGGGCTCAGTGCAATCTACTCTCTCTGAGAGCAGCACACATACAGGGTGTACTGAACGTTGGTGGCGGACATGCTGCCCCGGAGCAACCTTCCTTCAGAGGAATGGTCGCTCCACCCCCGCTCGGTTCAGAAGATTTGGGATGTTTTCGGGAAGGCAGAAGTCAACCTCTTTGCCTCAGAAGACAATCATCACTGCCCAACATATTTCTCAAAAGTCAGGTATGTGCTGGCCCGCAATTGACACAGCCTTCTCCTTTATGCTTTTTCCCCGATCGCTCTGATTCCCCAGGTAATCAAGCGAGTCAGGGAGGAACAGACACAAGGTTCTCCTGGTGGCTCCTCTTTGGAGGACCCAACCATGGTTCTCAGAGCTGTCTCGGTTATCGCCACTGAAGAGGGACAATTTGGCACCCCAGACCCGAGCTGTGGGATCTTCATGTGTGGTTTCTCAACGGGAGCCCCTAAAACTAAATTTTAAACACTATCTCTCAGGCCAGAGATCCGTCTACAAGACGCCTCTATGCCTCAAAGTGGGCCGTCTTCACCTCCTGGTGCAAAACCCGGGGCGACGATCCTCTAAACTGTGACATATCTCAGATATTGTCATTCCTTCAAGACTTAATGGATAGAGGCCGTTCCCCCTCTACTCCTAAAGTCTATGTTGCGGCTATAGCAGCTTCACACGCTCCTATAGCAGGGCAGTCTATAGGAAGAAACGATCTTGTTGTTCGCTTCCTCAAGGGCTCCAGGAGACTAAACCCTCCTCGTCCTCTCACAGTCCCTACTTGGGAACTGTCTGTGGTTCTTAGGGGCCTTACAAGCCCTCCATTTAAACCAATCTAGACTGCTGACCTTCGACCCCTGTCGCTAAAAACCGCCTTGCTGCTTGCGCTGGAATCGGTTAAGCATGTGGGAGACCTGCAGGCGCTCTCTGTGAGCCCCTCGTGTCTTGAGTTTGGGCCTAACGACTCTAAGGTCGTCCTGAAACCTAGACATTGATACGTTCCAAAAATCCTATCTACCCCCTTTAGGGCGCAGATGGTAGGTCTCTCCGCCCTTCCTCCTTCTCAGGATGAACAGGAGTTGAACCTTCTCTGCCCTATCAGAGCCCTGAGGACGTACATTGATCACTCCGCCTCTTTTCGGCAGGCGGAGCAGCTCTTTGTTTGCTTTGGTGCCGCACGAATGGTCTTCCGGTCACAAAGCCTAGACTATCTAGATGGATAGTAGACGCCATAGCTCTTGCGTACTCTTCTTTGGGCCTTCAGTGTCCCTTGGGAGTCAGAGCACACTCCACGAGAGGCATGGCCTCCTCATGGGTGTGGTCATCTTGCGTTTCTATTGATGACATCTGTGTGGCGGCTGGCTGGGCCTCACCGTCCACATTTGTTAGATTTTATAATCTAGAGGTCCCTGCACTTCAATTGCAGGTCCTTTCTGCATGACTGTTGCACTCACGTGTTTTTGTTATATCCCCGACTAAATCTGGGAGTAACCACTGTCTACCCCATATAGTCATAAACTAGGCCCCTAGAGGCTAGCATTTTATAGCACGAGTCTCAGCCCATTTCGGCGGGTTTGAGCGGGCTCGCTCACCATTGGCTCGCAGGTGCCGTGCCGTCATTGGTTCAATTTCTTTAACTTTTTGAACCAATCAACATGCAGTATTCACTGCATGATTGTATAAAGGCTTCAGAATTTGAGAAAAATGAGCAGTGTCCCCGTAGCGTCTTGTCTTATTTACATTAATAAGACGTACAACGCAGTACTCGTTTCGTATCTAAGGGAACCAAGGTTATGTTAGTAACCATGTACGTTATTTTAACACAAACTTAAAATGTAGGATTAGTATACAAGAAAAAAAAATCGAATTTGTTCTGTGTTTGTTGCTTTCTCCCAGTAACACAACAGAGCTAAAGTAAGTTATAATAAACGTCTTTGCACACTGAGTCACCTCATCCGGTGGCTCTGAATTTTACAAAACCCCTCTCAAAATGCTTGCTTTGGATGTAAAAAATGCAGAAAATCCCACTGGAGTTTTACCCAAAAAGAAAGCAACAAGTTTGGCGTATCAAACGTATCCAAATCGGATCTTATTAAAACAACATCAATAAACGACATGTTAATACCTCAGCCATTCTTTTTAATTCTACAAAATACAAATGCCATAAACAATTATAATAAATTATAAATAAATAAAGAATTTGGTAACGTTTTAGATTACAGCCCAGAAAGTACTGCGTAAGTAAAGCGAATTTACAGCATAACTTTTGGTAATTATAGTGTTACTATAAAGTAAGTGCGTGTAGTTATAAAGGAACAATATGTAATATTTGGGGAATAAAGGGGTATGTTACGGTACAGAAGGGACAGAGACAATGGATAAAGGGAAGTGGTGTTTATTGAGCAGAGCAGCGGCTGACGAATGTGCAGGTGGAGTGTGTAGATGATCGTGAGTGGTGGATGATGATATCTTGAGGTGATCGTTGGGAAGGTTTGGAGAGGAGATCACTGGAGAGAGAGTTGGAGCTGAAGAGAAGATGGAGACACACACACACACAAGGCTGGAACGCTGGAGGCTTTGGAGGGAATAACGGGAGAAGGTAAGTAGCATAAAGCAAGTCCTTGAAGTTTAGCATAGAGGTATGTACCAACATACAAACGAGACCGGACAGTGACTGTGAGTGTGTGTGTGCCTTAAGTACTGGTGGTGATTGGTGCGTTGATGAGGTGCAGGTGCGCGTGATCAATACTCAGGGGAAGGCGTGCGCTGTGATTGAGTGACGTGGGAGCCTGGCGGGTCTGTGACAGGGTAACTATCAGGAAAATTAACATTATTTATACTGTAAGTATTTTTTAATTAAGGGGTAATTATCCATGTAGTTACAGGGTAAGTATGAATCTACGGGTTGTAAATTAAAGTGGTGCTTGTTCCCCTCTTGTTTCATGTAGTTACAGGGTAAGTATGAATCTGCAAGCTGTAAATTAAAGTGGTGCTTGTTCCCCTCTTGTTTTATGTAGTTACAGGGTAAGAATGAATCTACAGGCTGTAAATTAAAGTGGTGCTTGTTCCCCTCTTGTTTCATGTAGTTACAGGGTAAGTATGAATCTGCAAGCTGTAAATTAAAGTGGTGCTTGTTCCCCTCTTGTTTTATGTAGTTACAGGGTAAGAATGAATCTACAGGCTGTAAATTAAAGTGGTGCTTGTTCCCCTTTTGTTTTATGCAGTTACAGGGTAAGTATGAATCTACGGGCTGTAAATTAAAGTGGTGCTTGTTCCCCTCTTGTTTCATGTAGTTACAGGGTAAGTATGAATCTGCGGGCTGTAAATTAAAGTGGTGCTTGTTCCCCTCTTGTTTCATGTAGTTACAGGGTAAGTATGAATCTACAAGCTGTAAATTAAAGTGGTGCTTGTTCCCCTCTTGTTTTATGTAGTTACAGGGTAAGTATGAATCTACGGGCTGTAAATTAAAGTGGTGCTTGTTCCCCTCTTGTTTCATGTAGTTACAGGGTAAGTATGAATCTACGGGCTGTAAATTAAAGTGGTGCTTGTTCCCCTCTTGTTTCATGTAGTTAAAGGGTAAGTATGAATCTACGGGCTGTAAATTAAAGTGGTGCTTGTTCCCCTCTTGTTTCATGTAGTTACAGGGTAAGTATGAATCTGCGGGCTGTAAATTAAAGTGGTGCTTGTTCCCCTCTTGTTTTATGTAGTTACAGGGTAAGTATGAATCTGCGGGCTGTAAATTAAAGTGGTGCTTGTTCCCCTCTTGTTTTATGTAGTTACAGGGTAAGTATGAATCTACGGGCTGTAAATTAAAGTGGTGCTTGTTCCCCTCTTGTTTCATGTAGTTACAGGGTAAGTACAATAAAAACACGTACACAATCTGATATCACTCGGAAATCTTTATTTGAAAACTTTAAATTTAAAACAGATTTACAACACTTATTAGTTTATCTTGCTTGGCTTCTCCTCCTCTTGTTCCTCTTCTTATTCGTTCTTGCCACAGATTAATCTTAAGAAAGAATCCTATGTCTCTAGCTATTCTGTAGCTATATTATGTATTTAAAGAAAATACAGTGCACGCAGAAATGCCCTCACCGTTTACTCATCTTTTACCCTCATGCCATCCGAGATGTATACGACTTTCTTTCTTCAGATGAACAGATGAAAATAAATAATCTCTGATAATAAAAACTCATTTGGGTTCCTAAAAGTTGAAGCATCAAACAGCACATACAGCAATAACTACAGCAATCCATACGATCCCAATTGATGAATCAATGTCTTCTAAACTGAAACGTTAAGTGTTTGTAAGAAAAATACCAATATTTAAAAAAAAAAAAAGTCATCTGCGTGAATGAGAGGGTTGACTTCACGCTTGACGTAACTTGAAGCGTGACTGGTCACGCAGATGTCGGATGCCGTCTGTTTTTATTTTATTTTATTTTATTTTTATTAATGCTCACAACAGTAAACAAACAATAACATAATATATAGAGACGCCAGAGAGTCGCCACTTGTGCGAGAACGTCATGAAAGCTTGAAGCTTCTTTACTCACGCATGCGCTGGTAACAGCTGGTCGGATGTGAAAAGATTAGTTAATCAGATCATTTCTGGATGTACTTTTTCTTTTAATAAATAATAATACAGAATATCAAAAGACATGGGATTGCTCTTAAGATCCATCATTGGAAATAACGAAAAAGAAGAAGAGGAAGAGGAACAAGAGGAGGAGAAGCCAATCAAGAGAAACAGAAAAGGGACAAAACGTGCCTCTTTCTGTCAGGACGTTATTATTTGAAATGAAAAGTTTATTTTTAAAAAATGAATAAAAAGTGTCATAAATCTGTTTTGAATTAAGTTGTTTTTCAATAAATGTTTCCGAGTGATATCAGATTTTGTACATGTTTTTTATTGTACTTACCCTGTAACTACATGAAACTATTACCAGCCCGCAGATTCATACTTACCCTGTAACTACATGAAATAACAAGCACCACTTAGCCTACCCTGTAACAACATGGATAATTACCCCTTAATTAAAAAAATACTTTCAGTAAATCATTTGTTAATTTTCCTGATAGTTAACCCTTTATTCCCCAAATAGTACATATTGTTCCCTTATAACTACACGTACTTACTTTATAGTTACACTATAATTACTGAAAGTTACGCTGTAAATTAGCTTTAGTTACACAGTACTTTCCGGGCTGTAATCTAAAGCGCTACCCAAAATTGTATGGTTCATGTTCAAGTTGGTCACGCAAATTCGCTGTGTTGACTTGAAAATGTCACGTGGTTTGAAAGTGATTGCTGTGTGAGTTGTTTCTCTACATCTCTATACTACTGCAATATACAACTGCACTTTGAAACTAAGTCTTTTTAACACTGATGGATAATTATCCTTTTTACAAATATTTTTTTAAGTTAAAAACATAACAGCAAGATCTGAAAATGCATTTCACTCCTTTAACATTATAATTGTTCTATATATTATGGCTCAAATAAATAAATGATTGTGATTTGCAAATATTGCTAATAATTCATGTTCAGAACACTGCTATTTCAGGCAGGTTAAAACATTTCAGTCTCAGCATGTAGTGCAAAACTGTATTTTGTCATGCTGCACACAAGAACACCTGATATAGGTCAATCTTAGTAGCTCAATGGCCTCGTTCTAAATTTCAGAATGACACTCACCTAATCAGGACAATGAAAGTTCTATTTTTTTCTTCTCAATTTATGCTTAGGCAATTTAGAGACTAAAACACAGTCTTTGTTAGGTTAGTTATTCCCAGAAGCTCGCCGGAGGTATTAGTCGTAAGTGATTTTGGAGGCTATAATTAATTCAGAGCACGTACTAAAAACCAGAGAGAATCTATCCATTAGCACAATGATCATTTTATCTCGTCAATATGTGAGAAGCATATTTACAATTTAACCAATTGTCTTTAAGGATTTTATCTGGTTCCTCGGTTTGTAGTTGACTTTAAAACAGACTGATAACTACACTATATTGCCAGTTTTGGGACACCCCTCCAAATCCTTGAATTCAGGTGTTCCAATCACTTCCCTGGTCACAGGTGTATAAAATCAAGCAACTCCCTTACGAAAATGAACCATGGTTTTACTACAAATAAAACCAAAAAAACACGGTTATTGTAGTTAAACCATGGTAACCACAAATTAACCATGGTTTTGCTACTCTAACCATAGTTTAACCATGGTATTTGTGTTAAAACTGTGGTTATATAAATGGTAATCAATTAGCCAAAAAAATTATGGTTACTACACTTTTACTATAATAAAACCATGGTTATTTTTCGTAAGGGCTAGGCATGCAGGCTGCTTCTACAAACATTTGTGAAAAAATGGGTCGCTCTAAGGAGCTCAGTGAATTCAAGTGTACCGTGATACTTACCTGACTGCATTGTGCCAAGTGTTAAGTTTGGTGGAGGGGGGATTATGGTGTGGGGTTGTTTTTCAGGGTTTGGGCTTGACCCCTTAGTTCCAGTGTAAGGAACTATTAATGCTTCAGCATACCAAGACATTTTGGACAATTTCATGCTCCCAACTTTGTGGGAACAGTTTGGGGATGGCCCTTTCCTGTTCCAACATGACTGTGCACCAGTGCACAAAGCAAGGTCCATAAAGACATGGATGAGCGAGTTTGGTGTGGAGGAACTTGACTGGCCTGCACAGAGTCCTGACCTCAACCCGATAGAACACCTTTGGGATGAATTAGACTGGAGACTGTGAGCGAGGCCTTCTCGTCTAACATCAGTGCCTGACCTCACAAATGCGGTTCTAGAAGAATGGTCAAAATTCAAATAAACACACTCCTAAACCTTGTGGAAAGCCTTCCCAGAAGAGTTGATGCTGTTATAGCTGCAAAGAGTGGGCCAACTCCATATTAAACCCTACAGATTAAGAATGGGATGTCATTAAAGTTCATGTGCATGCAAAGGCAGGTGTACCAAAACTTGTTGGCAATATAGTGTATCAAGCTGGCAGCTAGAGATTTGTGTTTTGGACTGTGTCTGTTCCCTTTCAGTCGGTCACGTTCAGTGTATGTCGGAACTGACCGACGAATTGGGATCTGTTTTCAGAGACCAGTCTACTTCGAGTGATTAAAAACGAGCCAATGGCTCTCTTTCCTGGGTGCTGGTGTGATGGCGTGAGTCAGTGAGTGGCCGCTGCAACATACACTTGTTCCTGTGTTGGTTGGCTGGGCGTTTCCGTTCTTTGAGTGCTCACATGCAGGCTTGCAATTGGACTGCTGTGAGCCAAGGCCATCTCCCTGAGTGCTTCAGCACTTCTAAAGTATTTCCTTCTAAAAGAGCAACACGGTTTGACCCTGCGTCCTTTTCAAGATGTCATTCAAACCATGTGTTTCTGGATGCGCTTGTTTCCTGTCCTCATTTGACGGCCACGAGCTCTCTTGCATATAAACGTGAGATTGTGTTCGTGGGTGATCCATGTTCTCTCAGGAGAACGTGATCACGATGGCGCGTTGTTCGTCTCACCTTTCTCGTAAGGGCTTGAGTGTTCAGCACGCCGTGTGCCGTCGAGCACCTGCTGACAGCGGGGGTTGTCACGGCAACCCAGCGCGTCACTCGGCGCTCTAGATGCGCGATCAAGACTATGAAACCTCAAACCTATTCCCTGATCTAATTTATTTTCTGGTGCACCAGAAAAGGGCTACTTCGGCTAATAAGCCTTGGTGACCTGAGGATTACAGTGGAGCTTCCCCGCCAGGTACATCTCCTCGGGCCCCCACTCCTCTATCGCATCACGAGCGTGCTGAGACTTTGTTCGTGGGTGGTTCATGTTCTCTCATGAGAACATGGCCATGTCGGCGCGTTGTTCATCTTGCCTTTTTCATAGGGGCTTGGGTGTTCAGCGCGCCGTGTGCCATCGAGTCTGACGGCCACGCTCACTGTCTCACATGCCTGCTGGTAGCTTACAGATGGGATTGCTGGTCCTAAAAAAAAAAGCGTTTAATTTGGGGCTCTGGCAGAGGACAGATGTCAATTGCTGCATCGGAGAGAGGGCTGTTATGCGCTGGAAATGATAATGCTGAGTTTCACACTATAATAGTGTGTGCTCATGCTGAATCAGATTCAGAGTTGACAGCCATGCTTTCCTGGGTGGCTGAGGCATAGTGCAATGCGTAAATCGCCTTGCCTGCCCCTGTGCCTTTTTTTCCCGGATGTGCATTGGAAAAATTTAGTAGTTGAACTATTTGTGTCAAAATATGGAACACCAAAAGGGCAATAATCTGTATAAGTTTTTCCCTCTCTCACTACCCTCTGTCCTGCATGCACGAGGGTAGTCCCGACCCAGGGGTTATGCAGGAACTGCGTGCGGTGATGGACCTCGCTCTCTGGGTAATGGAAGTCACTGCACGCTCTCTGGGTCAGGCGATGTCCACACTAGTGGTCCAGGAATGTCACCTGGGGCTAAACCTGGCAGATATGTGTGAGCCCGACAACGCTCCTGTCTGTCAGGCTGGCCTCTTCGGCGACACCATCAAGAACTTCGCCCAGCAGTTCTTGGTGGCCCAGAAGCAGACGGAGGCAGTTTAAAAAACATCCTACACCCCAACGACCAGCTGCTGCCTCCACCCAGTACTGACTGCATTGGCCTCAATCAAGAGGGTGGGGGACCTGCATGCACTTTCGGTCAAAGAATCGTGCCTAGAATCCGGGCAGGCCAACTCTCACGTTGTCCTGAGACCCCGGCCTGGATACGTGCCCAAGGTTCCTACCACTCCCTTCCGGGACCAGGTGGTGAACCTGCAAGCGCTGCCTTCGGAGGAGGCAGACCCAGCCCTAGCTTTGCTCTGTCCCGTTCGCACTCTCCGCGCCTACGTGGACCGAACTCAAAGCTTTAGAACCTCAGAGCAGCTCTTCGTCTGTTACGGAGGCCAGCTGAAGGGAAAAGGTTGTCTCCAAGCAGAGGTTGGATAATAATGGTCTAATAATTTTTTGGCCAAAACAAAACATCCAAGTACCATATTCAGAACAATGTTCCCTTTAATTTTTTATTGTCACTGAGTAAACTAAAATCTCTGAGTATGAGATTAAGAACGGTGAGTTACTGTAAATATTTACAAAGCTATATTTTGATCACAATATATCAGTACAATATTATCGACTGATATTATTTTTTATATACACTCACCTAAAGGATTATTAGGAACACCATACTAATACTGTGTTTGACCCCCTTTCGCCTTCAGAACTGCCTTAATTCTACGTGGCATTGATTCAACAAGGTGCTGAAAGCATTCTTTAGAAATGTTGGCCCATATTGATAGGATAGCATCTTGCAGTTGATGGAGATTTGTGGGATGCACATCCAGGGCACGAAGCTCCCGTTCCACCACATCCCAAAGATGCTCTATTGGGTTGAGATCTGGTGACTGTGGGGGCCATTTTAGTACAGTGAACTCATTGTCATGTTCAAGAAACCAATTTGAAATGATTCGAGCTTTGTGACATGGTGCATTATCCTGCTGGAAGTAGCCATCAGAGGATGGGTACATGGTGGTCATAAAGGGATGGACATGGTCAGAAACAATGCTCAGGTAGGCCGTGGCATTTAAACGATGCCCAATTGGCACTAAGGGGCCTAAAGTGTGCCAAGAAAACATCCCCCACACCATTACACCACCACCACCAGCCGGCACAGTGGTAACAAGGCATGATGGATCCATGTTCTCATTCTGTTTACGCCAAATTCTGACTCTACCATCTGAATGTCTCAACAGAAATCGAGACTCATCAGACCAGGCAACATTTTTCCAGTCTTCAACTGTCCAATTTTGGTGAGCTCGTGCTAATTGTAGCCTCTTTTTCCTATTTGTAGTGGAGATGAGTGGTACCCAGTGGGGTCTTCTGCTGTTGTAGCCCATCCGCCTCAAGGCTGTGCGTGTTGTGGCTTCACAAATGCTTTGCTGCATACCTCGGTTGTAACAAGTGGTTGTTTCAGTCAAAGTTGCTCTTCTATCAGCTTGAATCAGTCGGCCCATTCTCCTCTGACTTCTAGCATCAACAAGGCATTTTCGCCCACAGGACTGCCGCATACTGGATGTTTTTCCCTTTTCACACCATTCTTTGTAAACTCTAGAAATGGTTGTGCGTGAAAATCCCAGTAACTGAGCAGATTGTGAAATACTCAGACCGGCCCGTCTGGCACCAACAACCATGCCACGCTCAAAATTGCTTAAATCACCTTTCTTTCCCATTCTGACATTCAGTTTGGAGTTCAGGAGATTGTCTTGACCAGGACCACACCCCTAAATGCATTGAAGCAACTGCCATGTGATTGGTTGATTAGATAATTGCATTAATGAGAAATTGAACAGGTGTTCCTAATAATCCTTTAGGTGAGTGTATATATATATATATATATATATATATATATCTGTATTGATCAACATTAAATTGTTAATTGTGCATTATATCTTTCATTTTTATATTCAAATTATCTTTGCCATCATCGCTTACTCGCTTACTTGATCTGTGAATGTAAACTTCAGCAAATCTCAAAATAAATATACATTTTTCTTATTGTAGGGTAACACTGGGGAAGATGTCCCCCTTAAGAGCAATGTGGATTTACTTTTATATTTGAAAATATTTAGATACAAGTTCCCTTTCAGTCGGTCATGTTCGACGTACGTCGGAACTGACCGACGAATTGGGATCTATTTTCAGAGACCAATCTACTTTGAGTGTTTAAAAATGAGCCAATGAGGATTGGCATGCGGTAGACGCGTCCCACACTCCGCCCCGCAGCACGGGTATAAATACGGAAGTGGAAGTACCGCATATCGTTTTCAACTTCGGAGCCGAACGTTCAGTTCCTACGAAGAGTGTTTTCATTCGAGTTCAAGAGAATCTCCTGGCCAGTGTTGGTGAGACGGCGCTGTCAGCGGTGATCGCATTAGAGCAAACAAACAGCTGTTTTTACAGCTTGCTGGGTTGAGTGCTTTCAGCGGGCTTGCACCCCAGAACCGCTGCGAGCCGCGGTCATTTCCCCTGTGTGCCTCGGCACTGGTCAAAGAGCAAACTCCTTTCTAAAAGAGCTACACGGTTTGACCCTGCGTCTTTTTCAAGATGTCATTCAAACCATGTGTTTCTGGATGCCGACGTTACCTGTCCCCAGCTGACGGACACGATCGCTGTCTCACGTGTTTGGGCGTTCAGCACACTGAGGCGGCTTTCGTGGATGACTCATGTTCCCATTGCGGGAACATGACCATCGCAGTATTACGGTCCAGGCTCGACTACCTTAAAAAAGGTGGAGTCCCATTGCGCATCCCCCGATCTAGTGGCCCTCCTGCCCCGAAGCAAAGGGCTGCTACTTTGGCTGATGCCTTTAATGGGGACCTGAGGGTTACTGTGAGGGCACTCCCGCTGGGCCAACAGGCTCCTCGGGCCCCTCCCCCCTCCGCTGCGCCGGTTGAGCTTCCGGAAGAGCATGATTTTTCTTCCCGCGGGGGACCAGCTGTTACTTTCGGGGCTCCGGTTGAGGATATGGTTTCGATCGCCGCATCGGGGGACGAGCTAATGGACTCTGGAGATGAAGATTCGGCAGCGCTGCCCTCTTCGGGTGTGGTAGCGTTGCCCGAGTCCGATCCAGAGGCCACGGCTATGTTTTCCCGGGCCGCCGCGAGTGTCGGGCTCGAGTGGAACCCTCCACCGTGTCCCGAACCCTCGCGGCTAGACGATTGGTATCTCGGGACGGCCCGTGCTGGTTCTCAGCGCCCCGCCCCAGTGCCTTTCTTTCCGGAAGTGCATCAGGAGCTCACAAAGTCGTGGACAGCGCCTTATAGCGCTAGAAACCGATCGACTGACTCCTCCGTCCTCACTACCCTCGACAGTGGCGTGGCGAAGGGTTACGTGGAGATCCCCCCAGTGGAGCGGCCGTTGCGTACATCAACCGTCAGGGTGGTCTACGCTCCCGTTGCATGCTCTGGCTCGCCCGCGATCTCCTCCTGTGGAGTCAGAAGCGTCTGAGGTCGCTTCGGGCCATTCACATCCCAGGTGCACTGAACCAGACAGCCGACGAGCTCTCTCATCAGCCGACACCTCCGGGAGAGTGGCGACTCCACCCCCGGAGCGTCCAGCTGATAT
Organism: Rhinogobio ventralis; assembly: GCA_039654625.1. Lineage (NCBI taxonomy): Eukaryota > Metazoa > Chordata > Actinopteri > Cypriniformes > Gobionidae > Rhinogobio > Rhinogobio ventralis. The sequence goes on from CM077199.1 coordinate 8,185,589, forward strand.
GGGACCTCTTCGGAGCCGTGCAGGTAGACCTGTTCGCCTCTCCGGACTCGACCCATTGCCAGTTGTATTACTCCCTGTCCGGGGGCACCCTCGGTACAGATGCACTGGCGCACAGCTGGCCCCAGGACCTACGCAAGTATGCGTTTCCCCCAGTGAGCCTTCTCGCACAGACACTGTGCAAGGTCAGGGAAGACGAGGAGCAGGTCTTGCTAGTTGCGCCCTACTGGCCCAACCGGACCTGGTTCTCCGAACTCTCACTCCTCGCGACAGCCCCTCCCTGGCCGATTCCCCTGAGGAAGGACCTTCTTTCTCAGGGACGGGGCACTCTATGGCACCCGCGTCCAGACCTCTGGAGACTCCATGTCTGGTCCCTGGACGGGACGCGGAGGTTCTAGGTGGTCTGCCACAGGCAGTAGCAGACACCATTGCTTCAGCTAGAGCTCCCTCTATGAAGCGCCTCTATGCGCTGAAGTGGAACCTGTTCGTTGAATGGTGCTCTTCCCGCGGGAAGACCCCCGAAGGTGTTCGATTAATGTCGTGCTTGCTTTCCTACAAGATGGGTTGGAGAGAAGGCTGTCTCCCTCCACCCTCAAAGTGTACGTCGCCGCAATAGCAGCGTATCACGATGTAGTCGAAGGTAAGTCCTTAGGTAAGTACAACTTAATCGTCAGGTTCCTCAGAGGTGCGAGGAGACTAAATCCTCCTCTGCCAACCTCGGTACCCTCTTGGGACCTAGCCCTGGTGCTCAGAGCGCTCCAGGGCCCTCCCTTCGAGCCTTTGCAGTCAGGAGCACTGTCTTCATGGACAGGATGTTTAGCTCGACTGACTGCAAAGGCTCGAAGGGAGGGCCCTGGAGCGCTCTGAGCACCAGGGCTAGGTCCCAAGAGGGTAGGGGACCTGCATGCACTTTCGGTCAACGAATCATGCCTAGAATTCGGGCCGGCCAACTCTCACGTTGTCCTGAGACCCCGGCCTGGATACGTGCCCAAGGTTCCCACCACTCCCTTCCGGGACCAGGTGGTGAACCTGCAAGCGCTGCCTTCGGAGGAGGCAGACCCAGCCCTAGCTTTGCTCTGTCCCGTCCGCGCTCTTCGCGCCTACGTGGACCGAACTCAAAGCTTTAGAACCTCAGAACAGCTCTTCGTCTGTTACGGAGGCCAGCAGAAGGGAAAGGCTGTCTCCAAGCAGAGGTTAGCCCACTGGATAGTGGATAGTGGATTGTTGGCCTACCAGTCCCAAGACGTGCCTTGCCCGCTCGGGGTGCGAGCTCACTCCACTAGGAGTGTAGCCTCCTCAGTTCCGACGTACGTCGAACGTGACCGACTGAAAGGGAACGTCTCGGTTACGTATGTAACCCTCGTTCCCTGAAGGAGGGAACGGAGACGTACGTCCCGTCGCCAGGTGCTGTGCTTCAGCTGTAGGCCGAGCCACTTAGCCGGCTCCTCAGTTGTAAAGCGATATGCGGTACTTTCACTTCCGTATTTATACCCGCGCTGCGGGGCGGAGGGTGGGACGTGTCTACCGCATGCCAATCCTCATTGGCTCGTTTTTAAACACTCGAAGTAGATTGGTCTCTGAAAATAGATCCCAATTCGTCGGTCAGTTCCGACGTACGTCTCTGTTCCCTCCTTCAGGGAACGAGGGTTACATACGTAACCGAGACGTTTAGCAATGTGTTATTATAGGAAACACATAGAAACATTTGCTAATGTAGTTGTTATAGAACAAAATGTAAAAATATTCAAAGAGGCCATCTTAACCCACTATTGGGGTAAGTTGGCCCCCTACCTGGGGTAAGAATCCCTGGTATATTAATAAGAATATTATTCTTATTGTGGTATTACAGTTATTACATATTATATTTACATATTGAATTGCCCATATTTTAATTGAAGATGTCATAGCAACACTATGAATTCACATTTAATGATTTCACTCAACTAACCAATATGTTTTAATGAAAGCAAAGATGTCTGAAATGTATATCTAATTCATGGAAATACTAAATAATAATCACATGAATTATAATAATTAGTAAATTTTAAAAATAATAACACTAGCAACAACATGCCACTTCTTTATCTTTTTTCTTCAAAATAAAAACTATAACTTTTACTCCACAAATTTAAAAACATTACATGTGTCCTCAAATTCCTCATTAACAAAAAGTTTGATATTCTACATAATACAATGTCAAAAATGACTATTTTCCACAGACACAAAATTAGATCAAATCGTGCGTGAATTTTAATTCTGAAAACGTCTTTGTCAGCCTAACTATTTCCTTGCATTTATCACATGTGAAACCCTCATCACTGACAGAGAAGGCTACACTATACCTGTGGCAGTGCAAGCATCAATAACAGGAAAAGATACCATGGCTGCGTCCGAAATCTTAAAAATGCTGCCTTCGGAGGACGCATTCCAAAGTAGGAAGGCTTCAAGGCACATCCGTATTTATTGTTAGCTTCACTTCCTGTCTCCTGAGATACCGTCATCTGATCGATTTTTGAAGACAGGATAGATGTATCATTTACTGCCTTTGATATCCCACAATCCTGTGCTTTATATTCTGAAAAATAATGATGGTGTCTGAAAGTTGCGGTTGGTAAAGTTTCTGTTTAAAGGTACATTACTATCATTACAACTCTCAGGAAGATTTTTAGCATGGTAATGGATATTAGGTCTTGGCAGAATAGATCTGATATGCTGCTGCTGATTACATACACAACACTCTTCTGTGAGCATGTAAGACATGCTGCTGCACAAATAGCATAGATCAATTATCCCAAAATAATCTATACAGGTGGAGCTGGGGAAAGTGGAGGGTTTTAGACGAACTCTGAAAGCGAGCTGCAAACGGCTATAGAGAATGGTAACCAGCCATTTAAATGTTGAGCAGCAAGCTCATTGGCTGTGATGCAACATGGACTAATCAGCTGTGCCAAGTAGTTAACGTTGTAATTACCATCAGTTTGCGTTAAGGACCCATCAGCCTGTGCCATCTAGAGTTTCGTGACAGAACTAGGCATTTGACCAATGTTTATCACCTTTGATGCCATTTCTAGCAAGAAATTACTATTGTAGTAATTAAAGCTGCAGTCCGTAACTTTTTTTTGGTTAAAAATGATCCAAAAATCAATTTAAGCAAGTACACAACAAGCCAGTATTCAAAACTATCTCCTGACCATAGCCCCATTCACAACGGTAAGCTTATAATAATGCGTTATAATTAGAGTGGAATGGTGGATTTCCGTGGGAAATTCAAGCATGTCTTTGCATCATTACGTCATGTCTGTACACAAAGTGTTACAATCTGGTTATGCAGCAAGGGAAAACAGGATGCGGACTTCAAATAATAGATGGGTTTAATTCAAATAATAGTAGAGTACAAAAACAGGACACAACCAAACAACAGGGTAACGCAAACGAGAACGGACAATGAGTGCAGAGGAGTGAGACAATATAAAGGGAGTGCTAACGAAGACGACCAGGTGCAGGGAATCCAGGGAGAGCGGGAGAGATGAGAAGTGAGTTCAGGTGCAGGACAGGGAGGATCATGGGAAATGGAGTCTGGGACAGGCGTGGGTTGTAACATTACCTCCCCCTCCCGGTAGGCACGTCCTCGCACCTTAGATGTAACGACCGGGGAGGGGGGGTGGGCGCCCTTGTACGGAGGTCTCCAGGGCGGGCTCGAGGAGGGCTGGAACGGGCTCGAGGAGGGCTGGAGTGACTGGTTCACTCCAGAAGTCTATAAGCCACCCTTCTTCTACTGGCTCTGGCGTGGCGGCGGCCATCTTAGCCGGAGAGGGCTCTGGCGTGGCGGCGGCCATCTTGGCCAGAACTGGGAGACCCACTGGAGGGATAGGTGGAGGAAGCTGGTGATGGTGGAACTGACCAGGCTGCCTGCTTCTCTAAGGGGACCGGATGAGGACGACACATCTCGCTCTGAACCTCCTCAATTTCAAAATCAGAACAATTTAAAAATAGGATCAGATTAATGGTTTCTACAAGGGAGAAGGAACAGGCAGTCTCAATGAAGCAAATTGTATCCTCGTTCAGGCCCATCAGAAAACAGGCAGAAAGAGAAGCATCTGGCCAGTTCACCAAATAACAGAGCTCAGCAAATTCCTCCACGTACCTCTCCAGCGGGCGACCATCCTGCCGAAGAATCCACAGCTGGTCCACCGCTGAAGTCTCTCTCCCAGATAGCCTGGGAGAGCTGGGGAAGAGGAAGAGGCCCATCTAGTGAAGTCCTTCTGTTTTGGGTCCGTTCTTCTGTTACAATCTGGTTATGCAGCAAGGGAAAACAGGATGCGGACTTCAAATAACAGATGGGTTTAATTCAAATAATAGTACAGTACAAAACAGGACACAACCAAACAACAGGGTAACACAAACAAGAACAGACAATTAGTGCAGAGGAGTCAGACAATATAAAGGGAGTGCTAACGAAGACGACCAGGTGCAGAGAATCCAGGGAGAGCGGGAGAGATGAGAAGTGAGTTCAGGTGTGGGACAGTAAGGCCTAAACGACAATCATCAGTGACAACTGGAGATTCACCCGTAGTCAAAAGCAAAAGATTAGACTGTACAGAAATTGAAATCTACAGGTAACGCTAATAAACACTAAATACACGTAGTCACGCAATGCTAATGTTGTTAACATTAACAATTTAAGAAAAAAGTATAATAATAATAATTTACACGGTTTGATGTTATATGAGCGATCGTTAGATTTAATCACCGTTGGTAGCGCGGTTTGTTGTAATGTTTTGATCCCAAAAGTGGCAGACATGTTACTTACTTGTTCAGATGACATTTTCCGGTGAAAATTCTTATTTAGGTTATACTCCAAGACGTAGAATTTGTGATTCTGAAGAAGAACAGTATCCACACCGGTGCGGTGACTGACAGCAAGCCGCACACACTCCTCAAAACATTAGATTCATCCACATTCACAGATGATAACTCCACAAATAACTGCAATTGCAGGTTTCAAACAGAGAGGGCGACACAGAGGCAAAAATTACGGACTGCAGCTTTAAATATTCATGTTGAAGCAAGCAAAGTTTCCAGACCGCAGCCCATAACCATGTTTGTTGAATTATTCCAGCTTACCACAGCTGTTTGATTGGCTCGCAAAAGCTGGAGCGCAAAAAAACAGTAAGTACGAATTAAGTTAATGGGTTAGCAAAATGCTAATGCGTTGTGTTAGCGATAACGATTTAGATTAAAAGCTAGCAGTGTCAGATTAACGTGATAAATAATATCAGATATATGGTGATGATTAAGTTATATTTAGCTATTTAAGCGACAAAGAATGACAGCAAGATAGAGATTCAAAACAAAGCTACACAGAGCAGCAATTGCAAACCACTCAGCAGTGAGGCACCAATTAAATAGACAATAATTTGAATAGCATAAAAATTTAATAAATGATCTCTTTTATTATTTTGAACAGTTGCTGAGTCATGCAAAGTTTTGAAACAACTGCTATAAAGCATTCTTAGAGAAACAGCTGCCACAGACATCTGGGTTTTATAATTAAAACTGTTAGTCTTGATGACGGCAAACTTCTGCAATTGTTCATCAAGGCTAACGTTTGACTTTGCAACTTCAGACTGACGAAACTCTTCTAATTAGTGACTGTCTGGAAAACATTTGTTAAGTCATACTTTCTTACAAAGAAATTACAGCATGCACCTGTCTACTTCATAGAGAACCGTTTTCTGACAGTCATGCATAGCCAGTGTTTTGCATTGCCAGCCTTTTGACTAGTGGCATAAAAAAGTTCTGATTATATCACTGATGTAACTCAGAAAACAAAGCAGAATACAGTTTTGCTCATGCATATCTGATTTCCTCGCTACTACTTTGGCAAATCCAGGGTGGAAGTCCCTTAATGTTGGTGTGACCTTGGATAAACATGGAATTGTTTGGCAGATGTGTTTTAAATACCTGATAATATCAGAGACATTCTGAGATGCTCTTAGCAAAGCCATTGTTCCCATTTATCAGTCTCTCTCTTAAACGCTCACTTATCAGAGGAGATTTATGGTCATTTTATACCACGATAAGTTACTAGAAATGGGGAACATGTCAAATCACAATGCTATTCATCTTAGCAGATGCTTCAAATGATATATAGAGATACTGTTTTTTGGGGGGGATTTTTTTCATATTGAGGATCAGCTTTTGTGTTTGGTGCCATCACTGCAATTCACTATGAAAAGATTATTTCAAGGTATAAAAAGAGCTGTATCTGGCCTGAAATTCATTAACCCATGCAAAGAATAATGACGTATAGGTGCTGGGTGACATTTTGAAAAGACAAGTATGGAGCTGTGGCATAGCGGTTAGCATACTGTATGTGCTCAAATGCCAAGAGGGCAAATTAGTTTGAATCAGGCTGTCCTCACGATAGACTCCTATCAATAAAAAGTGTCAAACAGGCCAAAAGTGAATGTATAGAAACACTGAATGTGGCTAGAAATAGGCCTGTGGAGTGACTCATATAATTCATTTCAATTCATGGACATTAAACATCCTACTGCTTTTGTCTTCATTTATTAAGTCCTGCTAATTATTAATGATTTGCAGCATTAATAAGCATTCAATTAGTTAAAACTTTATTTATTCGTTTGAATGTCGGCCTATGAGAGTGAAAACTGTGTAAATCGCAAATGAAAACATCTGTAAATGTCTTTACATTGTAAATCTCTGTAAATGTGTGACATGCTAAACCCCATCTAAATCATTTTTTTTAATTATATTATAATTCAGTTTTGATGGCCTCATATTAATTGAGAAACTGCATAGGATATTTGTACTATTAAAAATGCATTTGTCATATGAAATAAAGTAGTGCAGGGCTCTTCAACTCCAGTTCTGGAGGGTTTTACTTTTAGCCCTAACTACCTTGTTCAAGTGTAATTTTTTTTTATTGTTACTTTTGGCCTTTATTACTAGTGAACCCTTGTGTGCTTATTTGATTTAATCAATTTTGCAATATTCAAAATCTAATTTACACAAAAAAAGACTCAATAACTACTTGTGTTGGGCATCGACATCAAACCTGTTGCCATGCATCTTCATGTTTGAATATGGCAACTGCAAATGAGATTTGAGAGCTGTGATGGCAAGATTTTCGGCTAATAACACACAAAGTTGAGTGTATGGCTTCTGAATACGTGGAATGTAGCACACAAGTATGAGCTACTTTTATAATACCTTTATGGTGCTTTTTTGTATTTTGTAAGGTCAGTAAGTATCAGAGACCCTAAGTCGTTCAAATCAAGTCACCTTTATTTTACACAGCCCTGTGTGTCTTTTATTATAACAGCTTGAATGCAGAAACTAAAGCACGCCTACTGGTCCTCGGGGGAATTTCACTGTGTTTGTGGAGTGGGTGCTGGTGAAAAACGGATCTGCGTTCACCATCGGCCCAGCAGAGAGCCAGAGCCCACCGCAGACAGAAAGCTCAAGCGTGCCGTGATGCATCAATAAACAATGTATTTTGTTTCATATTTATGTTTAAATATTATGTTATTTTGAAATTTCATCTGATTATAAAAAAATGTGCAAAGATGCGAGTGGGTCAGAAATGATTTTGATCACTTCATTAAGTTTTGTTTTGTAGAAAGTTTTTTGTATAAATTGTATCTTAATTTTAATCAATGTTTCATCAGCCAATTGCCTGTATTTAATAAATAAGAAGCAAATAGGCTATAGCAGACAATAATCGTGACATGAAGGCACCGGATCGATCACATTCATTGCACATGAACTGGAGCGCTTCTCATAAATAAATAGAAACTCAGCAGGCTACTTGCCTCACATACATGAGAAATGTGTGTATAGAAAGCTTGAAATGTCTACTTTTAAACAAAACAATTTGAAACGAAAAAAATAGGCTAGTTAAGCAAAGTGCACTGTTCACGCGAGCAGCTCATGACTCAAGCGTTTCTGTTCAAAATTCTGCGCTGCATGTGCTATGAGTTTAACATGCATTTTTAGACTAATCCTGACATGTGCAACTTTGTACACATTAGTTTCTTAGTTGTAGTATTAGTTCTTACTTTGATAAAAATATATATATTATTTCTGATTATGGCATAGATCTCTGCCCATCCAATTAGGCTAATAAAGTAATGATTAAAAAAACACAAATGCTTGATCAAGGGCCCGGCCCGGCCCGAGGACAGTGGCGGGAAATATCGGCCCGACCCGGCTGGCTCGGGCAGAGAATCTAAACTCTAGACCCCGCCCACACTCCCACCACTGAGGGTGAGCTGAAGCTAGCCTCTGCAATATATTATTATATTTTGGAAGAGGATGTTGACATTAATCTTCTGTCCCAGCTAGTCAAGTCCAGCTCAAAGTCTTCTATGCCCCCACTGGTTCAGCCCAAGTCAAAGTCACCTGTGTCTCCAAAGTTCCCACCCAGCTTCCCTCTCCCACCTCAGCCCCACCTCTGCTGGTTCCCTTCAGCCCCTCAGCTCCTCGGACGCCACTCTACGGTGAGGAATTGCCCCTGGTCTTCCATTGTCCAGCTCCACCTAGTAAAGAGGATTCCTCTGCTTCGCCTCCAGCCACAGATCCCATCACTCCACCTCAGCCCGTCAACCTGTCTCACCCGTCAACCTGTCGGCTCGCCTTGGCCCCTCTCTTCCTCAACTCCACCAAAGACCATCGTCCTTACAGCTTCACCGGGCTCTCTTGTCCCTCTGACGTCACTCTGCCTGCGCCACAGACTTACAAGCCGTCCCCTGTGCTCTGTCTCTCTTCGGCTTTTTCTTGCTCCGCCTTCCCTCCTGCTCCACCTGGCACCCTGGCTCTATCTCGGGCACTCATTACTGCAGCTCTGCCTCTGCCTCTAGGACCATCTGTCACCTGGTCCAATCTGCTCTCCATCTTTGCCTTGGGCTCCACCTCCATCTTTGTCAATCGTCCCCCTGGTGTTACTGATTATGTTCACCTGTCAATCATTGTCCTTTTTTTTTTTTCTGTCTGTTCATTGTCCGATATTTGATTTACGTGATTGTAGATTATTGTAGCTCCTGAGTTTGCCTATGTGTTTTTGTTGGATTTATAAAAAAAAACAGTTCTGCTCTGATTCTCCTGCGTTGTGCGCATTAGACACCATACCCTGACACCAGGCTCAGTCAAGGGGGCAGTTTTCCTCTGGCCAGGTGAACAAACATAGTGTGGTTATGATTCCAGACTGGATTTATATCATTCAGAATATTTCATCCAGTCACTTCTGCTTGAAGATCATGATACATCATATGGAGGGTGAAGGAGTTCTGTGTAATATCTTCACAAACAATTAAAAATCCCAGTGCTAATACATTTAAAGATCACTACTATTAGAATGCCACATGCCAATCAGAATTAACAGTTGTATAATATGAGTATAAATGAGAGGTTCTTAATCTTGGCGTTGCTAGAGCTGCTATCTTACTTATGGTACTTTTTGTTTTTGAAGAATCATTTTAAAACCTAGTTTATACATATAAACACTCTTTATATATAAAATATGCCATGTTTATTGTGCTTAAAATGTTACCTAAAGGGTAGGTTGCAATGCAATGTGACCCAGACACAAAGGCGAACCCATATCCACTGCTCTGCACTGTTCTACATTACTGTTCTGGAGTGTGTATATATGTAATGTATATGTGTATTTGTGCAAGTCAGAATTCAGCTTTCTTTTTTGCATCAAGACCTAATCTAGATCTAATGGAAGCGATGATATATGAGTGTAAGGCAGACTTTGACAAGTTGCAACTCAATACATAAGCCCAGCCTTCCTATTAGACCCGGTGAATGCCAATGAAGGCCAAATGATGTGGTACAGAACTTGTTAGACCGTCAATAAAATTGACTAAATAGTAAAATACGTTGTAATTTTTAAGCAAGTTAATTTAATTACACCTTTAGGATCCTAAAGTGTATGGCTTAAAGGAATATTCTGGGTTCATATACTAGTCCTGCTCAAACAACAGAACTAATTTTGACTAGTCACTTGTCACACTTTTAAAAATGCAAAAATCATGCCACTTACAATGGAAGAACGTGGAGCCAATTTTTTTCAGGATTTAAATGCAAAAATGTAATGCTTTAATTAATTATTCTGTTATAACTTGCATAATATATAATAATGATTTTAGGGTTTTGGCATTGTAGTGAGTATTTTAACAAATTGGCCCCATTCATTTCCATTGTAAGTGCTTCACTGGCAACCCAGATTTTTTGCTTTTCTAAAAGAAAAGTAGGGAAGGGTGGAAATACTTTCTGTGATAATCAACATTAGTCCCAGATGCTGTTAGATGCTGAGTTTAATTTATATTGAATCCAGAATATTCCTTGAATTTTGTAATGCTTGTGGGGCCATAAGAATTTTGTACGCTACAGAATGAGTTGTGGACCAAAATATGTTGATAAACGCTAGTATATTGTCTTCTCTCTGTGTGTTCTGAGAGGGTAGTGTGGTGTTTATGTAAGAAAGGTGACTGCGCTCTTCCCCGTCCTCGGCCTCCAAGCCTTGCCTCTGATTTATGCTTCTCTCCCCTCCACCGTTCACTGCACCACTACACGCGCTGCATGTGCAATGAACTTGCCCGTCCTGTAAATCTGAGGCGCATCCACTTACCTCGCAGATCTACAGCCAACCCTCAGCCCTCTAGCCTGCATGGTTTATTACAGACCACGAGTCGCTTCAACAACCCTCTCCTCTGCCGTTAATTTATTTAGGCCTTTTGCTTTCATCGCCCCTGCAACAACAACTGTTGTTTAGCCCACTGCTGTCACTTTTGGCCCTGTCCCGCTGTATGTGCCCTCTGGTGATTAAAGCCTTCCTCAGCCAAAGCGTAAGCTGGATCAGGGAAAGCAGTGGGTGGACATGAATCTGTGATGGTCCCCTCCACCTTCTGGATGTTGTCGTAATCTTGATCAGAGGGAGAGACAAGAGAAGGTCATCTGCAGTACGGCCTTTCATCTCTGAGGGGCACCTTCTCAGAGTCTCATGACAAACTGTTGGGAAGAAGTTGCTTGCTAATATTGCTTACCATGAATTCCTAATTCAGAATCCATGTTAATGCTTGAACAATACTCCTATTAACCAATCAGATTTCAAGGTTATGGTTTAGGGCTGTGGTTAGGGACTGTCAAATAAATTCTCTCTCATTATAGGGGTAGTTACAGATTCCTGTTGGCTTTTCACACCAAGCACAAACATTTGTCATTTGTGTTTTTAAATAGAGCAGTCTATTTATTTTCCTTTGTTTGGCAAACCAAATATTAATTAGGCTTGTGAAAACCTCACAGAAAACCTCACAGGTTTCATGATTCTCATTATCACCACATAACAAATTAATAACGCAAATTAATTAAGGAAATTAATAATTAATGTCCCCCTGTGGAGAAAATCTGTCTGTGGTGTTTTTATGCTTTAGGACAAACCATGTGCAAATTCATAAGTCAACACCATTGCTGAGTATTTTCTCTTTAAAACTGCAGTGATCTAAAGACTGCCATCACGTCTATAATCACGCATTATATTTTTCTGTTGATATGAAAAATCGGGTAGATTTAGCAATATAGTGGTGAATTATGTATATTGCAATGTTATGATGAACTATATGCCTTTCTCCACTGACGTTCTGATTTGTTCAAAGCGTTTCTAAGGATGCTGATTTTTAGAAGACTGAGATGGCGAACAGGAACATGGTTTGTGTTATATTAGCAACATATTATTAGCTGTTTGATAACAGTCAAGCAAAAGGCTAATCATATTAATTACTGTTATGCGTCCGACATTGTAAAGAGTGATACCTTTGTGCAGTGTTTACCTCAGTAAGTTGAGCGAGTGGCTCTCTGAGCTGGTGTGAGTGAGTGGAGGTCGGGATAATTAGCATATTCATTGGTGCGCATATACTAAATGATGCAAGGGTGTAGATTTACATTCAAGCTATTTAAAGGTGCAGTGTGTGAATTTTAGCGCCATCTAGCGGTGAGGTTGTGAATTGCAATCACTCACCGCTCACCCCTCGCTTTTGAAGCACATAGAGAAGCTACGGTGGCTGAAACAGGACAAAGATGTCATCGTCTGAGACAGCAGAGTGTAGCTTGCGCTCTTTGATTTGCTCTGCTGGGAAGATCATTGGCTGTCACTGAGCATCAGTGGAGGAGCTTTAAACCCTAAGAGCTTCAAATGGAGCTTGCAAGATCACCTTGGACCTGTCACATCCTGGGCATTATCTCTTCACCTTACTCCCCTCTGGTGCACAATGTCTGGTAGACAAAGTCCATTCGTACAAGTAACTCCTGTCACCACAACAGCTTCTTCCCTGAAGCAGCCCGCCAACCTCAAGTACAAATACTGAGTGCTCGAGCTGGAAATGGTCAAGCAATATATCTTATTTAGAGAGGGAAATTAGTTTCTATGTTTTATAATTCATTCATTTGCATTGGAAATATTGGCAAAATTAGAAATATTTTCTCTAGATAATATAGTAGCATAATCCATCAATTGATAATCTGCTTCACTCAGATTCAGCTTCAAAATATCTGGCGCTACTTCCATTACATCAAAAAATTAACAGGAGCACAAGCTTGTATTCGATCTAGAGTAACAGAGAGCATCGGTTGAGACTGAGGCCCTTGAGAAGGTTTTAACAATTTCCCTTCACATTTACACCAAAACTAGCCTACTTGTATGGTGTGAGAAAAAGTGCTCTAAATCATTCATTAGGCTACTGCATTTCCGTTATATTCAATGGGACAGTGGAAACACAATTGCATAAACACAGAAGGAGCTTCACATGCTTCATCCTTGTTTCCCTAAATCAAGTGAATGAGCCAAGTGAAAACATGCGTCTGGTGACCTTAAAAACATCAGGAGAGCCTGCAAGAGAACAGTTAATCTCTCCAAACCCTACTGAAATCTCTCAGAACATTTCACTTCTGTCAAGTGGGAGTTGAAGAGATTTGAGTGTCATTCTGAAGCATTGTTAAAAAAAAAAAAAAGTTGCTAGATGGATAGAGCTCTTGTTTTGCCTGATTGTTTGGAAACTACTTTTTTGTCACTTCTGTTGTGCAATCCTGATACTGGAGGGCCACTATCCTGTAGAGTTTAACTCCAATCCTAATCAAACACACCTGAACCAGCTTATCAGTAAGTTCGTTGGGGCAGGTTGGAGCTAAACTCTGTATGACATTGGCTCTCCAGGAGCAGGATTGGACAGGATAGGATTAAAAATTAAAGACCAAACCATCCAAGATCCAGACCAATACCAGACACTGCAAAAAACCAAGACATCCAAAACCTAGGGTACAATGGGGCTAAAGGCGCCCCGGGGTAAAAGTCACCTTTGATTTGATTTTTCTCCAAACCACTAGATGGCACTTGCCGCAAACTCCAAACTTGCCGCAGCACTTTCCAAAACATCCGCTTTTCTAGCCTGACGTCGTCAGTCCCAATTCTAGTCAGAATATGAGTCTGATACTGCTCCATTGGGCTGTGATTATGGGGCGTGTTTCAACCGAACCAGAAAAAAGAAAATTTCTCTGCACTCAATTGGATAGACCTACAACCAATCAGAGCAACGGAGTAAGTGACGTACGTTGAGCGACGCATAGTAGTAGTGGGAAGTTCGGATCATTTTACGGACTGGGATCTTTGAATCTTGTTCAGCAAAATTAACAAATTGTTCAGCAAAATAACAAAAGTAATTTCGATCATTCCAGCAGAATATAATTAAAATGTCACATGTTAAATTCCCCAACACATCTAGTACTTATGCAAATGTTGATCACATTTGGAATAAAAAATAAATTATGCAGCCAAGGTCAAAAATGTTGTAGATTTAAAGGTGCTGTATGTACATTTTTATTAAAGTTATTGTTACTACTGTCTATATTCAATTATGGGATCTCTTTCAGTGCTTTCAAAATCTTTATTTTTTAAAATAGTTTAGTTTCTATATTTTTTAAATATATTTCTATATTAAAGGGGGTGTGAAATGCTGTTTCATGCATACTGAGCTTTTTACACTGTTGGACTTGGATTCCCATACTAAACATGGACAAAGTTTCAAAACATAAGTTAAACGTTTGATGGAGTATTTCTGTGTCAAAAATACTCCTTCCGGTTTTTTCACAAGTTTCGGAAAGTTTTTCCGAGTATGGGTCTGTGTGACGTCAACAAGTGCGGAATGTCCTTGTACGGGCCCAGACCCCGCGACCAGAGCGGGTGAGCGAATGCACGGCCATTAACGCGATTTGCTCGGCTTTAGAGGAGTCGTCGACTGCGCTGCAGTCACAGGACTTCACGAAAATCAACAATGTCACCTACAAAGTGTGTTTTTGGTTGTAAGGGCAAGACAATCCTGTAGTCCCAGCGTTAATGGGACAGTGGATGGAGTTTGTTTTTCCGGAGCAGCAACGAAGTTGCGCAAGTGTTTTTGTTTGTTCCCTGCATTTCGGCGACAATTGTTTTTATAAACAAGGCCCAGTTCGACGCCGGATTTGTAGCTCGTCTAATGCTAAAAGATGGAGCGGTCCCAGCGATAAAGGTTTACGGTCGTGCGTGGGAAGCAGGTGGTGAGTAAACTGCTTCAAATGTCTTTGTGTTGTTAGCTATCGTCGCGTAAGTGCACCTCAAGTAAACAACATGATCATGTATAGTTAATTTATCAATGGAGCATGCAATGTATGGTGTGTGTTTAAATACATTTGTTTATCTGACCACTATAGGTGTCTGTTTGTTTATTGTAAAAACACCCTAAACAACAATACACAAAGTGGGAAAATATGTTGAACGAAATTATTTTTTTTCATATTAAACCTAGGGGCCGTGCACACAAAGTGCGCTTCTTCATTCAAATGCGCTACTATTCCATTGTTTTTCTATGTAAACACGCACAAGTCTGTCGTGCAAAACCGTTCCGCTTGCTACTGCTAATGTTAAATCGTATATACAATAGTCCATAAACCAAATCATGTCCTCATAAACCACGAGTAAACACACACAAATGTTGTAAAACTTGCGCATGACAAACTGCTAAGCAAATACAGTTACAGTACATACCACATAGAGACAGTCGTTGTTGCTGCTGCTCCTGTTCAATTTCAGCCTCCGCATCAGATTCTGGATCATACAGGGAGTGCAGAATTATTAGGCAAGTTGTATTTTTGAGGATTAATTTTATTATTGAACAACAACCATGTTCTCAATGAACACAAAAAACTCATTAATATCAAAGCTGAATATTTTTGTATCAATATTTTAAGTAGTTTTTAGTTTTAGCTATTTTAGGGGGATATCTGTGTGTGCAGGTGACTATTACTGTGCATAATTATTAGGCAACTTAACAAAAAACAAATTTATACCCATTTCAATTATTTATTTTTACCAGTGAAACCAATATAACATCTCAACATTCACAAATATACATTTCTGACATTCAAAAACCAAACAAAAACAAATCAGTGACCAATATAGCCACCTTTCTTTGCAAGGACACTCAAAAGCCTGCCATCCATGGATTCTGTCAGTGTTTTGATCTGTTCACCATCAACATTGCGTGCAGCAGCAACCACAGCCTCCCAGACACTGTTCAGAGAGGTGTACTGTTTTCCCTCCTTGTAAATCGCACATTTGATGATGGACCACAGGTTCTCAATGGGGTTCAGATCAGGTGAACAAGGAGGCCATATCATTAGATTTTCTTCTTTTATACCCTTTCTTGCCAGCCACGCTGTGGAGTACTTGGACGCGTGTGATGGAGCATTGTCCTGCATGAAAATCATGTTTTTCTTGAAGGATGCAGACTTCTTCCTGTACCACTGCCTGAAGAAGGTGTCTTCCAGAAACTGGCAGTAGGACTGGGAGTTGAGCTTGACTCCATCCTCAACCCGAAAAGGCCCCACAAGCTCATCTTTGATGATACCAGCCCAAACCAGTACTCCACCTCCACCTTGCTGGCGTCTGAGTCGGACTGGAGCTCTCTGCCCTTTACCAATCCAGCCACGGGCCCATCCATCTGGCCCATCAAGACTCACTCTCATTTCATCAGTCCATAAAACCTTAGAAAAATCAGTCTTGAGATATTTCTTGGCCCAGTCTTGACGTTTCAGCTTGTGTGTCTTGTTCAGTGGTGGTCGACTTTCTGCCTTTCTTACCTTGGCCATGTCTCTGAGTATTGCACACCTTGTGCTTTTGGGCACTCCAGTGATGTTGCAGTCTGAAATATGGCCAAACTGGTGGCAAGTGGCATCTTGGCAGCTGCACGCTTGACTTTTCTCAGTTCACGGGCAGTTATTTTGCGCCTTGGTTTTTCCACACGCTTCTTGCGACCCTGTTGACTATTTTGAATGAAACGCTTGATTGTTCGATGATCACGCTTCAGAAGCTTGGCTATTTTAAGACTGCTGCATCCCTCTGCAATATATCTCACTATTTTTGACTTTTCTGAGCCTGTCAAGTCCTTCTTTTGACCCATTTTGCCAAAGGAAAGGAAGTTGCCTAATAATTATGCACACCTGATATAGGGTGTTGATGTCATTAGACCACACCCCTTCTCATTACAGAGATGCACATCACCTAATATGCTTAATTGGTAGTAGGCTTTCCAGCCTATACAGCTTGGAGTAAGACAACATGCATAACGAGGATGATGTGGTCAAAATACTCATTTGCCTAATAATTCTGCACTCCCTGTATATGTATAATTGAATCTGATTGATAGCCATGGTTTACTTAGGATAACGTTTTCTTTTCCACGTTTAAGGATGTCACAGCTTTCAGACGCTCTCAATGCATTAGCTGCATGCGCTCGTGATTCTTTAGCTCCGCCCACACGATACACCTCCAGCCGCTCGGTTTTATTCGGAAAGACTCGGTACAGCGTATCTTTCTTTTATAAATATGATAAAACTAAAGACTTTTCGGAGATATGAAGGATGCAATACTACTCTATAGGTACTCAAGATTGACATGAGATTGACTGAAACTAAGTGTGACACCCCCCCTTTAACATATTTTAATGACATTATATTTATTGAACAAAAATTTTATATTTTATTTTTCAAAATAATCAGGAAATAGTATAAACTTTGCAAAAGTGATTGTTTTGAACAAATATTAACTTAGACATTATTAAAAACATAATTTTAGCTAAAGTATTTGTATCAATACTGTGTGTCTTTTGCCCCGTGCTGGTTTGACACCGTGTGTCTGTGGGGTAAAAGGCCCACCTTGCCACGTCATACATTTATGAAATGTACATAATAAACCACTTTTATGATTTATTTTCACACAAAATCTGTTGCTCCATAAATGATTGATACAATTTTTTTTTTGCAATCATACACTATTACATTTACATTTACATTTATGCATTTAGCAGACGCTTTTATCCAAAGCGACTTACAACGAGTACAGGAAGCGATCCGTTATGAAGAGGCGTAGAAACTCAAGAAGTGCCTTAAATACTACGTTTCGGGCATTGCTCAGAGTAGCCTAAGCTAGAATAGGAAGGGTGTAGAGAAAAGAATTTTTTTTTTTTTTTTTTATGATGAGATTAAGTGCTCGCGGAAGAGATGGGTTTTTAGTTGTTTTTTGAATGATGTTAGTGATTCTGCCATCCGGATGGAGGTGGGAAGATTGTTCCACCAGCCAGGAACAGTGAATGAAAAAGTTCTGGAGAGGGATTTCATGCCTCTCTGGGATGGTAACACCAGCTGCCGCTCTTTAGCTGAGCGGAGGCTTCTGGTGGGGGTGTAGACTCGTAGGATCGAGTCGAAGTATGCGGGTGCTGAGCTTGTGGTGGATCCATAAGCAAGCGTCAAAGCCTTGAACTTAATGCGGGCAGCGAGTGGTAGCCAGTGCAGAGAGATGAAGAGAGGTGTGACATGGGCCCTTTTGGGCTCGTTGAAGACAAGACGTGCCGCTGCGTTCTAAATCATTTGAAGTGATTTGATTGCACACGATGGAAGTCCAGCCAGAAGCGCATTGCAGTAGTCAAGCCTAGAAATGACCAGGGCTTGGACAAGAAGCTGTGTTGCATGCTCTGTAAGGAACGGTCTGATCTTTCTGATGTTGTGCAGGGCAAACCTGCAAGACCGAGCTGTGGGATCACTACACTAGGAGTAGTGAAAAACACTAGGAGTAGTGAAAAAAACATTTTTCTTAAGGTGTGCCTTTAGCGCCGTTGTACCCTAAGTTGTACCAGTTACCCTAAGACCCACATTTTGACCAATACCAGACCCTGTAACACCCATACCAAGATACCCATACCAAGATATGTTGGCCCATGAACAACGCTGAGACAGTTGTTATGTAGCAATTCAGATCTATGGAATTCTTGGAAATGATCTCTTTTGCTAGATAACTTGCAGGTTGAGATAATTGTAACCTTCAGATTCTGATTTTATGATGGTGAAACCACCATGGGTGATGCTCCAACTCAGCCAGCTGGCCTGGTGTGAGGAAGTCTGTTGCGTCTCAACTCACACTGTGTACTCTTTTAAACATCTGTACCTCAAGGTCAGGAGACCACTGAGTACACCGGAATAAAATGTGGACTTGTTTGGTCTATGAAGAACAATTAGATAAATAGGAGTTTAGAGATAGAAGATCCATTCATTTTAACGATCAGAGCACGTGGTCTGAAGTGCATGGCGCAGGTGCACTTTTGCTAGTTTAAAGGGATAGTTCACCCAAAAATGAAAATTTGATGTTTATCTGCTTACCCTCAGGGTAAGATTCAAGATGTAGGTGTCTTTGTTTCTTCAGTAGAACACAAATGAAGATTTTTAACTCCAACCGTTGCAGTCTGCCAGTCGTATAATGCATGTCAATGGGAACAGTTGAGAGTATGAGAGCTTTGAGAGTAAAAAAACATACACATACGAATCCATATTAAACCCTGCGGCTCGTGACGACACATTGATGTCTTAAGACACGAAACGGTCGGTTTGTGCGAGAAACTGAACAGTATTTATATGATTTTTTACCTCAAATACAACACTATGTACATCAGCGTTCACTGCGCGATGACTTCCTGTAAGTGAGGTCAAAATACACGATATGGCGTAGAGATATACACGCGAGAGATCACTTCCGCCGCTTGTATCCGATTGAGATACGCCATATTATGTATTTTGACCTCACTTATAGCTCTCATAGCTCTCATACTCTCAACTGTTCCCATTGACAAGCGTTATACGACTGGCAGACTGCAATGGTTGGAGTTAAAAATCTTCATTTGTGTTCTACTGAAGAAACAAAGACACCTACATCTTGGATGCCCTGGGGGTAAGCAGATAAACATCAAATTTTCAATTTTGGGTGAACTATCCCTTTAATGACGGAAAAAATGGTCAGCACGCCAGGCGCATGGTCCAAAAGGGTTGTACCTAGTCTCTTAATGAGTTTTACCTTGTAAATTTGCTATTTACATGGCAGAATATAGACACCCTCAACCAGACTAGGCAGTTTAAATACATGTGTGTAATGGCACGATTGGTCAAATAATTAGCCGATTTCGTTCGCCATTATGCGAGTGCATTTGCTATTTAAACAACGTGGCGCTGGACATGAAAATGATAACTGCGTCGGGCTGAATATAGCAAAAAACACTTGCGTCGCGCCTGCCGTTGCATTGCGCTGGGTGTATGATAGGACCCATAAGTATAAAACTGTTTTTGTGCCAAAACTATTTACGCAAGACAAACTGTCATTCTTTGAAATATGTTTGAATATCTGAACAAAAACTGAGAAAGAGAGTTCATAGAAGACCATTGTTTCATTTTGCAATGTTATCATATATGTTTTTAGGTCACACTTTAGATTAGGGTCAAATTCTCACTATTAACCATGACTTTTGCCTCAATAAACGCCTAATAACTGCTTATTAATAGTTAGTAAGGTAGTTATTAAGTCAAAGTAATGGGTAGGATTAGGATGCAGAATATAGTGATGCAGAATAAGGCATTAATTCATGCTTTATAGGTACTAATAAACAGCCAATACCCTAGTAATATGCATGCTAATAAGCAATAAGCAAGTATTACTGTTATTTATACTAAAAAAATATAAATTTGTTGGCATAGACCTTAAAGGCCCCATCAACTTGAATGGCATACTCAATTTTCTTTTCTATGCTGATGTATTTCCTACTAAAACAGTAAGTTGAGGCATATTAAACCACACTTGACAGCTTGAACCATGTATGTAAATGTTGGAGGAACTGTGGATGAGTTTTCGCAATTATCTTCACCTACACCTGTAGACCTGCCAGAAGTCAAGGCTGTGATGAAACTTGAACTATTGCCATATCTACTTGAGCCGAGATCTAAGGGTGATGGTTCTTATAAAGAGAGCTGTGACTGTCATCAGGAGTGTTAATGTGTCCAAATGGCACTCTTTCAAATTATTTGCTACCGAGTTTGTATCTTTGAGCTGTTGTTTGCTTTCTGTTGTAGCTTTAGCACAGTTGAAAGTATTATTAATAATTAAGGGGCAGCAGACATTGTCCTTCTAGAGAGCATTTCATTGGACAAAAAAAAATTGCATAAGCCTCTGCAGACAACATATATCATCAATATTTTTTCATCCAGGAAGAGAAGGACTTTAAACTATATAATACTGTGTCTGCTAAAAGATTAATTGATAAACACCAACAGCTAACAGGCTGAAATTCAATTTTGATCTTGTGTTGTCTTAAAATGTCAGTTTAGGTTGTGATTTTAGTAAACCTGTCTGAAAACTCAGACAGAGTTTTTTCCATTCAGCACTGTCTTTCTACCTCTGTTTTTTCAGAGATTATCTCCTCTGATTACATAACACAGAATCTTCTCTGAGCTTGTCTGTGAATTTGGTGCCAATATAAATGTGATGTAAATCCTCATTTCAACTGTGGATTTGTGCAATAGAACAGAGGTCACTGTGTTCCTCTCGTATGCCTCTCTGGTCTTCCCATGGGTTACCCTGCTCTATCTCACAAAATAATTTATTTTTTATTTTCCCCTTCTTTCTGCCCATGCACTCCCCTTTTCATAACCAACTGGTGGGTAGTTTGCAAGCATGTGCCTGTTTTTTTCGTGCAAACAGAAAAAAAGCTTCTCCCCTGAGATAATAAGCAATTAACTGCATTGGGCTGTGTGTGCATACAGACGCTAAACTTCTAATGACTCTTGGGGCTATAAAAATAATTGTGATTTTGAAAGGAAATGAAGGCTTGTTAGCACAGAAATCCACTTGACAGACAATGTCATTTCACAAAGTTTACATTTAACCTGATTGTACCTGTGCTGATGTCTAATAAAAGATACATTGTTTGTTACAAATACACACAGACAGGCTGTCCTGAGTAGTTTATGTTAGCAGTCTTTTAATGAGGCTGGGTTTAGCATGCAAAAAAATCTCACAGATAGGAAGAGGTCCAGCTGAATGACCCTATTCACTGCATGCGCTGTGGTTAAATGATTGGCTTTTATTTTCCTCATTAGTGCTCTCAAATTGCACCAAACCACCACAGTACAACATCTGTCACCTTCATGGAAAATACCAATACGAGAAGAAAGAGCCACACAGAGGCAGCAGAACATGGAGGGGTTAGTAGCATTTGCAAGGCTCTCCACTTTTAATAAGTCACCTGATATTTAAAAATGTATCTCTGTTGACTCGAATTAAAGGAATATTCTGGCTTACATACAAATTAAACTCAATCGACAGAATTTGTGGCATAATGTAGACTGTACCACTGTAAATAATTAGTACATTATCGTTGCAATAAAATTGTAAAATTGAATATAATGTTAGAAAGCACATACTTTTTTACACTAAAACTATATTAACAGTGTTTATATGTATATATATATATATATATATATATATATATATATATATATATATATATATATATATATATATATATATATATATATAACACTGTCCCCATTCACTATTATAAGTAATGTGGTAATCAAGTTTATTTTTCTGTAACACTTAGCATAAGGTTCCATTTGTTACCATTAATTAACAACATTAGTTAACAAACTAACAATGAAAAATACTTCTAAAGCATTTAACATTTCAACATTTACTAATACATTATTAAAATCAAAGGTTTTATCTGTTAATATTATTTAATGGACCTGAGCTCACATGAACTAACAATGAACAGTTACATTTTAACTAACGAATATTAACAAATACTGTGACAAATGTCTTTATTCTTAGTTAATGGTAGTTAATGCATTAACCAAGACCTTGTGGTTAAGTGTTACCCATTTTTCAGTAATAAAATAAACACTCTATAAAGATTAATTCTCCAAATATATACAACAGCTCTTTCTGGTTCTCGAATGTGATTGGCTGAGAGCCATGCAATATTCTCCCAGTATTAGCACTGGAAACGTTTCACCATTTGTATCACTCTGCTTGCGACGACTGTCATGGCAGTCGAGCAAATCCACCATATTTTTTTACAAATGCTACTGTTGTTGTGTTACGAAATGTAGCTTTAAGATTTTTTTTAGGCGAGAATGTAGTTATTTAGACCTCAAATATGTGTCTCATATACATAGTGCGTATTCACAATTTGATTAGACGCTTTCGCATATGCGAGCTCCAGGCCGTCAGCGGCCGTTCAGTGCTCCTGTACCCGCCAGGAACAACTTCATCTCAGCCAGTCATTCGGGAGCCGCTGGCTCTTACTGTGTGTAGATAGTGGTTAAACATGAGATATAATTTATTTGGGGTATATCAAACGGGCAATCTTTGGTAAATCAGAGCAAACTGATTTAGGTTGAGGGGAAAATTAAGTTTCATAACTTTATATTTAGGCTATATTTAACTTGAATCCCGTACTAGAGTGCTGCTTTTGTACGTTTGACTAAATTGTTTGCTTGTGTTTATTTTCTATTGTCGTTTATAATGGCTTTGTTGTAAATTTAAAAATTGTTGTTCAATAAATATAATATTTTTTATAAATAATATGCCGTATTTGGTATTGAGAAAGGGTCCGTTAGTGGTTGTGAAATAGACTTCAGTGAAAGTTACATTATTACGCCGTTAGATGGCGGCAAAGACTGTCTTTAGAGTGAGTTTTTGTTCAGAACAAGGAAATTGTTGTCTTGTGGAAAACTATCACTTTCCACAGCCGACATTCAAACTGATTTTTTTATAATGTATATAATATTATGGACATCAGGGGCATAGCACAAGATCCCGGGCCCTATGCATAGGCAGTCCTGATGGGCCCCCATGTTCCATGTTAAAATATATTCCAGACTTTTCAAGGGCCCTCTCTTCCCTTGGGGCCCTGGTAATCCGACGCCCCTGATGGACATTGATCTGAAGAATGAATGCTATATCAGATGCAAGTAATACACTCGTTTAGTTGATCTCTCTCTCATAATACCATAATACTCTATTCTTCATAATACAATAAACTTCAATGAAGCGACTCTGTGTTCCTTCGTTACTAGTTCTAAAGAGACGTTTTAGAATTAATAACAGAGGTTTGGGCTCAACTGTTAAACTGTCACCTTAAGATTTGAATCCATGGCGGAAAGGAAGTAGTTCTGCACAAAAGAGGGTTTTTTAAAAGACAGTTGTTGTTTCTTATTTATTTATGTGCTTGTGCCGTCTAACTTTTCTATATGAGCAATATCACACGAGTAGCAGTGCGATATGGCTTATATACCGCACGGCTATGAGTGCGATATTTTATTTATATATATGTATATATATATAGTGGTTTGACTCACTAAAATATAATTCTGATTAAATTGTCATCCCTGGTTATGTCGTTCCTCTTAACCTTTCTTCTTTAGTTTATTCCTTTCTCCAACTGACTTTCTTTTGTCCTTCCCTCTCTTTCCCTCGGTGTATAGCACTCCCTGCTTCATCCATTAGCACAGAATATTTTCCTCCGCTGTCTTGTCTCACCGTTATGCTCGGGTTGTGTTTTATCAGATTAACAAGGTCCAATTAATAATGGATTGTTGGACGGGATAGCAGCCATGTTTAATTCATCATTCATCAAAAACTGCAGATTAAAAGCCATGCACTATAGAGATCCCAAGACATTTCCATCACTTTGATCTAACATATAGATTTAAGACCTTCTTGTTTGTATATTTTGTAGAGCTTTGTTTATCTCAATGTTTCTTAATTTGTTTTCTTACAGGATTCACATTAGCTGCTTTTCCACTGTCGGCCCAGTGCGAGCCAGGGATAACAACGTGCCGAGCGAGGTCAATAGCCTCTGTCCTTGAGCCGTGAGACCAAAGGTCCAGCTGCATTTCCACTGTCGGGCCAGTAGACCCACAGCGCTTCCCTAAAGCCACACTTAACACTTAACACGTCTCCATAGAACAACATCACACAACATTTCACCAGCATGGGGCTATCTGACTGACAACTAACTAGATCGCAAAATGAGCATGACGGAACCAAACATTTTGTCAGCATCTATATTTGACCAATGTTTTAAAATAATAATTGTTACAGTGACAGTAATTTATATATTTGTGTCAGGAGTGCACATCAATAATTCTGAAACAAACCGAGAACACACATGCTTATTAATTTGCGCCTGCTTTATTTTGTGATCACAGGAATACACAAAACAACTCCATTAAGGCTCATTCACACTGAGCGCGACGCGATAAAGCAAAGTGAATTGCTGACGAACAGTGCTTTCACACCAAACGCGAAATGATTGATCGCCTTCGGCTAGTTCACACCTGCACGATAGGTGGCACTGACTGAGAATACATTTTCTTTGTGTATGTATCTCATAGGTTTTTCCATTTGGCTTTAACCTCATCCACTGCACAACATACAACAGTAAATTAAGATAAATAAAGTTTTGTACTACACCAGAAACACAAACTATCTATAATGCTTACGATAAATCTTTTGACCAAAAATCGCAGATGGTTAACAGGTGCATAAGAGATACAATTAGCATCAAGCTACACTTTACAATTTATGAGATTATTACTGTTTTTGCTCAAAACTCGAAACTCAAACAAACCTTTCAACTGTGCTGCCAATACCTGTTACTTTAGCAATAAAAAAAAAAATGAAATGTGATGTTTATCTAAAGTCAATTTTGCTTATTAGTATGGTTGAATTGGATCATCGAAGGTCAGCAGCAAAGAAGTTGGTTAAAAAAGTGAGATTAAATACATGGGGCCCTATTTTAACGATCTGAGTGCATGGTTTAAAGCGCATGGCAGGTGGCTTTTGGCTTTTGCTAGTTTAATGAAGGGGAAAAAAATGGTTTGCGCCAAAAGGGTTGTGTTACGGTACAGAAGGGACAGAGACAAAGGATAAGGGGAAGTAGTGTTTATTGAGCAGAGCAGCGGCTGACGGATGTGCAGGTGGAGAGTGTAGATGATCGTGAGTGGTGGATGATGATATCTCGAGGTGATCGTGAGTGGTGGATGATGATATCTCGAGGTGATCGTTGGGAAGGTTTGGAGAGGAGATCGCTGGAGAGAGAGTTGGAGCTGAAGTGAAGATGGAGACACGCACACACACAAGGCTGGAACGCTGGAGGCTTTAAGGAATAACGGGAGAAGGTAAGTAGCATAAAGCAAGTCCTTGAAGTTTAGCATAGAGGTATGTACCAACATACAAACGAGACCGGACAGTGACTGTGAGTGTGTGTGTGCCTTAAGTACTGGTGGTGATTGGTGTGTTGATGAGGTGCAGGTGCGCGTGATCAATACTCAGGGGAAGGCGTGCGCTGTGATTGAGTGACGTGGGAGCCTGGCGGATCTGTGACATTACCCCCCCCTCCACGGCCTGCTCCTGAGGGCCGCGGACCCCGACGTCGTGGTGGTCGGCCTCTGCCTCTGGGTGCAGGCGCGTTGGGGTGAGAAGCATGGAAGGTTTCGAGCAGGTTTGGGTCAAGGATGTCGTTTCTAGGTACCCATGAGCGTTCCTCGGGACCGTAGCCCTCCCAGTCCACCAGATACTCTAGAATACCACCACGGCGCCGGGAGTTCAGGATGTCCTTCACTTGGTAGGCTGTACCGTCCTCCACGATGAGTGGGAGGGGGGTCTCTTCGGCTGCGCCAGGCTCTGTGGGAATGGAAACGGAGGGAAAGTGAGGTTTTAACAGTGACACATGGAATGTAGGATGAATGCGATATTGTGAAGGGAGTTGGAGTTGGTATGTGACTGGGTTGATCTGCTTCACGATGGGAAAAGGGCCAATGAACCTGGGACTGAGCTTCCTGCATTGCAGACGCAACCTGATGTCCCTGGTGGACAGCCAGACCTTCTGACCCGGTTGGAAGGAGGGAGTGTTGGAGCGACGAAGGTCGGCTGTCATCTTGCGTCTGCGCAGGGCCCGTTGAAGCTGGTGATGTGCAGAGTCCCAGACCCTCTCGCTCTCCCGGAACCAGTAGTCTATGGCTGGAACATCCGACGGTTCCCCGGACCAAGGGAACAATGGGGGCTTGTACCCGAGCACGCACTGGAATGGAGTTAGACCGGTGGTAGACTGCCGTAGGGAGTTCTGTGCGTACTCGGCCCAGCCCAGGAACTGGTTCCAGGAGTCCTGGTGGCCGTGACAGAAGGTACGGAGGAAGCGACCGATCTCCTGAATCTTCCTCTCCGTCTGCCCGTTGGTCTGTGGGTGATAGCCGGAAGAGAGGCTGACTGTCACACCTAGGAGAGAGAAGAACGCTTTCCATACCCGGGAGATGAATTGAGGTCCTCTGTCGGAGACGATGTCCTCTGGGATACCATAATATCTAAAAATCTTGTTAAACATAAGTTCAGCCGTTTCCATGGCCGTGGGAAGTCCTTTTAACGGGATCAGTCGACAGGACTTGGAGAATCTGTCCACTACCACTAGTACACAAGTCTGACCTCCGGATACGGGAAGGTCTGTGATGAAGTCTACCCCTAGGTGTGACCACGGACGGTTGGGAACGGGCAGAGGATGGAGTTTGCCGGAGGGAAGATGTCTTGGGCTTTTGGAGATGGCGCATTCCTGGCATCCCCTCACGTACCTTCTGACGTCCGATGCCATATTGGGCCACCAGAAGCGCTCCTTCAGCAACGAGAGGGTTTCATTGACCCCCGGGTGGCCAGTGCCCAAAGACGAGTGGGAAGTGTGAATGAGGGGAGTGCGCCGTGCTCGTGAGACATACTGTGAGCCTGGTGGACAACCCGGCGGGGCATTGGTGGAGACATTGGAGGAGGGCAAGGTCTCCTCGGACCAGGTGATGGGACTCACGAACAGTTTCTCAGGGATGATGGGCTCGGCTTTTTTGGAGTACTCTTCTGGGTTGTAGAGACGGGAGAGAGCGTCTGCCTTTATATTATTGGGTCCTGGTCGATAGGAAATTGTGAAATTGAATCATGTAAAGAACAGGGCCCACCGGGCCTGCCGGGGATTGAGTCTCTTTGCATCCCTGAGATATTCCAGGTTCTTATGGTCAGTGAGGACCAAGAAAGGGAGCTGGGAACCCTCCAACCAATGCCTCCACTCTTCCAGGGCCATCTTAATGGCCAGCAGTTCCCGGTTACCGATGTCGTAGTTTACCTCCGCCGGGTTGAGTTTCCGGGAGAAGAAGGCACATGGATGGAGGCGGCTGGGTGTTCCCTGCTGCTGTGAGAGAACGGCTCCCACTCCTGTGGTGGAGGCGTTTACCTCCACTACAAAGGCTTTTGTGGGGTCTGGATGCACTAAGAGGGGAGCCGAAGTGAATGCATCCTTGAGAGCGTCAAAAGCTTTCGTGGCCGCTGGAGTCCAGGACAGAGACTTGGGCTTGCAACGGAGGAGTTGCGTGAGAGGGCAGGAGATGATGCTGTAATTGAGAATGAAACGACGGTAGAAGTTTGCGAATCCCAGAAACCTTTGGAGTTCCTTTATGGTGGTAGGAATAGGCCAGTTCCTGATGGCCTCCACCTTCCCCTCGTCCATCCGGATGCCACTGCTATCGATGTTATACCCAAGGAACTGCACTGAGGGCTGATGGAAGGAACATTTTTCGGTTTTGAGATAAAGTTGGAAGTCCCTCAGGCGTTGCAGGACCTCCGCAACGTGGTGGTGATGTTCGGCCAGGCTCCGGGAGTAGATCAGGATGTCGTCGATGTAGACCAGAACGAATCTGTGGAGAAACTCCCGGAGCACCTCGTGGATGAAATCCTGGAATACGGAGGGGGCGTTGGCTAATCCATAGGGCATGACGAGGTATTCGTAGTGGCCCGTAGGTGTCACGAAGGCTGTCTTCCACTCGTCCCCCTCGCGTATTCGGATGAGGTTGTAGGCGCTGCGGAGGTCCAACTTGGTGAAGACAGTGGCACCTCGGAGATGTTCCAGCGCTGTTGGGACGAGAGGAAGGGGATAACGGAACTTGACAGTTATGTTATTGAGTGCTCGGTAGTCGATACAGGGCCGCAAGCCTCCGTCCTTTTTGGCCACAAAAAAGAAGCTGGAAGCAGCAGGGGATGTAGACGGTCGGATGTAACCCTGGTCGAGCGCCTTCTTGATGTAGTCCTCCATGGCCTTCTCCTCCGGGAGTGACAATGGGTAAATCTTCCCACGGGGCACTGACTCACCCTGAAGCAGATCGATGGCACAGTCCCATGGCCGATGTGGAGGCAGCTTGGATGCTCGCTGAGGGCAGAAGACATCGCTGAAGGGGGCGTAGCAAGATGGTATATCTACCGAACGTTGTTCAACCGGGCTCTCGATGGAGGTGGAACACACGGACATCTTCCTAGAGTTTGGAGTAGGGGGAACAGGGAGAGCCCGAAAACAACCCCGGAAACAGCTATCGCCCCACTTCAGGATTTCGCCGGACTTCCAGGAGATGATGGGATTGTGCTGCACTAACCAGGGACGCCCTAGGATCACGTCAGCGGTGGAGTCCTCCAGAACCAGCAGTTGTTGTTGTTCCGTATGTAATATCCCCACTTGGAGCTGGATGGTGACGGTGACGGACCGAACTTGCCGTCGGCTGAGGGGTTTCCCCGTTACCGAGTGGATCTGGTAAGTTGTGGGTGTAGCTGTGGTCTTGAGGCGAAGCTGACGGCAGAGGGCGCCCGAGATGAAGTTGCCGGCTGACCCAGAGTCGAGGAGGGCAGAAACTGGAAGGGTAACGCCGGCAGCAGTTAAGTTCACAATAGTGGTGAGAGGCTGCATATTATGTGGAAATGGAACGATAGCACTCGATTAGGACGAATAGGGCATTGAGTAATGGGATGCCCCATAGTACCGCAGTACAGGCATAGACCCTGGACCAGCCGTCTCCGACGTTCCCCCTGGGTCAGCCGTGTTTGCTGTACTTGCATGGTTTCTGGGACTGGTTCTGGAGGGCTGACGGACTCTGGCTGACGGAAGGAGGAAAGGAGTAGTTCCTGGCCCTGGTGCTCTTCGAGGCACGACTGCATACGAGTGGCGAAGCGGATAGACAATTGGATGAAGCGTTCGAGCCCGACGGTGTCCTCGTATGCAGCGAGATGCAACCGCACACGGGGATCCAAACCCTGACGATAGGTGGTGAGCAGCGATTGCTCATTCCATCCGCTGGCGGCAGCTAGGGTCCTGAACTGAAGGGCATACTCATTGATCGGCATCTTATTTTGTTTCAAGTGGTAAAGTTGCTCACCTATGGAGGCATCCCAAGCAGGTTTCCCGAAGACGTCCTTGAAATGGGCTATGAAGCCTGCCCGAGTGTGGACGATGGGATTATCCTGGGTCCACAAGGTTTCTGCCCACTGTAAGGCCTTACCTCTTAGTTGCGAGATGATAAATGCCACCTTGGACCTATCGTCAGGATAGAGGAGCGGTTGCATCTCCAGGACCAGCGAACATTGTAGCAGAAATCCATTGCAGTCCTCCGCCAGGCCAGAGTAGGGCGCTGGTCTGGCCATGGGACTGGCGTAGACGGGTGCAGAGGGAGATGCGGTGTTGTTTGCGGAAGTGCTCGCTGGTGGAATGAATGGAAGTGATCAACGGACAGCGTCCACGAGTTCCTGGAATGGGTCGGTGGTGCTCATGCTGGTGCTCATCGGTTGTGGTCCGGTCTTCTGTTACGGTACAGAAGGGACAGAGACAAAGGATAAGGGGAAGTAGTGTTTATTGAGCAGAGCAGCGGCTGACGGATGTGCAGGTGGAGAGTGTAGATGATCGTGAGTGGTGGATGATGATATCTCGAGGTGATCGTGAGTGGTGGATGATGATATCTCGAGGTGATCGTTGGGAAGGTTTGGAGAGGAGATCGCTGGAGAGAGAGTTGGAGCTGAAGTGAAGATGGAGACACGCACACACACAAGGCTGGAACGCTGGAGGCTTTAAGGAATAACGGGAGAAGGTAAGTAGCATAAAGCAAGTCCTTGAAGTTTAGCATAGAGGTATGTACCAACATACAAACGAGACCGGACAGTGACTGTGAGTGTGTGTGTGCCTTAAGTACTGGTGGTGATTGGTGTGTTGATGAGGTGCAGGTGCGCGTGATCAATACTCAGGGGAAGGCGTGCGCTGTGATTGAGTGACGTGGGAGCCTGGCGGATCTGTGACAGGTTGTACCTAGTTTCTTAATGAGTCATTGGTGTGTTTTGGGCGTAACGTGCAATAAACCAATCAGAGTCTCATCTCCAATTCCCTTTAAAAGCCAGTTGTGCTTGCACCATAGCAGATTCGCTATTTACATGACAGAATTTGCGAGCGGAAAGACCGAACGCTTCTCCATGTGTACTAAGCAGAGTGCGCACGCGTTGTGCACCCGCCTATAGGCGCATATTACTAACATGCTCTTTAAATAACACAAAAAATATTGCGCCATTGACATTAGACCAGGTTTTTGCTGGTCAATGGCGCAGTCGTTTACTGTTGCCTCAAAATAGCAACACACCAACAACGCACCTAAACATGTTTTCAGACCAGCACGCCAACATGGGCAAACAGATGGGCACGAGTGCATTTGCTATTTAAACAACGTGGCAAAAAAAACACTTGCGTCGCGCCTGGCGTCACATTGTGCCGGGTGCATGATAGGGCCCATAAAGTATATTTGTGTTTTTAACCTTTAATTATTGCAGGTTTGCGTAAGTTCTGAGTTTGTATTTCACTGCTTTTATTCATTTTGAGGAATACTGAATCTGTTTTTTGTGCAAGTGAGATGAGTAAATGTATGTTAACATTTACACGACAATGGCGTTTTGAAAATGCAATCTTTTGAAGACGGTAAAGTGGAAGTTTGCGGTGACATCATGTGTGTGTATTACGTTTTCAGTCTATAGGCGCTTCGTGTTTCTTTCAAAGTGACATCGCCACCTACTGGCCTGGCAGCAGAATACAGCGTTTTAGTCGCAGACCTGTGTGAACAGGATCGTTGTCATTCGTACAGAAAAAAAAAACTAAGGAAAAACTTTTCCGTTTGAGTACATAGTTGTCGTGTAAATGTACCCTTAGTCTAAAACAACAATAACATCATGTTCACACAGTGCACACAATGCCTCTGCACTTACTCATGATTTCTCTCAACATGAGGACAGGAGAGCTGTCAGTCAATAAATCGGAAAACAAAGTAACTTGCACTACTTATTTGAAAAAGTAACACAGATATTTTATTGTAAATTTAAAAGAACTAGTTACTTGAAAAAAAGTAATCTGATTACATAACTCTCAATACTTGTAATGCGTTACACCCTACACTGTTGGCAAAGCATTGCTGTGGTTGCTAGGTGATTGCGTACAGGCCCAGCTTAAAACAGTCTATAACATGTCAAAATTATATTTTGGTCACTAGATTTAGTTTAGGTCCCTTCTTTAATACAAGTCCATGACTGCATCTGAAATCACATGCTTTCTACTATATAGTAGGCAAAAACCAATATGTGAAAACAGCAGTATGTCTGAATTCACAGTATTCATAAAACAGCAGGCAAAATGTACCCGGATGACTTACTACTTCCAGCAAGATTCTGAAGTGTGCATCCAATGGAGGCCACGGGAGAGGATTTATGAATGGCAGTGAAGCGATGCAGCTGATGCTGGTAGGTCACATGAATATAGTATATCCATATTTCATTTATACTACACACATGCATACTATATAGAATATTATTTTTAACAGTTAGAAAGTAATTACTTATTCAAAAGAAGTTCCATGCATCCCATGTGATTTTTTTCTTCCATTTTATCATCTATCATGTTGGATAGTACACCTCACCTCTTGACATATCATTCATGTCCATATCACAAACAGTGTAGAGGTGTGTTGAAGTCATGTCGGAAAGATTGTATTTACCAGTTGAACACACATGAATGCCAGCACAATACATTTTGACCGCTTAACCCACCCATAAACCTAGCCATACCACCAAACCTGTCCCGTATCCCACCTCAACAGAAAATGTGTTTTGCAATACAATATAAACACAGTAAGTACACTGTACTTACTCTGTAATGTTTTGTAGAGAAGTTGCATCGCCATCTTGCTCCGACCAAAATGATTTTAACACACTAGTTATGACTTCCCAACTCATAAATACGCACTTCCTAGGAGGACTTGAATGCATGATAGGACAAGTTACATGCTGAAATAAAATACTTAGGTTTAGGACTTTAGGGCAAACCCCTAACCCTGTTGGACTAAATATATGACGAATGAATCAAAATGTTAAGTCATGGCACAATCCAGCAGTAAGAATAAATAAGTGGATCAAGCTACAATGCTGCTGCCATAAGACACTGTATAACTGGAGGATCAGGAAAAGTGTGCATGTGTGTTTTGAGTGGAGGTATGTGATGTCTGAAAGGCTTGAAGGTTCTCTCCAGAGATCTTTATTTCTTCCTAAGACTACTAATTAGCGGCAAGCATTGACACAACAGACACATCAAGGCAGAGCCTCTCCATGGGAGTTCGGTAAACATTGTGGCGGTGTGGGCTAGTCATCAAATCTCTGGAGTGCTATAGAGTGAACTGCATTCACTAGATATTCTCAGATGTAGTCCTCGAGTACATTGATTACTTCATTATTCTCTTCCCTGCTATTACTCTTCTGTCTTATGTCACCTTTAAGACATCCTAAAGTCAGCCAAAATAGATTAAAAAAAAAAAAAAAAACAGAGATTACGCAGAGGTATCCGCACACACCAGAAGCTATTATGAATCCATATTTGCTTGTCTGTCTGTTATCAAAAATATGCAAGCCAGGGAGAGTGGCAATCATTTTAGAGGATGCCAGAAACTCCTCCAGCCGGGCAGTAATAAAGAGAGTCAGTGTTGTGCTCTGCCTTTCAATTACTCTATTTCCTCCAATTACACAAGACCTGCTGAAGTATCTCTCAGGCTAATAGCGATGGTGTTCGTCGGTGCCATGATATCCAGAGCAGACCGGAACACTGTGGATGCAAATCACCAAGAATGAATTGTGGACACTGTCTATGTTCTTTTAGAACCCAATTCACTAAAGGAATTATGCAAATCAGGTAACGGCCCAAACACACAGGCATTTTTTACTGGGACTTTACAGCGTCTCTCCACTAATGTGGTCCTGGTCTCTGAATTGGCTATTTAAAAAGCTGAAATTGTTCTCAACAGCACAGGTCATAACAGTATTCCTTATTTTTTGATCGTCGTTTGGTTTATTACTGCTGCCATGATCACTAGGAAAAACTACAAAATATAATTTTTAAACTAAATGTTTCCCTGTTTTCAACAGACAGTAAAATAGCCACTGTGCGGAAGGAAAACAGCACTGACTTTTGTGAATGGGCACTCTATAATCATCCTACTTTTAAATAAAAAGACATGTTTGCAATGAAAAGAATGCTCATGGTGCGGTCACATTAGCAAATTGTCAATAGTGTAGTGATGTATTAAGCACAACTCACACAGAAGTCACTTTTGAAATAAACACCTTGAACCTGCTGTGAAATCTGCATGGGGAAGAACATTCACAAAATTCCTCATTGTGTAGTAATTGGATTTCGCCCACAAATGTCAATTTTGTTTCGTCTCATTAAGATCTACTTTATATATATATATATATATATATATATATATATATATATATATGTATGTATTTTAATTTAAATTCAGTTCACATAATGTGTTATTTGAAAGGTATAATAAACATTTTGAGATTATGCACGCCAGACAAATGTCTTTTCAGGTAAAGTGGGCCATCCCTGATATACACTATATTGCCAAAAGTATTGGGACACCCCTCCAAATCATTGAATTCAGGTGTTCTAATCACTTCCATGGCCAAAGGTGTATAAAATCAAGCACCTAGGCATGCAGACGCTTCTACAAACATTTGTGAAAGAATGGGTCGCTCTCAGGAGCTCAGTGAATTCAAGCGTGATGGGTAGTAGTGAGGAAATTTCATGAATGGACTTATTGCACAGGTGTGCAATAAGTCCATTCGTGAAATTTCCTCACTACTAAATATTTCACAGTCAACTGTTAGAGGTATTATAACAAAGTGGAAGTCGACAACTTTCTGCAGAGTCAATAGCTACAGACCTCCAAACTTCGTGTGGCCTTCAGATTAGCTCAAGAACAGTGCGTAGAGAGCTTCATGGAATGGGTTTCCATGGCTGAGCAGCTGCATCCAAGCCTTACATCACCAAGTGCAATGCAAAGCGTCGGATGCAGTGGTGTAAAGCATGCCGCCACTGGACTCTAGAGCAGTGGAGACGTGTTCTCTGGAGTGACCAATCACGCTTCTCTGTCTGGAAATCCGATGGACGAGTCTGGGTTTGGCGGTTGCCAGGAGAACAGTACTTGCCTGGGATGAATTAGAGCAGAGACTGCGAGTTCACACTTCCATAAAGTTAAATAGAGTAAAGGTAATGCGTATTTGGTGTGCTGTCCGAGGGGAGGGCTCCGAGCTCGGAACTTCCCAGGTTGGGAAAGAAATAGTTAGAAGAGAAGAAATGGGGTGGTGGAGGGATGCTGGAAAACTGTCATGGAACAGAGGTAAGTCTGCTCTATATATACCTCTTGTCTCATTAATTAAGTTGATTAACTGAATGTGCTCCTCCCGAACTTTGTTAAAAATACATAATTTATTAGTGTTGGGTCCGAGTCTACCTTGTTGAGTCTGATTCAAGTCTAAGGCCCTGTTTACCTGGTATTAAGATGCATTTTGGTCGATAGGATCACAAGTAGATGAGGGAGACATTCCTGTTCACACCTGATGTTTTAATCCGTCTCTTTTGTCCAATTTTTTACCACTTCTGTCCGGATTTCTTCAAGGGCAGGTCTATGGGCGGGTAAATTATGGGATTTTCCAGATCTTTCAATGTAATGGACAAAATATACTCATGCAATTTACATATGAACACGCACGGAGACGACGAAAAAACATACAGAGAGCATCAGCTTTCGTTTCTGCTCTGACAGCCGCAAGACCAGCCAAACACTGTGAGTGTGTGTTAGAAATCAGGAATGGTGAGAGAATATTGTGCTTGGCACGTTTTTTATCTTCAAACCAAACTTGGGTCTCCAGCTGACAAAGATGAAATCCCGTCTGGCTAGTGCACTTCTCATAATGTTTACGCATTAGTTCAGTAGGCGGAGAGTAGGTGTCTTTTGTGTTTGTTCGAACACATTCGACCAAATGAGCGTTTACACTACGAAAGCAATCCGGTCAAATGTGTTTTCGACTACCTCTGGAAGTGGTCGAAAGTGGACAAGCTCAAAACTTTTTAAACCCTGTTTACACTTGTATTTAGCGTTGTCCACTTTTGTTCCAATTTCGACCAAAACTCATCTTAATACCAGGTGTAAACAAGGCCTTAAGCAATTGAGTTTGAGTGGGAGTGTTCAATAATGTCTTGTCATCTTCATTTTATGCTGTTAGTACTTATTGTCCGAGTCTGTGTCAAGTTTGAGTACAAATCCACCCGAGTGCGAGTTCATTCTTAATTGCTGTCCAAGTTCAAGTTCAAGTACCCCATCTCTATTGTTTGTTAACACGTATTATAAATTTGTATTACAAAAACAATTCAATTATATTCAATGAACTTACATTTAACAAACCCAAAAACATAAAGCCATAACTGGATACATTTAAATGTAAACTTGTGTGTAACTATTCATGCTTTTTTCATTACTTTTAAGCTTTTTGTTCTGCATCTACATTTTCCCAATTCCCAAGGTTTTTTTAATTGCTTTATAAATAAATGTAAAAAAAAACAAATTCTTGGACACATAGGGCCTTATAAATTAAAAGCAATGGAAGTAGTCAAAAAAAGACATTTACTGCCCAGACCTTGGTAGTAATTCAAGATTTATATGAAACCAACAACATTCCCATATCTTGTATAATATGAATAATAACCTATTCCCATTAAAAAGCATTTCCAGTTTGCTACAAGTGCAAACATTCTATTTTACACTTTATTACTATTAAATTGTTTTACTTTATCACCTTTTACTTTAAAAAAGATGCCAGAGGAGTGGTTTAGCTTTTTTTTTATTTTACTGCTTCAGTTATAATCTACTCCTTGTTAACAGGAATATAAGAGCTATATAAAAGATGCTTTGTTGACAAATATTGTTTTCCAATCACATATACTGTGCCTATATGAGTGTTTGTGTAGGTGGGTTTGTTTGGACACAAACCTGGACTCACTGTCTAGTTATTTGTCTCCTCAATTCAGCCCATAAAGAATTATGTGATTTCACAATCTGGCTGCTGTTTCACATAATGTCCTATTCTGCTTGCAGCACAGCCCCTGTACCATGGCAGAAACAAAGGCATTGCTCACTGTGCGTCTGCTGTTCTCCATATTTTCAGCATCTTGTGTCAAGTGTAATTCAGTGTGTTCATAAATACAGTGATGTCACATTGATTGTAATCAGGAGCAGGTAAGGAGAGGTGATGAAATGATTGTTTCACTGCTGACTGCAGCCTGTTATTAGACACTGAGGTGTGTGACTGACAGTCTGACAGATGAACATTATGGAGGAGACAAGAAATGCATCTTTCTCTCTATCTCTCTCTCTCTATCTTTTTCATCACGTTATTAAAATTTCTCCTGCCTCTCCAGGTTTTTGTTCTTATGTTTGTAAATTTTGGTCAAACTCCTGCTTTTATCTAAAACTCTTTGAAAGGGTCAATTAAAAGCTTCTGACATATAAGAGGTCATCATACTATAAGAATATCCTGTATGTTTCAGAACTTCCTTGTTAGTCTAACAGCTTTTGTTGTTACCAAGGCCAGAGAACGACTCATTGTGGAATGTGCCTATCTATGACAGATGGGTCAAAGACCGCCTCTGCAGAAGAAAATCATCGCCTACTTCATCATTGCAACTGCGGCCCGCCCACTGGTGTGTTAGTGAGATGACGAGGAGAGAAGAGCAATACAGGATGGACTACAAATAACAAAGGATCCAAAGGATCCTAATGTTAGGAATGTGGCTATTTGTTTTATTTTCAGCAGTGTGAATGTCTCAGTTGAGCATTATTTATTTGTATGCGGTACATTTCACTGTGGATTCTTTGGTAAATCAGATGCAATTTTGGCGCAGGCTTTGCAAACAGACTTTTACAATATGGACTCGACAGTAATGCGACAACATGTAAGTAACCGTGTTAATTCTAATGCCTGATCTGTGATTTCTGATATGTGATGATTAATGTACAGTCAGATGTTATTTGTCTATGTGTCAGTAAATCAACGGTTAACTTCACATTTTGTCTCTTAGTAGGATAAAAAATTATTTAAACTGTAATTAAATCATATATAGAAAGCGATCAAAGGACGCGTCCTTTACAATCACTGGAGCTGTCAATCAAACAGCACGAATTTATCAGCTCCAAAACTCCTTTAATAATAAACAAATCTCTCATTTACATTGTGTTTGCACTGTTAGTTATGATGAAAGCATTCGTTAGTGTGCAGAAATCGAGCTGCAATGACGAGATCACTGCATTCATGTGTTCAACATGTAGCAAATTAGCTCAGAGGGGAAATATTAATAATTATTCATAACTCATTATGATTAATTATGAATATTTGAATCGGTTAAATAGATTAACTTCATGTAGCTACATTAACATTATAATCAATCAGTTTGTCCTATGAACATTCAGTATTGATTATTAATTAATTCTAAGAAAAGGATATTTTTCATGGCCACAGAAAAATAATTCTTCCTTTGTATTAACATAAGAGCTTAAGAGCGCATAACAATATCGATCATTTAAGTGACAATTTGTTTGCAGGCAGGGAGTCAGAACATACATATATTGTGCACAAACTTTAATAACTAAATCACATACAAGATTAAACTGACATAAAACATACATACACAAAACATACATGGCAAGAGGTAAAGTTAAAGTGGTTAGAAAAACTGGGTCAGTACAGATGGATGAAGTTATGCAAAGAGTCTAAACCTGGGAGAACCATCCCTGATAAGCTCCTTTGTCTGAGCAAAGGAGTTTACAGTTTTACTAACTACACAGCGACTTGTATTTCTTAGTCCCGGGAGGGCGTCCAGATATACGGTCGTAGGAGAAAGTCTTGATGGTTCCGTCCGATGGCTTTGCAGTGGCGACCTTTTTCTTCCGTGTTGAGTAAAGGAACGACGGTGAGCTTGCATGGTTGCTTTGACTCCATCGAGGTTGAGGAAGTTGCACACGCCGTGAGGAGTTGGGCCTGCTGGCCCAACTGGCCATATGGTGGCATCTGGTTTCCTGTCCCACACACACATGTGAGGCTGTGTGTGTAGGCCTTATCTGGCCTGGCCTGTTGGCCGGCTGATAGACAGCCAAGATGACACGTCGTTTTGGTCCAGAGAGAGAAGAGAAGAGAGAGCGTGGGTCGGCAGCGTCTCTCTTAAGAATCTTAGAGAAATCCCACCCTCGATAGTCGGGTTGACCAATGTGATTGTTGGGCTTTTCCAGCTGGAAATTCCTCTGTGGGAGATTTATGGCTCTTTGCTTCGAGCAAGATTCAATGGGCCTGTGCCCATATATACTCCAATTAATGCAACAAACACACATTACTTCCTACAAGGAAGTGACATACATGAAAGTGTAAGTCGTGAAGAGAGCATTCATTTGACAGGAGACACGACATATATGAACTTACATGAACTAGTAAGTTGTTCATAAGACATGCATAAACGAAATAACATACAAGGGACACTTTACAAGATAGTTATATGCGTTCATACAATGTCCTGGGTTGCATGTTCATTTATAGACGGTTTGTCTATAACTTGAGGCAAAAGCGTGTGTTTTACAGGCTTTGTGTCTTAACTATGGCCTTTTCCATATGGCCACATTTTTTAGGGCCATAAAACGTCTTATCAGTTGGTATTCAGGGTAACTGAGGACCTTTCTCTGTTGTGTTGGGGGAAGGTCTGTTACTAAGCACAAAGCATTTAAAACATATTTGTTAAATGTAACAGGCGATTATGTGTCTGATTTGCCTCAGTCGCTACAAACATGTCTGTGATCGGCTACAATGCTAATCACGGCAACCTTTCATCCCACAGTCTGAATATAATATCATAGATCTAAATATAATGTCATAACACTTTTTACAATTAGTAAATCTTGAGAACTGTAATAGTAAAAATGTGCTAAAAGATTTCAAGAAAGTTCCACATGTAATACTTAGCTATTTCATATGCAAAGATGTCAGCCAATCACAGCAATGGGCGTTTACACTGAAGTCTCACAGCAGCCAATCACAGCAGTGGTCGTTTACACTGAAGTCTCACAGCAGCCAATCACAGCAATGGGCGTTTACACAGAAGTCTCACAGCAGACATGCCCCTTCAAGCAAAGCGTTTAAATCAGAGGCTAAAATCAGGGTAGGAAAAATGCCTTTTATTTCTAAATTATTTCAATTTTCAATTCAATTTTTTATGT
The DNA here is from genome assembly GCA_039654625.1 of Rhinogobio ventralis. NCBI lineage: Eukaryota > Metazoa > Chordata > Actinopteri > Cypriniformes > Gobionidae > Rhinogobio > Rhinogobio ventralis. The sequence continues at coordinate 8,225,489 of CM077199.1, forward strand.
AAAAATCATACCAACATTATAAAACATTGTAAAACAATGCAGTTCATGACCTCTTTAACCTATTTTGTCTCCTAAACAAATTATTGACAAGGATAATGCTGCTGATCATACAGCATTCTTCCTTTCATATACATCCAATAAAAACAAAAGCGATTGTATTAGTATGAGAATTCACTATAGTCACACCAGAGATGTTACAGCTTGGAAGTGCGTTGCAGTTGCGGGTCATCGTTTTCATTAGCAGTCCTGCCGCATCCATCATTAGCCAATCCTCCTGCCAGTGTGCTAATGGCCTGTCTGTGGCACTAGCAAAGATCCAAACAGCTGTAACCTGGCTAACCCAATTACTCCCCCAGCCAACAAGGCTTTGGAAATCCTCTAGGGACCCTCTCCACTGGCCCTCCCTGCTGGCCGTACATTCACTTCAGTGGAGGGAGCAGTGAGCTGCCACTGTTTGAGCTCTTGCTCTGCAGAAAGGACATGAATGACAAACAGAACACACAGGGAGGAAGGACTCAAACATATTAAACTTGATCTTACGGAAAACGTAAATATGTTACGGGGTGGCGATTTCTTATGAATTTGATGTGAATCAAACAAAAATGTACGATTATTAGAAAAAAAGCATTAAGATCCACCCCTAAACATAACGTGTAAGCAAAAATGTATGAATGAGATCGTACAAATTAGCCACCAATTCACCAAAATGCTTGTTTGGGGCAAGAAACAACCACAAAGAAACTACTAAGAACACTCTAGCAATGTTAACATGATACTCAGGGGCATTTTCCAAAAGCATTGTTAGCAAACGGTAAACGTAGCCAGAGAGAGGCGAGCTAAGCGAATAAGTCATTAATTTTCATAACTAGCTACTCAAACAGTGATTACAGGCACATGATGTGTTTATTTTATTGTCACAGACACTCAAATTGTCACAGAAGTACCACGACAAAAGTTTATAGGGCATAATGTCAGTATACTGTATCAATGAATCACGGTCGTCAAATTTAGCAGCCATGTTTGCTTTCATTAGGTGGCTGAGCGGCTGTCCTTTATGTGCACTCAAACACTGTTATCCTGTTGAAAAAAACAGCATATGCTGGTTAGGTATGTCTTGAAGCATGGCAGCTGGTCCTGAGCTGGAGCTAATTTCTTAGGACCAGAACTTGGCCAGCTTAAACCAGCTCATGACCAACTAAGGACCAGCATAAACCAGCTCAAACCAGCTGCCATGCTTCAAAACATATCTATGCTGTTTTTTTCAACAGGGTTCACAGGCACCTGGCTTCATATTACTATACAGAAAAATAAAAACAAACATGGCTGCCTACATGATGATGATGATGATGATGATATGATGATGATGATTTAAATGACACAACACTTACACATATTTCAAAATCAGAATATCAGATAGTTCATGATATAGTTAACAAGTTTGTGAATATTTTGACAGAAAGTGTCATGTGACAACTATGGCGCTATGAAAATAATAATGTGATACAAATAAAGGGTTGCCTTACAAAACTCACGCTGGGGGTCAGCTAGAATATTTTAAACTTATGTGCGAAAGAGTTAAACATACTTTTGAGACATTCAATAAATTAGGTGCACCTTTTCACAAGGGACATTTTGGTATGTTTTCACTTAAAACTGATTAGATTGCTTTTGAGTTTTATGCACTTTTTTTGGAGCTTCAAAGTTTTGATCACCATTCACTTGCATTTTATTTTATTGACTAATCATTTGTTTTCTGTAGAAGAAAGTCATATACATGTAGGATGGCATTAGAGTGAATAAATGAGTAAATTTTCATTTTCTTGATGAATTGTTCCTTTAACAACTGTCTTGCAACCCCCTGGCAACCTCCCACAACTCCCTTGGTGCATTGTGGTGGTAAATAGGCAAGTACAACTCACATTTTCCTAAAATAAAATTTAAAAAAATTAAAAAAACCTATTCGGTTGTGATTTTAAGGATATCATCTTGCGGCTTCTCTGGTAATCATTCCATGCACATGAGTATTGACTTTAATAACTCAAACTTATCTACTGAGACATTTACCTTCCTTTTGGCTCTGTGCAAATAGGTTGAGGTTGACATTGTGCCAAGGACTTCAAAGTAGCAATTTACAGCTAGAAGTACTGCGGAAGCCAAGCCATTATTAAGGCCATGTAACTGGACTCAGTACACAAAAAAGCTATTTTTTTCCCTGTTATTATAGGATCATTTATGCTATGTTTAGGCAAACAGGAAGCATTGTGAACTGAGTGTACCCCCCCACCCCCCATCCCCCCCATCCCCCCATCCCCCTCCATCCTCCATCCTGTGCTTTTGTGTATGTGCACGCTGCTCTTTTTTCTCACTGCCCAGTACCAGCAAATTACTATGACTGTGTTCAGGCAATCCAATTTCTCTCCAGCGGTGGGCATCAATGCTCAGCAGTAATACAATTCCCCAAAATCACTGGCAACATGCAGGTTCTGAAAAGCATTTTTAGAGACAAAGGAAAACAAAGGAAATGGGGAGTCACTGACTCATATTGGGAGCAGAATTGGGGAAGGAACACCTGGAGCCCTTAAAAGACCCTCTTACACGCAGCTGGAGAAGACTTTGATCGGACCGATGAGTCAGCTACTTCACAGTCAAAAATCCTGCTTTTTAGATGTGCTGAAATACTAAGGGTGCAATATACTGTTCATAAACAGCATTTGGGCCTGTGGGATCAGTTTTGCCTCATTTAGAGTAAAGTGCAACACTGACCACTCACTTTTTTTCACTATTTCCTAGTTATTTTTTCCAGAGATTAAAAAAAATCATAAGTCTTGAGCCAAAAACCAGCAGCAATAATTATCACAAAATGTAAGCTTTTTCACAAACTTTTAAGCAAAAATTGTACACAGGAATGTGTCATTTTTATGATGGAATGAACCACAAATATGTAAATGGAATACAAATATATCTAAAATATAAAACTTCTGATTTATGGGTCTCGTTCACTACAAGAATTTGGACGTGAAACTTTGCGTACAGGCATTTTCACAAACAAATCATGATTCATTAACTTTCGTGTTAAAATGTATTCTAAAATTCTGAAACAACTGGCCTAAATAATTACAAAACCTCTATGAAGCCCGGGACACACCAAGCCGACTTCAAAGAACTAGCAGCGGCAAAAGCCTGACACTCATGTATTTGTCTTGACTTTATGTAAGTACATGGCATGTAATTTGTCTTTGCTGGCCATGTGCTTGTGTTTGTCATGTTTAGTGTGAGCACATGGCTTGTCACGTTTTTCCTTGTGTCATGTGCTCTCCTGTCCATTGTCTAACCCTGCCCATCTTGTTATCTGATTATTGGTTCATTTGCCCCACCTGTCTTCCCTCGTTACCCTCTTTTGTTTGCTTCCCTATTTATTCTCCTTGTGTTTGCAGTCCTGGGCTGGATCATCATTGAATGTACCCTCGTGTGTGTCCGTCAAGAAGAAGTCAAGAAGAAGTCAAGAAGAAGTCAAGAAGAAGTCAAGAAGAAGTCAAGAAGAAGTCAAGAAGAAGAAGTCAAGAAGAAGAAGTCAAGAAGAAGAAGTCAAGAAGAAGAAGTCAAGAAGAAGAAGTCAAGAAGAAGAAGTCAAGAAGAAGAAGTCAAGAAGAAGAAGTCAAGAAGAAGAAGTCAAGAAGAAGAAGTCAAGAAGAAGAAGTCAAGAAGAAGAAGTCAAGAAGAAGTCAAGAAGAAGTCAAGAAGAAGTCAAGAAGAAGTCAAGAAAAAAAGAAGTCAAGAAGTCCCCTTGGGGTAGTTTTTGTTTGCTCATTGTTTTTTTTAAAAAAATTTTATTAATACAGCCCATTATTTCTCCTGCGATTTGAGTCCTCGCTCCTTTTATCACCCCAACCCTGACAATATCAGCAGTACCAATAGTCTATTTTCATCATTCAAAAAAGGGAAACCGAAACTAGGGCTGCGGATATACAAAGCAGTGCTTGATACCGTTTTGAATCTCAATCACGATAATCTTAATTCCAGTCGGCTCATTCTAATATGAAAATATGTAAAAAAAAAAAAAAGCAAGCAATTTTGCATTTGAAAGACGTCTAATAGCCTCCAAACATAGCCTTGATGTCTAGGCTAAAACGAGGCAAAATTTGGGCTGTAAATGAGAATATTATAGACAAAATGGAACCCAAACACCTTGTAATTACTGTTGACTTTACTTACATGATGAAATATATCATCTTCCAAGTTATTTTGGCAAAAAAACATGTAACCAAATTCAAGATTATTTTGACTAGAAGTGGGTTACTCATAGCTGGAATATACACACAGAGAAAAAGGGTGTCAATTTTACCTTTAGGGGTACAACAGCTTGTCACTGGGGCAGTGCCCTTAAAAGAACATCTTTGTAACTTTTTTTACTCCTAAAAGGTGCATATTAGTACCCTAGAGTACAAAGACATACCTTAATGTACTACTGTAGGATTGAAAATAATCAAAGATATTTGATATTTGCAATTGAACAAAGACATACTGCTTTACTGTTTTCAACCCCCATCTTTTTAATCAGAAGGGCCATTTGGAATTCCTAAAGACAAAGAGATTCTGAAGGCCTGTAGGCCAAAGGTGTGTCACCCCTGTAGTACAGTGGGGGAAGTTTGGTCTGATTGGTCAGTTTGAATGACTCACAATAGGGTTTGAGTTACATGGTCAAGGAAGTATAAAAGAAGGTTGTAACTGTTGCTCTCGCTCTTTTCTTTTTATTCTCGGGCTCTCTCTCTTCTTGGGGGGGGCCTTCTCTCTGGCTCTTCTCTTCTTTGCTCTCTTCTTCTCTTTCTCTCTCTCCCTCTCTCTCTCTTTCTATCCCTCAGGTAACATTCTATTCATGCTGGGTATGATTAATGGTATACATTTTTATCATCTCATACATCTATTTTGTAACTATTTTAAGTGTAACCATAACCAGATTTTGTCATTAAATTCTTTCAATTATAAATGATTGCTAACTAGTTTTGATTTGGTATTGACTTTGAAGTGCTACCTCTATTGCAATACAATATAGTCACAGTATAGCAACGCTCTCCCACATATTTAGCTATTGTAACTGCGCTTATTTCCGTCGTTGGTATAAGTACAGTGGGTGGATATAGACGAGAAATGTACAGTTTTCTACCATCTTGCTCATAATGTTTCTTTAGTCTTTCGGCAACCCTGCAGCCTGAACCACTGTAGGTGACCCACCCTTACACTACTATGAACTGTTTTGTGGTTAAAAAAGGTACAAATATGTCCTTTTAACCCTTTGAGCGGTACGGTCCCACATATGGGATTTTTATTTCTGTGCCCCTGAGAGTACAGTAACACAGGTTTTAGAATTGTGACGTGGCTGACAGATTCAAACTGCGCTTTAGCTGGGCCAGAGAGAGACGCGCTCAGCGCTTGACATATATCACAAATATGCAGTGTTTTCAACCACATTTTTATTTTAGGTTTCAAACATTTAAATGCACATAAGTACTAGTAAAACAATACATTTAGAATTTGTAAAATACACACTGGTCTCTATGGAAGCAGCAATAACAATCCATTCAAATATAATTTACCAACGTGTTTTATTCATATCAGATAAACAGCGTAAGTAACTATAAAGTTTACTCTATTCTCCCAGTTCACCGGTCACTTTCTTACATGTATTTCAGGAGAAACTGATGAATTCATGTGATGTAAATCTGACTGACAGGACTCTCTGAACTACGGCATGAGCAAACATGGCGGCGCCTAGCTCACATTATAGATAAAGATAATTTTTAAAGGTTTTTAAACGACAAAACACACTCACTTGCACGTATTTGAGAATCTGAATATCAGATAGTTGATGACATTGTAAGCAAGTTTGTGAATATTTTGAAAAAAAAAGAAAGAAAAACGGAATAAAAGCGATCCATCTGTCATACAGCGCTATTTTGGCTGCGGTGAGTCACGTGACAAGCATGACGCGTCGCCACAGAAAACAGTAAGGTTAAATGTTCTAAAATAACAGTTGGCTTAAACTCAACTTGGGGTGTCAGCTAGAATATTTTAAACTTGCGCTTGAAAGAGTTAAGGGTACTGACTCAGTGACAAGCTGTTGTACCCTTAAAGGTACAATTTTGACACCCTTTTTCTCCATGTGTATAGCTAACCGAGACTGTGAAATGATGGTTATTGCTTGCTGGGTTCTGTCTGTACCGTCTTGACTTCTTCTGTCATCACTTTTGCTTTTATTCTTGTGCATTGGCTTTAATTAGTTCTCTCTAATTAAAAGAAAATGGTTGTAAACCACTCCGGCGTCTGACTAGAGCCAACAGTGTGGAACACACTGAAAAACTAAGCCGACCAACGCTCAACTGACCACCAACTGTCAATTTGGTGTGTCCGGGCCTTAACAGTTTACATCTACCCCCACTGACAGTTTTATTTTGCAAACATTAACTCACACCTTTTTTTTTTTTTTTGCCTTTGTAGTAAAATGTAACAAAACAAATCAAACTTAAAAAGCCCAATAAAAAGGAATCATTTTCTCACAGTAAGAAGACACTGCACATGTCCTGCCAAGTGTTATATGGATGAATATGAACATTTAAAGTCTGTACTTAATTGGTTGTGTTTTGCAGCATATTAGGATCATGCTGTAACACATTAGCGGTCATATGGTGGGAACATCTTGATGGGTCATCCTCCACTGCTCTGGGTGTGAAATGACGCCACATGTGTCTGCTTGTTTCGAGCTGTCTTTATCCTGAAAGCCATTAGACTGATAGAGGAAATTAACACTCGACAGTTTGGCTGTTTTAAATGCACATACTATCACATTCAATCCTAAATTGTATGAAGCGAGGAACAAATCAGGATTTATTAAGATTTGAAAACTCTTCTTCTATATTTTTTTTTTCTTATAGATCTATTTCTTTATAAAAGTTATGACCAATAAAAATGTACTCTTTTGAAGTCAGCATGAAATAAAAAATTCTGTTTTAAATGCATGTTATTGATCTTATTTTCAATGATTAATCAATGCATGTTTTGTATTTTAAAGTCCCTATGAAATCAAAATGGGAGCAACCTGTCACTCACTTGAGATCCACCAATAGCAAATCACAACCATCCAATCAATTCCAAAAAAAGATCCATGTCATCAGGAGTTTTGCATGAGGGTGAAAAAGTCCCCCACGAAGACTTTTCTTATGTACAGGTGCTGGTCATATAATTAGAATATCATCAAAAAGTTTATTTCACTAATTCCATTAAAAAGTGAAACTTGTATATTATATTCATTCATTACACACAGACTGGGAAAATCCCAAATTCAATATCTCAGAAAATTAGAATATTAATTAAGACCAATACAAAGAAAGGATTTTTAGAAATCTTGGCCAACTGAAAAGTATGAGCATGTACAGCACTCAATACTTAGTTGGGGCTCCTTTTGCCTGAATTACTGCAGCAATGCGGCGTGGCATGGAGTCGATCAGTCTGTGGCACTGCTCAGCTGTTATGAGAGCCCAGGTTGCTCTGATAGTGGCCTTCAGCTCTTCTGCATTGTTGGGTCTGGCATATCGCATCTTCCTCTTTACAATACCCCATAGATTTTCTATTTTCTTTTGAGTTAAAGTCAGGCGAGTTTGCTGGCCAATTAAGAACAGGGATACCATGGTCCTTAAACCAGGTACTGGTTGCTTTGGCACTGTGTGCAGGTGCCAAGTCCTGTTGGAAAATGAAATCTGCATCTCCATAAAGTTGGTCAGCAGCAGGAAGCATGAAGTGCTCTAAAACTTCCTGGTATACGGCTGCGTTGACCTTGGACCTCAGAAAACCCAGTGGACCAACACCAGCAGATGACATGGCACCCCAAACCAACACTGACTGTGGAAACTTTACACTGGACCTCAAGCAACGTGGATTGTGTGCCTCTCCTCTCTTCCTCCAGACTCTGGGACCCTGATTTCCAAAGGAAATGCAAAATGTACTTTCATCAGAGAACATAACTTTGGACCACTCAGCAGCAGTCCAGTCCTTTTTGTCTTTAGCCCAGGCGAGACGCTTCTGACGCTGTCTGTGGTTCAAGAGTGGCTTGACACAAGGAATGCGACAGCTGAAACCCATGTCTCGCATACGTCTGTGCGTAGTGGTTCTTGAAGCACTGACTCCAGCTGCAGTCCACTCTTTGTGAATCTCCCCCACATTTTTGAATGGGTTTTGTTTCACAATCCTCTCCAGGGTGCGGTTATCCCTATTGCTTGTACACTTTTTTCTACCACATCTTTTCCTTCCCTTCGCCTCTCTATTAATGTGCTTGGACACAGCTCTGTAAACAGCCAGCCTCTTTTGCAATGACCTTTTGTGTCTTGCCCTCCTTGTGCAAGGTGTCAATGGTCGTCTTTTGGACAACTGTCAAGTCAGCAGTCTTCCCCATGATTGTGTAGCCTACAGAACTAGACTGAGAGACCATTTAAAAGCCTCTGCAGGTGTCTTGAGTTAATTAGCTGATTAGAGTGTGGCACCAGGTGTCTTCAATATTGAACCTTTTCACAATATTCAAATTTTCTGAGATACTTAATTTGGGATTTTCCTTAGTTGTCAGTTATAATAATCAAAATTGAAAGAAATAAACATTTGAAATATATCAGTCTGTGTGTAATGAAACAATATAATATACAAGTGTCACTTTTTAAATGGAATTAGTGAAATAAATCAACTTTTTGATGATGTTCTAATTATATGACCAGCACCTGTATATGTTGGTCACAGAAATGTGCCGCACTGAACAACAGAAAACAGCTTGGTTTGAAAGTGAATTATGTGCAAGGTGTGCTTCATGCTGTTGACAATGGACCTTTTTGCCTACAAAATTTCACTGAAATGGTGCTAATGTGATGGCACCAAAAGGCCTTGAACTAGGCACTTTCTTGCTGTGAGGCGACAGTGACAAACTGACAAATGTTTAATTCATTAACTCAACAACTGTTAACATATCTAGTATATTTGTATTGGCAAATTCTGTTCTGAGATATTATGTTTGTGTTTGTTTAAAAATGTATAGACTAAAAAGTTATACAAATTCTTAATCTGGGAATCTATGGCATACAGACAACAGCTTTGTTGCATATTTCATTCTGTTTATCAATTGTTCTGTGCATACAGACATTTTATAAATCATTCATAGGGCATTCATTTAAGGAATTACTGGATGCAAGAATGATACATGTCTGGAATATGAATTATGTGAGGTACCATGCTATTTACCATAAAACTTTTTGCACACAGTATAAGAATCATTCACTGTTCATGCACACCCACAAAATGTGAATTTTTATTATGCAAATGCTTAAGTATTATGAAACGTACCTACCCACTTTTACCTCAGTCACCCACACCAGGGACATTTTTACAGAAATGGCTGTTACACAACATGAACTATTATAAAGCTCTCATAATAAATGTCAGATATGTGCATTTTATGTCATTCTACTGTCAAGCAATTTAACACCCAAACACATCACCCTAAAGCTGAACCATTCATGATGTAATACCACAATATTCAATGTAATGAGCGTCTGTGGCATTTGAATAAATAAACTGTTATGGCACCAGTCTGAATGATTTGCAAGCATATATGGAAAAAAATTACTAGATTTTTTTTTTCAGTCTATGTTTGACAAATTCAAAGTTACAGTGGTAAAAGTTAGAGTTTTATATGTTCTGAAGAAAATGGCAATGCTAGGCTGTTGACAGTGTTGCTATGAAGTTGCTAAAGGTGTTAGCATGTTGCTGTGTTGGTTGTTAGTATACGTTGATATGTGGTTTATGGTGTGTTCTGGGTGATTTCTTAAGGCTTGAATATACTTGCCCACATTTTTGCCTGGCTTTGCAACCTGGAAGAGTCGACACTAGTTCCCAAAAATCAGAGCCAGTCTGCAGATTTTTCAGCAGACAGAGTTGACAGTTTATTTTGATGGCCATTTAGAAATTCTTTTGACTATAAGAAATGCTCCAACTAACTCTCAGTAGAGTATTAGTTGAGTAATTAGTAAGACTGTCTGTTTAATATCTGCTAATATTTTATTAACACAAAAAATACTGCACTATTGACTTTAGACCAGGTTTTTGTTGGTCAATGGCGCAGTCGTTTTCAGTTCCTCAAAATAGCAACGCATCAACAATGCGCTTGACCACACCTTGTTTTCAGACCAGTACACCCATGGGCGAACAGATGGGTGCAAGTGCATTCGCTATTTAAACAATGTGGCGCTGGGCATGAAAATGATAACTGCGTCAGGCTGAAACTAGCCAAAAACACTTGTCGTGCCTGGCGTTGCATTGCGGCGGGTGTATGATAGGACCCTATAAGTAACTTTGCAAGTACATGTCAACTTATTCTATTAACCCTACCCCTAACAGTCTACTAAAGCCGTGTTTCCACCAAAATTACCCTTAACAATTTGTCCTAGGAACTTTTTTTCCCCCAGACCTATTGCTGTCTGCGTTTCCATCGCGGTCTAAAGTATCATGAAGATTAGGCAAATTAGTCTGGTGACTCCAGTTCCCGCTGGATTTCGTCCTCTGCACAGCTTAATAAAGCCTGAACCTTGTCGCCGGTCCTTCGGTCATATTTTTTCAACTCCATTGTTGATTGGAATAGCAAACAACTCTTCTGCGTAAACTCAACCAATCAGCATGTTCAGCGCCCAAGTCCCACCCCCGCAAGTGAACTTTGAAAAAGTACTACCTCGCGAGCAGGGACTTTCTGAGGGGGACATTTTTACCCGGAATTTCATTTAGACCCTGGTCCCTGCGTTCGAAACACACCCCAAAGTCCCTAGTTCCTAGGGAAAGTTCCTGCGGTGGAAACGTGGCTTAGTACTCAACTAATACTCTAATGAGAGTTAGTTGACATGTAGGTGGAATGTTTCTTAGTGTAACCAAAAATCATGTAAATGATGGGCACAGGCTTACATTTTTTTTTCAGGTTCCGACTATGATTACATCCAGTCTGAGGAAATCGTCTCGGTTACGTATGGTAACCCTCGTTTCCTGAAGGAGGGAACGGAGACGTACGTCGGACATCACCGACGAATTAGGATCACTTCTGGGAGCCCCTATCAGCTTCGAGATATAGAGAATGGGCCGAGATGCGAGATTTGCATCGAAAAACAACCCCCGTCTGTTCGGTGCAGGAACTTACGCAGGGAGAGTCACAGCTGCTGTTCCGCAAGACCCACTCAGCAGAGTATTGGATAACGCTGGTAAAGCGTGCCCAGGGGGGCCGCTGTGGAAGCCACATCATGCCCGGAGGGAGTTACCATGTGGAAAGTACACGTATGGACTGGCGTAGGTCCAAAGGGTTGGCCCCAGCCATTACAGGCAGGGGAACAACACCTGACTGAGACGGCAGAGCGGGCTCTGCCAAGGGAAAGACACAGGCCCGCCTTAGGGAGCCGTACCGTGGAAGAATACACATATGGGACCGCCATGGGGGTCACAACATATGGAACCCAGCCTAACACAAGTTCCACCAATGCATACGAGTGCTAGACCTGGCATCGGACGCTCCGCCACGTCCGACTGCTGCGGGTTGCGGAGGACTCAAAAGGGTTCGCCATTCTGGAGGGGAATGGCGCAGCAAGCTGACACGGGAGCGGGCCCTTCAGTGTTACTGGCTGTTTGAAGCGAGCACACAGGAAGATACCGGCTCTACACGGAGGCTATAGAATCGTGTTAGGTGTCGCCCAGCCCGCAGCTCTACAGATATCTGTCAGCGAGGGGCCACGAGCCAACGCCCAGGAAGAAGCCACACCCCTAGTGGAGTGGGCCGGGGTCTCAGGATTACATGAGAGTTACCCAGCCCGAATTCCAGGCACGATTCGTCGACCGAAAATGCCTGCAGGTCCCCTACCCTCTTGATGGAGGCCAATGCTCAAAGGGCAGGTTGTTAATTGTAAATATGTAAAAAATAATAATACAGCATTTTACTTATATAAAATTGTATATTGCATTGCATTAATTAAAATTTGGGGGTAAATTGGTATGAAAATAATATCACAGTGGAAATAAATGTTCTAAAATATGATTTATTTTCTTTAAAGCAAGACACCCCAGGTGAATAGGAATAAATGTTATATATAAATATAAATATTTTTATTTAAAAACTAAAAAATAAATCAAGCCCTGCAAGACCCATATGTAAATAATATACTGATGCGGCATTCACGTGGCGTTTTTCACTCGTAACTTCATGAAACGTGGAAAATTGTACATCGTTATTTACAGCAGATTAAAAAGAGCCCAAGGTCACAATCTGTCTTTTAGATCTAAAGATATTCCTTGTTGAATTATAACACACAAAAAAACAGCACAGACGCAAATGAGCGGAGTATAAAAATAACAGTTGCTTAGACTTGGCGTTTTTGCTGGTAACGTCATGAAACATACTCTGATCGTTAAAACCATCCTTATTTTCAGCAGACTCTCACGATTAAAAAGAGACCAAAGTCACCATAATCCGTCACTTGGATCGGAAGTTATTACTCATGAAGTTATACCTGACAGGAGCACATAAGCTTAATAAACAGTAGCTTTAAAGTGGCGTTTATACTTGTAACTTTATGAAACATGCTCCGATCGTTGAAAATGGCACATCAGTACTCAGTACAGTTGATGCTCCCGATTGAAATGAGTCCAAAATCAACATAATCCATTGCGTCGATCATGAGATATTCCTCACGGATGTTGTGTTGATCAGTGCAGTTTTGAAAAATATGGCAATTCATTTTCATAGCAGCTAGGTGGCGCCTGCCGGCGGTACACTCCGGTTTAGATGATTCTAAGCTTTAAAATGATACATATTGTTATTATATAATATATATATATAACAAATCCCTCTGTAAAAAACAGATCTGTAAAGTGTGGTGTATGTAAAGCTGCTGAAGTTAAGATTTCTGGCTTGGTGAAGAAATTAGTTTTGAGGAAACAGCCTTTAAATGTACGTATGTGGTGTAATTAAAATCTACTAATCTACTATCAAATAGATAAAGTGCAATAAAAAAAACACTCAAAAGTGTGTTTCTTTCCACTAGTATGAAATAACACGTTATGAAAAGCTAACTTAGAAATAGCCCAAAATTTTTAAACTGACCTGTGCATGAATAAACATTTTTGCCTGTAGTGTCTTGCCTTATGCAAAATATTTAAATTATTTGAAATATTCAACAATAAAAAGTCTTTTTTTTTCTTCAACACTCTTAAAAATAAAGGTTCCAAAAGGGGGTTTTCACAGCAATGCCATTCACTGTAAATTCTAATGCTCAAAATATTTAATTGGTTTGAGTAGGGTAAACTTAAATTAAACAAATTAGTTCAATCAAATTAACTTTTCTGAGTATTTAGAACTTTATTTTTCTTTTGAGTTTTTCACATTTTAGGAATGTTTAATTCTTTAGCATTTTATGAATAATTTATTTTAATTAATCAGTTTAGATCAGAGATTGAATTAATGCTAGATTTTTTGCTATAAATTACGGACATGGCATCTGAGGACAAATTCTCATTTTTCTCAGTTATTTTACTTTATCATCAATCATAGGCTTGTTTTTATGTACTAGAGCACGATCGCACATGCGCACTCTTTAAAAACGGTGCTTTAAATCTATTGACAAAATAAAAGATGTAAATGAAATTTGTATATATTCGAAATGAAAGATATTTGTACTAGTGTTGTCAAAAGTATCGATGCTTCAAAAACATGTTGTAAATAGACATCTGTGACGCTGATTCCCAAGCGCTTATACAGTTACACACGGGAACGTTTGAAAGCAGGCGTCTATCAGCGGATCCCTAATATATCCGCTGATAGACGTCTGCTTCAAACCGCTCCCGTGTGTAACTGTGTAAGCGCCCGGGAATCAGCATCAAAGATGTCTATTTACAACATGTTTTTGAAGCATTGCTTATTGTAGCCAATTGCAGAGATATATGTTGAGCGCGTTAATACAGGGAGTGCAGAATTATTAGGCAAGTTGTATTTTTGAGGATTAATTTTATTATTGAACAACAACCATGTTCTCAATGAACACAAAAAACTCATTAATATCAAAGCTGAATATTTTTGTATCAATATTTTAAGTAGTTTTTAGTTTTAGCTATTTTAGGGGGATATCTGTGTGTGCAGGTGACTATTACTGTGCATAATTATTAGGCAACTTAACAAAAAACAAATTTATACCCATTTCAATTATTTATTTTTACCAGTGAAACCAATATAACATCTCAACATTCACAAATATACATTTCTGACATTCAAAAACCAAACAAAAACAAATCAGTGACCAATATAGCCACCTTTCTTTGCAAGGACACTCAAAAGCCTGCCATCCATGGATTCTGTCAGTGTTTTGATCTGTTCACCATCAACATTGCGTGCAGCAGCAACCACAGCCTCCCAGACACTGTTCAGAGAGGTGTACTGTTTTCCCTCCTTGTAAATCGCACATTTGATGATGGACCACAGGTTCTCAATGGGGTTCAGATCAGGTGAACAAGGAGGCCATATCATTAGATTTTCTTCTTTTATACCTTTTCTTGCCAGCCACGCTGTGGAGTACTTGGACGCGTGTGATGGAGCATTGTCCTGCATGAAAATCATGTTTTTCTTGAAGGATGCAGACTTCTTCCTGTACCACTGCCTGAAGAAGGTGTCTTCCAGAAACTGGCAGTAGGACTGGGAGTTGAGCTTGACTCCATCCTCAACCCGAAAAGGCCCCACAAGCTCATCTTTGATGATACCAGCCCAAACCAGTACTCCACCTCCACCTTGCTGGCGTCTGAGTCGGACTGGAGCTCTCTGCCCTTTACCAATCCAGCCACGGGCCCATCCATCTGGCCCATCAAGACTCACTCTCATTTCATCAGTCCATAAAACCTTAGAAAAATCAGTCTTGAGATATTTCTTGGCCCAGTCTTGACGTTTCAGCTTGTGTGTCTTGTTCAGTGGTGGTCGACTTTCTGCCTTTCTTACCTTGGCCATGTCTCTGAGTATTGCACACCTTGTGCTTTTGGGCACTCCAGTGATGTTGCAGCTCTGAAATATGGCCAAACTGGTGGCAAGTGGCATCTTGGCAGCTGCACGCTTGACTTTTCTCAGTTCACGGGCAGTTATTTTGCGCCTTGGTTTTTCCACACGCTTCTTGCGACCCTGTTGACTATTTTGAATGAAACGCTTGATTGTTCGATGATCACGCTTCAGAAGCTTGGCTATTTTAAGACTGCTGCATCCCTCTGCAATATATCTCACTATTTTTGACTTTTCTGAGCCTGTCAAGTCCTTCTTTTGACCCATTTTGCCAAAGGAAAGGAAGTTGCCTAATAATTATGCACACCTGATATAGGGTGTTGATGTCATTACACCCACCACACCCCTTCTCATTACAGAGATGCACATCACCTAATATGCTTAATTGGTAGTAGGCTTTCCAGCCTATACAGCTTGGAGTAAGACAACATGCATAACGAGGATGATGTGGTCAAAATACTCATTTGCCTAATAATTCTGCACTCCCTGTACAATGGCCAATCAGAGGTGTTTAAGAATCCGTTCAACAGCGCTCAAAATGCTAGAGGGAAACGCTGGTATCGTCACATTGTTAAAATTTCTGTATCGACTTGGTACCGAAGTCGGTACTTTTGACAACACTAAATTGTACTGAATGCCAGCTTGCTTATTTTGCTCAAAATAAGGATTTATTAAGTCCACAAGTCATGCAAACAAGAAACTAGCTTCTAACCACAGCTCGAGAGCTGTCGTTCCAACAACACAAGTTTGCGAAGCTGTTTGCGACTCGTTGAACTATGCTGATAACGACGGAATCCCTGTTTAGTTCCTGTTTCGATGAAGCCCCTCCTTCCGAAATATGAAATGTGCTCTGATTGATTAGCTGGCCCAGTGTGTTGTGATTAGCGAACCACTTAGAGCGTGTGTTAACTGCAAGTTTCATCTGCTCAGGTGTAAATATTAATGATGCGAACAAAAGAACCTTTGCCAGTATGGATTTTACAGGACATTTCAGAGTAACTAAACACTTCATCAACAGGCTAGCGGCGCCACAAATAATAAAACATACTTACAGGTTGTGATCAATAAACAACTTATTGTCCCGACAAAGTGGGAACTGCTCCATCTTTCAGGAGAAGCTTTTGTACATAGCTGGCATTCTGGAAGCTGTCTGTAAATTGTGCAGCACAAAGATAAACGTTGAGGTTATAATGTTCAGGAACAGTGTTAAAAAAGGAAGGCCAAACAAAGGGGTTTTGGAACCGGGGTGGAAAAAACATGGCAACAAGATGCTACTAAATCAGGTATTCTCTAGCTCAGCTCAACCAGGCCTCACCCCGCCCCCTTTTTTGTGTATTCCGTGGGAGGGGATTATTTAAATGAGTGACATTGTGACTTCACAAGATCTGGAATTTCACTTCCCACTTCAGAAGTCGTGCATTCAAGTGCTTTGTCGGAATGAACAGGAATCATGGAGGACACCAGGTTTATTCTTGCCTATTTATTGGGAAAATCTTATTAAAACCAAAATGATATGTAGTGTCACATGCACTGACAACCATAAACATTTATGATGCTATCCAGATTTCCGCTTTCTGCCGATTCTGTATAATTTCGGTCAAATGCAGGCTATTTTCCCTGTGTATAAAACATATAATACGCTTCAAATGATTACTCGTATATGTAAATATATGCACTACATTAATGACAAGACAAGACAAGACGATCTAGCTGTTTTGGGGAAAAAAATAATAAATCATACTTGTCACAGCAGTAGTTCTGTGTTTAAAGTTTATGGCACGCCCATCTCGGGAATTTGGGTATCAAAATTATTTCCGAACTTCCCAGTGGAAAACACAACATCAGAGGGCGTCCATGTGCAATTTTTTCCTAGGAAACTCGTAATTACGATAATTCCGATAGCATGTGAAGTCCTAATGAGCCGTTTGTTGTAGTTCTTGAAAAGTGTTTTCTGTTAAAGAGAACTTTGAGCTTTGTAACCTTGCAGATCTTTTTATGCTCAAACAGCAACATTACACACTAACTAAATTTGAAAAAGTGAAAAAGCTTAATAGGACCCCTTTAAAAGAACCATTTTTTCTTAGTGTGAAGAACATATTAGTAATCTAAAGAACCTTTTTTCACTATAAAGAACCTTTTGTGGAATAGAATGTTAAAGGTTTTTCATGGAACCATCGATGTTAATAAAGAACCTTTATTTTTATGAGTGTTTATTTAAGGGTGAAATATGGCCATAACATGTTATGTGAAATTCAGCTATACACCCTGTCATTAAAACATGACAAAGACTCAACAATGTGCTATTGTTGAGTCTTTGTCATGTTTTAATGACCTGTATTGGATTGACTCAGCAATTTAGTAATGTCCTTGGTGTCTACTTCACACACTGAGCACACACACACACACACACACACGTCTTTCAACCCCCTCCTCTGCCTCATATCCATGACTACTGCCTCTCACTTACTGTCTCCCTCTCCATCTGTCTCATTCTTTCTCACCCTGTGAGTTTTGCTGATGCTGCTTTTATGTCTTGTGTTTGGGTGGAGCATTTCTCTTGCTATCATTAAAGGGTCTCAGAAGAATTGCTGTAGACACCATTTCCATTGATTAGAATTTTATCCTCTTGTAATGTAAATCATCACCGACAACCACATCCCAACATGTGGGTGAGAAACGCTAATCAGTGTAGACATCCGATTTCTCCTCCGTACAGAAATGCAGGCAAAAATACCTGTTGTGCAAAAAGTGCAATAATTGCATAAATGATGAAAGATATTTTGACCATTTCCATCTGTATTTTTAGTCTTCTTAGGCACCGTTATTTATTGTAGATACCAAGAAAAAGCTGTGATACACCAGGCAGACTGCTAATTTGGTCTGTTTCTATGGAAATGAGTGGCGCTGTCTTGAGAGCAAGAGTAGGTTGTTACAATAAAGATGTCTAGTTTTGAGGCCAGACAGTTCAGAATTGTTCACCAAAGTGTAAAGAAAAAAATGCTTGTTCAGTGTGAGAAAAACAAAGAGGTGCTAATTAAAACTCAGATATCTTAAGCTTTGTTTACTGCACTTCTATACATTTAGGAAAACTCTTCCCAATCTTCAAAAAACAAAATGACAACAAAACGGTCAAAAGGTGTGGACAAATCTTTATAAGGGTCATGGACTGCATTGTTTTATTGTTTTATGTTTCATGTTTCTGTGGTGCACTTATAATGTTAGTATGATTTTTACATAAAAAATTGTCATCATTTAGAAATGAAAGGCATTTTTCTATCCTGATTTTAGCCTCTGATTTGAACGCTCTGTTTGAAGGGGCGTTTCTGCTGTGAGACTTCAGTGTAAATGCCCACTGCTGTGATTGGCTGCTGTGAGACTTCAGTGTAAATGCCCACTGCTGTGATTGGCTGCTGTGAGACTGGCTAGTGATTGGCTAACATCAGAAATAGCTAATGTGGAACTCTCTCAAAAATATTTCGCACATTATTACTATTACAGCTCTCAAGGTTAACTTTAAACGTGTTGATTATGGCATTATGGTTGCAGTGATGAGCATTGTAGTCGATTACAGACATGCTAAGGTCATGAATGTAGCGATCTCATCATTGCAACTTGATTTCTGCACAACAATAACAAATGCTTTCATCATAACTAACAGTGCAAACACAATGTAAATAAGAGAGATAAGAGAAAGAACATCTGACTGTACATGAATCATTACATATCAGAAATCACTGACCACAGATCAGGCATTAGAATTAACACGGTTACTTACATGTTGTTGTCGCATTACTATCGAGTCCATATCGTAAAAGTCTGAGACTGAAATTGCATCTGATTTACCAAAGAATCCACAGTGAAATGTACCGCATACAAATAAATAATGCTCAACTGAGACATTCACACTGTTGAAAATAAATAAAATAGCCACATTCCTAGCATTAGGATCCTTTGGAAGGTAATGTTATTTGTAGTCCATCCTGTATCACTCTTCTCTCCTCGTCATCTCACTAACACGCCAGTGGGCGGGGCCAAAATTGCAATGACGAAATAGGCATTGATTTTATTCTGCAGAGGCGGTCTTTCATCAATCTATTATAGACACGTTCCACAATGAGTCGTTCTCTGGGCTTGATTACAATAAAAGCTGTTTTTGGACTAACAAGGAAGTTTCCAGTTCTGAAACTACAGGATATTCTTATAGTATGATGACCTCTTATATGTCAGAAGCTCAATAAAATTTGTATTTCTCAGTTCATGACCCCTTTAAATACTAAGTGCATAAATGCCACTTCATAGGGTAAAAAGGGAACTTTTGAAAAATATTCAAGGCAACCTAATACATGTATTTTCTCCAATTACCTAATTTAGCCAATTTGATCTTTCTTTAATTGCACAGATTCTCCTTCAACAATATGGAGACCACCCTCACACATTTGAGAGTCTACTCTAACTAATCACTAAATTTGCTTGTAACATAACATGTGACATGAAAATACTATTTCAGTCTTTCTACTTCAAAATGTCAGTGTGTTACTTGCAGATTCTTTGTAATTATTTGTGAAATTTACTAGCAATTTGTGAGTGAAAATTGTTGCTACATATTGCAGTGCATATGCGAGTGTTCAAATTGTAGTCATGTTTTCCCAAAAGGTTTTAAAATATATTTATAACTATTAAGTCATCAATATCATTTGGTTTTTGGGGGAGTCGCATCACATGACATTTTACAACCAACAGACCTGTCTTGTAATAAAAAGGCACATTATTTTTAGATACTCATTGACCATGACATTTTATTTATTTATTGTTCTGAATATTTTTGTATGTTTTTGCTCCACATAACTTTGATTCAGCAAACAAAAGTTTTGAAAAAAATATGATAAGCACAGAAGCCTTTTAAAAAAATATATTTTAATAATAAAAGACTGTCAAACTACTTCAATATTTATTTTCAAGAATTTGTTTTGTCTGCAGTCTTTTATTGAGAGTGGCACTTAATTGATCTGCGTACAGTAAGTGTTTGTTTAAATAACTAAAATAATAAATCATAGATTGCTGCAGGGATGATATATTTTTGTACACCAAAACCTGGAAACAATGGGTTTGGTGAACGTGATTTCACCAAGTACAACATCTTTACGACTGAGATCATGCTCATTGGTTCACCCCACCAACTACGTAATGCTGAGTCGATTACCCTAACTGTTGATGGTTCAATTATGGAGTCTCAATCAAAATTGAAGAATTTTGGCTAAAAAGTTTAAAATTGTCAATCCTGTTACCGTCAACTCTGTTACCAATGTTATTTCTACACATTGTCTAATTTGTCGAGAGTTGACAAACAATACTATAAAGAAGTTACTTTTTCGTTAAAAGTAAAAAAAGGAAGTAACTTGTGTTTGGCAAGCACTGAATTATTAAAATTGAATATGTTTTCAATAAGAATTCTGTTAGTAAACAGTTTTTTCCCTTGACTTTTTGAAATGCCAAATGTATCTCCAATTATAGAATCACTCATTAAATGTTTGGTAATTTTCTGCAATAATCTAAAAGCCAATGGCCATTTTTGTCGAGGGAACCAGGGTGGTATCTTCCAGGCTGACCTACAAAAATACGTCATCGCTCCATCTTTTTTCATGGTATAATCTATTTCAGATACACCCACGGCTAAAATATAAGTAAAATAAACTGTAGTTGTCTAAGTAGGCGATTCTTGGCCAGAATAAGCTGCCATGTGGACCAGACTTCATGCCACTGGTCAAAAGTCTGTCTGCACCAGACTATCATCGTGTGACATATCTGTTTGAGTCACTGCTTGACAAGGATCCTCTTCAAGCTCACTAAAATCCTCCAAGGGCTTTTATTGGAATTCTGCGATCCAGTGGAGCGCTTCGGGAGCCGTTTTAAATTGTATCTGAACGTGCTTAGCTTGTTTCTTCCAATCTCTTTCCCCAGACAGATAAAATAACCAACGGAGAAGAGACATTTGGTTCTTGTTGGTGCTCTCATCACAATCATCACTGAAATTGAATTCTGCTGTTTTCCCAGATACCCAGTTGCAGTTGCAAGCTGAATAGGCATCCATACATAATAGAATTTCATCTTTCAGGCTACTGGTGAAGATTAATAATCACAGCAGGATGACACCACATTTCTAGTAAACCCCTCATAATTCTTCATTAGGGGCTGATTTAATGGGAAAGGCATTTTGAAAGGCAATATATATTAATAAACAGACACCCCGTGAGGGCAATCTTTTTAATTACAATCATTTAATTAAACTCATTAAAATAGTTTCCTATGTGGAAAAAGTTGGTCTCAACAAAAACTTAAATTCATACAATTAAGCTTATTGTCAGATATTCTAATTCCAACTGACGTCATTGTTTCAGAGTACAGCTAGTTTATTCAAGGAGAGAACGGGTGTGTGAGAGAAATTAGTCATTTCTTCACTAATAAAGGAACACTAATTATATTCTAATGGATTTTCTGTCATAATCTGGAGTCAATCCTAAAGAATTCTAATAAGAATCCCACAAGAATCCCATACAGTTTGTCAGAATTTCAGTTTATCCAGTTGGATCTTAATTGATGCTTGGAGGAGAGAATTTCCATTTGCAGTCTTGTCCATTCCTTTAAGACTTGAAGGGAGTTCATGTCCTCATGTGGGTTTTGTCATCATGATTTCCAGAGGAGTGGGTGGATATACCACTTTTTAATAATTGCTTCCTGGGAATTTTCAGATTTTATGAGAAGCAATCATCTCCCTCACGTCTTTTTGCAGTTGAGAGGCTGCGGGGTGCTGAAGCCTAAAGATAAATGCTGGCTTTTCAAGTGGTTCCTCAACCTTCAAACGCCTCCTTCCTCCACTTTGTTCACTCTTAACAGCTTTCAAAGACAGACATGATGAGATAGACAATCTTTATCTAGTGTTTCTTCAACTATGGACACTTTGGCTATATGTGGAGTTTTACATTTGAAACCCATTTATCACACTTGCACTAGTTTATTTTTACTACAAGCTATTTATGTTAGAAGAAATAATAACAATACCAAAAAAAATTCTGCTAGGAAAAAAACTGTAGCATATCTTTATTTCCAATTTATTTATTTATTTATTTTTGCATTGAAATGTAAAGAATTTAAATGCATTTGATTATGTAGATTTTTCATATAATGCAACATTTACTTTTGTCCCACCAGACCTTAATCAAGTCTGTCTTAAAACGTTTTGGCCCCTTTGGTTTACATGATCATGTAATAATTCATACTTTTACTTACGGGTTTGGAACGACATGAGGGTGAGTAATTATGACAGAATTTATATTTTTGGGTGAACTAACCCTTTAAGCACCGTGTAATGCCGTTTTCTGTACAATAGCCTATATACATTCTTGCGCGCTCGCCTTTCAATCATGCAATGCATCGGAATAACGTTTCTTTGTTTCATAATATAAGATTAATGTTGGGAAACTTAAACTTGTAGATAAAGTACCCTATTTGAGATCGATTGTATATGAATGCATCACAACAAATCCTGTGCTCTATGGGCACTGCCATTAATAGAGGATAAAGCGAAAGTTGTTTTACACTCCATGATAAAGGCCTATTACATACCCAATTTACTGATCACACATAAATGCGATCAGTTATCCAGATGGCGACCACTTGAACAAATGTAAACGCGCCGTGTCCTGATTGACTGATGAGCCGATCTGCTTGATCAGATCATGGTGATCGCATGTTAATGCCAAGTGTAAACGCACCAGAATAAGTTACCTCTAGAGTAGATTATTTCTGATAACAAGCTAAATAAATAACAAGTAAATTACATTAGACATACAGTCTAAATTACATTAGACGCTGCTCTCGTATGCAGTCAGACTGGATATTTATGAAGCATTCAAGGCTTTTTGGTGAGTCGCACACACTGTTTTTGCGCTGGTGTCATATGCTCTCTGCTTGATCGTTAATCATGTTATCCAAGAAATGTGTTTCTACTGAGTAGTACGCCATACTGTCCACTAGCCAGACCGATAAACAAACACAGACCAAAGTTAACTTCGGGCCAGGCGCGTAACCGTGGCAACGCGCGTGCGTCCGATGAAACCGACGTTAACATTTAAGTTATGATGCTGACTTCTTTGTGAATTGATATTATATCTCAAATTCCAAATTCCTACCGTAACCAGCATAAATACTGGTATCGCTCTTAAGAACTTTCAAAAACAGACAACAAGGAATACCTTTACTCCAATGTATAGACTGCTTTTGTTCTTGCACATGACTAATATGTATTTTTATTTCACTTAATAAAACTGAACTTCTAAGATACATTTAGACTACAACTATTGTAACACGTTTTGCTCAAGTGAATATTTGGAAGGGTAGGGATTATTATTACTTTTTTTTTTTTTCATTTGTTTCATCGATAAAATCACATATACACTGTATTGCAGTTGGAAAGATGCAAGCCTTGTTTCCGAATGCTCAAAGTAAAGATACAGGGTAGATTTACATGACAACAATATACAGGCGACAACATTGTCAAATAGATCCCTGTTCACACGGATCTGTGAAAACTACTAAAAACATTGTATTATTCATGCCAGGCCAGTAGTTGGCGATGTCACTTTGTAAAGAAACATATAAGGGTTTTTGCATCAGAGGAACCTTTTCATAGTTCCTAGAAATATTGGTGGAAGTGCCCTGATTTTGGTGTGTTCGCACCGCAGGAACTAGGAACGAATTTAGTTCTAGGAACTCCTTTTGGGGGAACAAATTTAGCTCCTACTTCAGAGTAGGGTCGAACCCAGCACAATAGGAACTACCAGTGACGTAAGTGTACGCTGATAGGCCGAACACGTGCGAAACACCAGCACCCGTAATTTAATAAAAAAAGCAGTCTACACACACAGATTATAGTCTATATATTTACTCCAGAAACGCTATGAACATGGAAAACATTGATAGATGGAACTCTCAACCTTCAACTGTGAGGGAACCAAGCGAAACATGATTATGTATTTCTGTTCAGCTAGCGACATTGGACACCAACCACACGGCATATACTGTCTACTTTCTTTGTATAACAGTTCTATCTAATAACGTATTAGACAGGACTGTTTAACAGATCATAAATCAATGAAGACAGAGAATGTGAGAGCTGTGTGCTCAGGCTCTGGCATTCTCAGCGCCACCAAAATAAAGGTTTGCTGTGCCATCAATATAAAGTCTCAATTTACATCACTTCAGAGTTCCTACTGGCAGTGCGAATACAACCAGGAAAATGGCCCTAGGGGAACTTTTAGTTCTTGGAGAACCACCCTGATGGTAAGTTCCTATAACTAAGATCCTAGACTACCCGGTGCGAAAGCCCCTTATGTGCCTGAACACATAACACACACACGCATGATGTCGTTGTTTTCGCAAATTTGCGTTTTTGTAGTTTACAAGGAGACAATGGTAGCTATAGTTTGACAAATGTTTTCAAAAGTTTGTGTTTTTAGGCCCCAAAACGCCATTGTAATGTAAATGAACGGCCAAAAGCATAAAAGTTTATAGTTGAAAATGGTGTTGTGTAAACACAACCACAGTGTCAATTTTAAAACTTTTCTAAACACAGCCAGTCTATTCATGATGAAAGTGTCCAAACTGCAGTATTTAACATATATATACAGGGCTTGACATTAACACCCTTTGCAGGTGTATTTCAGCAGTGGAGTGTAACACTCCCACTAGCCAGTTTGGCGGGTTGAATTTTATTGTCGTCTTCTCAAAAGGCATCTGTTATAATTACGTTGTGCATTATTTTTATGATTTTTATTTTAGTTTATGAATGCAATGTCTAATAATCTGAGGCGTTCATATTAGTCATGTTTAGAGCGCGCTCTCACTCACTGAAATCTGCACTCTCGTCATAAACAACAAAGCAGAGATGTACGAGCGATGTACGCACGAGATTTATTCATCATACAGTGATTGACTGTCTTTGTTCTATTTTAGCAGCGAAAAATTGTTTCAAACAAAGATCATGAACCATAGCGTGTCTGATGTGACTGGCATAAAGTTGGCTTGATGTTGGACGTTCAATATTCGTGAATTTAGGGACCGTCTCTAAAGTTACATACGACATTGGTATAAACGTTTCTAACTTCAATAGCATTCGAAGAGAATGACTTACAGTCATAAAACCAACTGTAAAGTGTTCATCTACGTGTCAGGTATGATGCTTTAGATTTTTGATATTTAATCAAATAAACTGTCAAGTCACATGAAAATATGGATATGTATTTCACTAGGCTACTGTATGGGCCCATACACAAAATTTGCTAGATTTAAATATATCAGCTAATAGAACACTAATGAAAATATAGCTTGAGTATAAATTATATTTACACCAAAAAAACTTAGTGTTCCTCAGTCTAGATTAAGGAGCTTTACACACAACTTTATCAGAGCTAAATAGGCCTATTTGATGACCTGTCATGTTATACATTTCATGTAGACTTGATTTGGGTGTGTACAGTGGTCATTTACATATAGACAACAACAAATTTCCCAACAACAAAATTTTGGCCAGTGAAAATTCTGAGTGGCTAGTAACTTTGGAAAACCACTAGCCACAGTGACTGGTGAGCAAAAAAAGTTAATGTCAAGCCCTGTATATCCACTGCACAGCGTCAAATGTGTAAATGTCTAAAATTCAATAGGAACTCTAGTATGATAAACGGACAAACACATCTCATAGCGATTGGCTGCCACCTGGCTCTTTTCACTTGATATTTACATACAAGTTTCTCTCAACTTTTGGATGCTCTCAGACACAACGCTTTTCTTTGACCCGATGTCAATCCCACAATTCACCCTGCAAGTGTGAAGCCAGTCATTTCAATGCAATCATTTGAGTTTCGCGTGAGGGCAAAATGTTTCTCTACGCAGGACCATCGTCATCCACTCAAACAACTTGATGGAAACACACCTAATTCACATTTGTTTTTACATTTGTTTTTTTTTGTTTTTTTGCAAACTTTGAAAAGATTAGCTTCACGTTTGGATGGAAACCCAGCTAGTGACAAAGAAACCAAAACTAATCGTAACTGTGACACATGTGACTTTAATTTGGAATTAGACATATTAGTATAGAATTTTAATTTCAGCCATTTATCAGTTATCAGTCATAAAATAGTTATCGGCTTATTGATATTTAAAAAATAATAGCAAATTAGCCGTTTTGTTTGACCAATCCATAGAAAATGACCTAATTTAACAAATTATTTTTTTTTTTACTCAAAAAAGCCTTCAGTTATACAACACTTGTGATGATTTCCTCATGTGACAGCCAGTCCAGGCCTTCCCTACATGTAAAAGAGATGGTACAATTGATGTGAATCTGAATACTGCAAAAGAAAAGAAAAAAAAAAGCAATAACCCACTGTACCATAAGTCAAAGAGATCTAAATTTAGCCAAAGTCAGATCAATGCAGGGCCTCTGAGGAAGCAGATCTGGAGCTCGTCTCTGTGTTTGGACAGTCAGCATCTCTGCGCTCAGCACTATCCTCTTTTGTTTCATGTCAGTGTTGAAGAGAACAGGGTAAGTTAGATGGTGAGATGCAACCATTTTAGCATTTGGGTTGTAGTAAATGCAAGAATTGCATTGCTAAATTAGCTATAATGCAGAACCAACTACATTCAGGTAGTGAATCTTTGAATTGAGCTCCGTTCACAAAGTATTCCCAGTGCAACAGAGAGAGGAAAACACCAATACTGTTGACACTGACAGATTGCCACAGTAGTCTGGAGACATGCTGCCTTGTCTTGCTGGGTAATTATGCCTTCTCTCATTTAGTTTCCCTCCAGCAAGACTAAATGTGTTTGGGAGAGAAGCATATCAAGTAACATCAGTCATGACTGTCATCGCTAAAGGATGGTTTCATCATATCACGCTAGCTGTGGTTATGTCATCGCTTCAGGGATCATTGATTTAAACATTT
Organism: Rhinogobio ventralis; assembly: GCA_039654625.1. NCBI lineage: Eukaryota > Metazoa > Chordata > Actinopteri > Cypriniformes > Gobionidae > Rhinogobio > Rhinogobio ventralis. The sequence goes on from CM077199.1 coordinate 8,252,576, forward strand.
TTCATGTTAATCATTCATCCTGTGGTCATATATGGTGTCTCTATTAGCAATGCACATTTATCATTAATTCCAAATATTTTTTATAAACTCAGGGCATTATTTTGTGTCTTTAGTCAAACTGGAAGTTTTCTCCAGATCATTTCAATATGATTTTTCATTTTTGTGAAGAATAATAAATAATTTTAATCAGCAAGTGCATTAAATTGATCAAAAGTGACTTTTATTATAATGATAAATATTATAATGTTACAATATTATAATGATTTGTATTTCAATTAAATGTTGTTAATTTGAACTTTCTAATTATCTTTCAGACTCCTGAATATATAAAAATATGAAGCAGCACAAATGTTCATAATTATTATAAGAAATGTTTCTTGAGCATTTAATCAGCATATTAAAATGATTTCTGAAGGATCATGTGACACTGAAGACTGGAGTAATGATGAAGAAAATTCAGCTGTGCAATAGTTATTTTACTATTTAAAAGAAAACGTCTCGGTTACGTATGTAACCCTCGTTCCCTGAAGGAAGGAACAGAGACGTACGTCGGAACTGACCGACGAATTGGGATCTATTTTCAGAGACCAATCTACTTCGAGTGTTTAAAACGAGCCAATGAAGATTGGCATGCGGTCGACGCACTCCACGCACCGCCCCGCAGCGCGGGTATAAATACGGAAGCGGAAGTACCGCATATCGCTTTACAACTGAGGAGCCGAGCTAGGTGACTCGGCCTACAGCTGAAGCACAGCACCTGGCGACGGGACGTACGTCTCCGTTCCCTCCTTCAGGGAACGAGGGTTACATACGTAACCGAGACGTTCCCTTTCAGTCGGTCACGTTCGACGTGGGATCCCTACTAACACGCCAGAGATGCTGGCCCTTCCAGCGCCCTGACCGAGCTTGCTGGACCACACCTAGGTTGGTGCGGAAGTCAGGGCTCCGGGCAGGGAGGCCAGTCACTGCTGTACAATGCGGAGCCACGTCCTTCAGTGGAAGGAGAGGTGGGAATACTCATAAGGACTAACCTAGCAGGGTAGTGCTACCTATGGCAGTCTCTGGGGTGGATCCAACCTGGTCCCAGGGGGGAAAGAACACCACCAGAGACGACAGAGTGGGCTCTGTCAAGGGAAGACACGGGGCTAGCCGAGTAGGGTAGCTGGTACCGTGGAGAATACACATATGGGGTTGCCGTTAGGGAACCGCTACATATGGAACCCAGCCTAACACACACGTTCCACAAGCATACGGGTGTAGGCCTGGTGTCAAACGGCCGCAACGCCTGACACCGAAGGGGTGACGGAGGAGCTCGACAGGGTTAGCCGTTTCCGGGGAACACAACTGGAGACAATAGACGCACGTATCCGGCCTGGAGGCGGGAGTGGCGTATGCAAGCCGACACTAGAAAGGGTACTTAGCGCTACTGGCCACTGGGTGCGAGGATGCGGGAAGATACCGGCTCTACACGGAGGCTATAAAATCTAGCGAACGTGTTAGGTGTCGCCCAGCCCGCAGCTCTACATATATCTGTCAGCGAGGCGACTTGAGCCAGCGCCCAGGAGGAGGCTACACTCCTAGTGGAGTGAGCTCGCACCCCGAACGGGCAAGGCACGTCTTGGGACTGGTAAGCCAAGACGATAGCATCCACTATCCAGTGGGCTAACCTCTGCTTGGAGACAGCCTTCCCTTTCTGCTGGCCTCCGTAACAGACGAAGAGCTGTTCTGAGGTTCTAAAGCTTTGAGTTCGGTCCACGTAGGCGCGAAGAGCGCGGACGGGACAGAGCAAAGCTAGGGCTGGGTCTGCCTCCTCCGAAGGCAGCGCTTGCAGGTTCACCACCTGGTCCCGGAAGGGAGTGGTGGGAACCTTGGGCACATATCCAGGCCGGGGTCTCAGGACAACGTGAGAGTTGGCCGGCCCGAATTCTAGGCACGATTCGTTGACCGAAAGTGCATGCAGGTCCCCTACCCTCTTGATTGAGGCCAATGCAGTCAGGAGCACTGTCTTCATGGACAGGATGTTTAGCTCGACTGACTGCAAAGGCTCGAAGGGAGGGCCCTGGAGCGCTCTAAGCACCAGGGCTAGGTCCCAAGAGGGTATCGAGGTTGGACGAGGAGGATTCAGTCTCCTCGCACCTCTGAGGAACCTGACGATTAAGTCGTGCTTACCTAAGGACTTACCTTCAACTACGTCGTGATATGCGCTATTGCGGCAACGTACACTTTGAGGGTGGAGGGAGACAGCCTTCTCTCCAACCCATCTTGTAGGAAAGAAAGCACGACATTAATCGAACACCTTCTGGGGTCTTCCCGGCGGGAAGAACACCACTCAACGAACAGGTTCCACTTCAGCGCATAGAGGCGCCTCGTAGAGGGAGCTCTAGCTGAAGCAATGGTGTCTGCCACTGCCTGCGGCAGGCCACCTAGAACCTCCGCGTCCCGTCCAGGGACCAGACATGGAGTCTCCAGAGGTCTGGACGCGGGTGCCATAGAGTGCCCCGCCCCTGAGAAAGCAGGTCCTTCCTCAGGGGGATCGGCCAGGGAGGGGCTGTCGCGAGCAGTGAGAGTTCGGAGAACCAGGTCCGGTTGGGCCAGTAGGGCGCAACGAACAAGACCTGCTCCTCGTCCTCCCTGACCTTGCACAGAACCTGTGCGAGAAGGCTCACTGGGGGAAACGCATACTTGTGTAGGTCCCGGGGCCAGCTGTGCGCCAGTGCATCTGTACCGAGGGTGCCCCCAGACAGGGAGTAATACAACTGGCAATGGGTCGAGTCCGGAGAGGCGAACAGGTCTACCTGCACGGCTCCGAAGAGGTCCCATATCAGCTGGGCGCTCCGGGGGTGGAGTCGCCACTCTCCCGGAGGTGTCGGCTGACGAGAGAGCTCGTCGGCGGTCTGGTTCAGCGCACCTGGGATGTGAATGGCCCGAAGCGACCTCAGACGCTTCTGACTCCACAGGAGGAGATGGCGGGCGAGCCGGAGCGTGTAACGGGAGCGTAGACCACCCTGACGGTTGATGTACGCAACGGCCGCAGTGCTGTCCGTACGGACCAGAACGTGTTTTCCCTGTAGCTGCTTTTTGAAGCGGCCCAGGGCGAGACGTACTGCCAGAAACTCTAGGCAATTGATATGCCAACGCAGTTGGGGCCCCGTCCACAGACCCGCAACTGAGTGCCCGTTGTACGTGGCCCCCCAACCCGTGGAAGAGGCATCCGTGAAGACCACAGCATACCTGGATACCTGTTCTAGGGACACTCCGGCCCGTAGAAAGGCAGGGTCCGCCCACGGGTTGAAGGTTTGGCGACAGTAAGGAATAACTGAGACCCGGTTCTTGCCGCGCTGCCACGCCCATCTCGGGACCCGGTCGTGAAGCCAGCGTTGAAGCGGTCTCATATGAAGCAATCCGAGCGGCGTTACCGCGGCTGCAGATGCCATATGCCCCAGGAGCCTCTGAAAGAATTTCAGTGGGACCGCTGTCCTGCCTTTGAACGTATTCAAGCAGTTCAACACTGACCGGACTCGCTCCTCTGTGAGGCGCGCAGTCCGGTAGACCGAGTCCAGCTCCATACCAAGATAAGAGATCCTCTGCGTGGGACAGAGTTTGCTCTTGGCTTCATTGGCTCATTTTAAACACTCGAAGTAGATTGGTCTCTGAAAATAGATCCCAATTCGTCGGTCAGTTCCGACGTACGTCGAACGTGACCGACGGAAAGGGAACTGTTATTTTACAGTTTTACGTGACAAAGCGACCATTGTTAATCCAGTTGTTGTTTGTGTCAGAAGTAGCGCGAACGCTTGAAGTACTTCAGAAATAGAATGGAGCATCAGTTTACTGTCGGGAATTTCTTGTGTCGCATCATGCCTTGTAGACAGCATTACTAGTCCGGTTTCCATTACAGATTTGCGCAAAACTTTTGCAATATTTTCTAAATGTTGATTTTTAAACTATTGCTTGACGACTGCGTTTCCATTAATTCATGTTATGCAACTAAACTTAATTTTTCTCTCTCACGATAAGTCATTCCAAAAATCATAGCAATGGATGTTAGCAAAGACTTTATATATAGCAAGACGGTGCTCTCCGATTACTTATGAATGGGAGAAATTGCAACGCCCAATATGGCAAATAAGCCCCGCCTAAATGAACAAGCCAATCGTTGATTAGTAAAGTCATCGCATCACTGCAGCAGAAGCTCCGGTTGCTATAGAAACAGGCAATGTTCTGAAAAATGTGCTTAGGACTGCACATGCGCATTAGCTTTGTCCAGGCTGAAAAATGCAGTTTTATGTTATGATTTGAGCGTTTATCAACAAAATCTATAAGAAAGTTGTTGTCAGATTTCATTGGTGATTTCAAATATGAAATTTATTCGTAAGCTTGGAGAACAGTTTTGGAGAATTTGATGTTTCCCTATTCAAAGAGATAGGAGCTGCACTTGCATGCCCGAAAGGTGTTTCAAAGATGGCCGCTGAGTGAAATTGCTTAAAGGGACTTTGATGTTAGTAGGTTTACGTAGGTATCGCAGCCACCGCACTAGCTATTATTTTTAATCGAAAGAGACGTAGGCGTGTTATCCAAGCATTAATGGCAAGGAAAGCCCATTATACTTGGGAGCAGCCACGTATGAGGTGTTTGTGGGTGTTTCTCCCTCCTATCTGCTTCAAGGTTTTGATAAATTGTGTGATTTCTTTGTTGTTTAGAATCCAGTATTCCTGTAATTCTTTTGTCTTTTATCTTCTGTCCAAACATACCACGCCATCTTTAAAGAATGATCGACTTTTACATACTGTTTCCATTGCAATTTTGTAAAATATTCCTTTTTCAAATTGCCTAAAACACCACCTAACGCGAGCGTAAAAAACTTTTTTGCGACGTATGGGAGTTTTTGCGAAATTGGCTTGAGTTCTATCTGATTATCTGGTTTTGTGTCTGGTGTAGACGTGGGCTGTGTCCGAAAAACTGGAAAATGCTGCCTCGGAGGATGCATTCCAAGGTAGGAAGGCATCAAGACAAGTCTGAATCCAATGTTAGCTTCACTTCCTGTCTCCTGAGATACCGTCATCTGATTGATTTTTGAAGGCAGCATAGATGTATCCTTCACTGCTTTTGATATCCCACAATCCTGTGCTTTCCATTCTGACAGTTGAGCTAAAAAGTAAAGATGGCGTCTGAAAGTTGCGGTTGGTAGTCAGTTTGTGTGTAAATATACGTTTTTCCACTTTTGATGCTATTTCTGGCAAGAAATTACTATTGTAGTAATTAAACATTTTTGTTAACTTGTTGCGCTGCCTCAGAAGCCTGTACAAAATCAGTTTCCTAAGACACCCTCATGTGTAAAACGCTGCCTTCAGAGTCATTTGAGGCAAAGTGAGGAAACAATTCAGCTGCCTAAGCTTTCAATGATTTGGTACATTAATGCAATTCACCAATTGTCTGCTTACCCTCCAAAACGCCTAGGCATTAGTTCCTTACATAAGTCATTAAATGCAAAATGGTTGAACTAGTTGTTAGACTTTTTTGTAAATGTGTCCTGAATTGATGAATTATACAGATGAATCTTGACTTTCACTAATGAGGGGGAATGTAAAGAGATCAAGCAATGATCAAATAGCTCAATAGCATGAAGCTTACATTTGCAAGTGTATATAGACAGACGACAACACAGAGTTACAAATTCTGACAATGTGACAAAAATTCTGAAGAAAAGAACAAGATCAACTGGGAAGAAAAAGAGGAGGAAGGATGTGTGGTGGAAGGGCAGGGAGGCAAAACAGAGGAAGAGGTAGAAGAGGTCACCATTTCGGATAAAATAAGGGCCCCTATTTATGTTTTCAATCATGGCCTTACAATGGCCAAGGCTAGTCGAAAGATGCAGTGTCGGTTAGTCAGTAATACGTTTTAGACAAGACATTACAGTGCCCTAGAAGTCAGAAACCAATTTAAATGGAGGTACTCTTATAAGAAAATGTTTTAAATCTGACTGAGCAGCAAAGCAGCAGGTTTCTGATTTAGATAATATGTATTTTAACACATCTGAAACACTGTACATTATTTTTATCAGCCGACATTTAGGTGTTCTTGTATGGTCATGACTGGCGTCAGCACACGGCTTCTGTCATGCTTGCTTCTATGTGCCATGTGCTCCTCTGTCTGATGTCTTGACCCTGCCCTCCTTGTTATCGTGTGTGTAGAGCCAATCCGTATATTTTGATTATTTAATTTTTACATTAAAGACTAGAAGGAATACAGCTACGGGCACTGGGCATGCGCACATCAATATTGTGTCATTTAATTACTGTATTTGCATTATTGTAAGGGTAGGTTTAGGGTTGGGGTAGGTGTAGGCGTTAATAAAACACAATCTGGTAAGTAGCAAATTTATTTATTGTTATTTTATCGTGAGATTTTGCCTCACTTCCTACCATTGCTTTACCCCTTTTAGCCACAACTCTTCTTCTCTGTTTTTAGTGTATTTCTGTGGCAGAATTACAGCACCACATACTGGCCTGGCATGTATACTACATCGTTTTGAGTCGGTTTCAGTGGTTTCCTGTGTACGCAGATATTTCTTGAAATGAGGGGAAAAAAAGATTGGATAGGGAAAGCTCTGGGTTTGTGTTACACTATACTGTGTTCAACTAAAAACAGCAAACTGTTTATGCATTTTGGCCGCTCATTTACACGACAACGATGTTTTGGCGGCCTGAAAACGCAGGCTATTGAAAACGGGTTTCAAAGTGCACATTTTTGAAAACGATACCGGTATCGTTTCCATGTAAACAACAAAGCGTGAATTTGTGAAAATGGTGATGTCATGCGCATGCGTGTTACGTGTTCAGTACTTCTTTACAAAATGACATCGTCAACTACTGGCCTGGCATGAATAATGCAGCATTTTCTGTCGTTTTCATGGATCCTTGTGAATGGGGATCGTTTTGACAATGTTGTCGTCTGTACACGAGAAAACAAAAGGAAAAACGTTTCACTCTTTAGTACATCGTTAAACATACCTTAATTCTCCCCGTGTTCTCTGTCTTGGGCCAGATCGTCGTCGAATGTTCCACATCTTTGTGGTGTTTTTGTTTGTTTTGGCACTTGAATTGATTGAATCGCTTTTAAAGGGGTCCTATTATGCCCTATTATTAGTCTTGATTCTGTTTTTGGGGTGTACTAGAATATGCTTTCATGCTTGATTGTTCAAAAAACACATTATTTTTCACATATTTTACATTATTACAGCACCTCTCTCCCCATTCTGGCTCGAACTCGCCACGTAGTTTCGATGAAGCCCTTCCTTCTGAAATACAAAATATGCTGCGATTGGTTAGCTGGCCCAGTGTGTTGCGGTTTGCACGGCTTAACGCGTGTTCGGAAAATGTCACGCCCCTTACCATAACCACAAGCTCTACTCAGATGTAAATATTAAGGATGGTACCGATTTCAAACCAATTCAAGTCTGATTCAGGCATAAGAATGTTAACAAACAAGAGGATCATCCAGAACGCAAGCACAGATTTCACAGGACACAGGAGTTTTCAGAGTTCAGAGTGGTATGTTTTTTGTAATTTTCTTATACATTTTAGATATAAAGTTATACACCATTTAATCATGATATTTGTTGGAAAACTATGGTAATACAAACAGTAATCAATCACAAAACCATGGTTAATTTGGACAGCCTTACAAAAGCGACAGCTTACAAAAGCTAAATCAAATGTTGGCTAGCAGGCGAGCGGAGGCAAAGCTTTGCCCTTTGTTTACATCGTAGCAACAACATTGGAACTGTTAACAGAAAATGCAACTAGAAATAATAAGACATACAAGTTGTGATCCACAAACAACAGATTGTCCCGACAAAGTGGGAACTGCTCCATCTTTCAGGAGAAGCTTTTGTGCATAGCCTGCATTGTACTCTCTTTGGTTCTGGAAGCTGTTCTCCGTAAAATGTGCAGCACACAGATAAACGTTGGGGTTATAAAGTTTAAAATAAATTTTAACCATAAGTTCGTCAGCCTTAGGCCTGGGACACACTAGACGATTTTTACCTCTTAACTGATTTTAAAACTGTGGGAGACCACAGACATAAACGCACACACTAGATGATTCAGCCGGACTGCGAGACCACACACTTATTGATTGTAGGAATGATTTCACAGTGACACGAGATCTCATGGAGACTCGCGAGATCAAACGTGACTTGAGAAGAAAAACAAATGGAGGACAATCGACGCTGTCAGCTGGCTCTCCTGGAGCTCGTTCTGTTTTACAGTGAAAAACAAAGTAGAAAAAAAAATATGGGTGATCTTCTTTCTCAATACTCCACTTTCAATTTCAAATTTGATATTTGCGATTTGGGATCGTCGGGGGTCCGACACGATTGGGAGCATCTAAAATAATGACACCACACAATTGAGGATTTTTTGGACAAAAAGTTGTTTGCGACAAGCCTTGAATCGGGCCAGGCCCCCAATCACAAGTCAGGCTCAAAACCGAGCCTAAAATCTTTGTCTTAAAATGTTCTTTTTAAAATCAAACAAATGAGATTTGGAAAAGGGGTGAAAGACAGTGTCTCTTTGACATAGCAGCAGCTCAACCAGGCCTCGTCCCTTTTATTCCGTTGGTGGGGATTATTTAAATGAGTAACATTGTGACTTCGTAAAGCCCGGAAAAAACACATTGTAGTCTAAACAAGTCTTTTGTTGTAGTTCTTGAAAAGTGTTTTTTACTGCGGGCTCTTAAGGAGAGAGCAGTGCAGCTCCGTCATATTGGTGCATGTCTTCGGTAAACTACAGGTTTGTGTACATTTTATTTTATCTATAAATTTGTTATTGTGCTGTATTTCATTTAATTTTATGCAAAGCAACATCGCGATGTGAGTCACCTAAACGAGTGTTAGCGTCAGTCTTTTCGTGTGATAAAAACGGGTTGGGTTAAATCAACCCATTATGCTGGGTTAAATAAACAACCCAATTTGCTGGGTAAAATTAACCCAACATGTGTTCTGTCCTATATTTACCCAGCCCTTGGGTAACACCCCAGTGTTTTTAACCCAGTGTTTTTTAGAGTGTGAAGATTTCATATGATTTTGTATGATGTGACTTATTTATATATATACACCGATAAGGCATAATATTATGACCACCTTCCTAATATTGTGTTGGTCCCCCTTTTGATGCCAAAACAGCCATGGCCATCAAGGCATGGACTCCACTAGACCCCTGAAGGTGTGCTGTGATATCTGGCACCAAGATGTTAGCAGCAGATCCTTTAAGTCCTGTAAGTTGCGAGGTGGGGCCTCCATGGATCGGTCTTGTTTTGGATTGAGATCTGGGGAATTTGGAGGCCAAGTCAACACCTCAAACTCGTTGTTGTGCTCCTTAAACCATTCCTGAACCATTTTTGCTTTGTGGCAGGGCGCATTATCCTGCTGAAAGAGGCCACAGCCACCAGGGAATACCGTTTCCATGAAAGGGTGTACATGGTCTGCAACAATGCTTAGGTTGGTGGTACGTGTCAAAGTAATATCCACATGGATGGCAGGACCCAAGGTTTCCCAGCAGAACATTGCCCAAAGCTTCACACTGCCTCTGCCGGCTTGCTTTCTTCCCATAGTGCATCCTGGTGCCATGTGTTCCCCAGGTAAACAACGCACATGCACCCGGCCATCCACGTGATGTAAAAGAAAATGTGATTCATCAGACCAGGCCTCCTTCTTCCATTGCTCCGTGGTCCAGTTCTGATGCTCACGTGCCAACTGTGGTGATAGATTTGTTCAGGAAGAACCTTTACTGACCTTGACATTTCGACGCAGATGTGCCCCTGGAATAATTTTGTGTTATGATGTGGTTTGAAGATCACTGTGATAAATCAGCAAACAGTTCTATTCCATTAAGCAAACAGCTCGAGAAAGACGTATGGATTTAGCAAAAACAAAACATTTTTTTTTTACTTTCAGATTAATTACAGTCATCCACTTAATCTTCTTATTCATACCGAATAATGAATTCACACACTAATGTGATGTGGGCTGAGAGAGCCGTTACGTGTACAATGTGCTGCCAATGGCTGCGGCGGCCCACACACAATGAGACATAGAGAGGAGAGTGGGCTGTGTAGTGGGCACAAGTTTGGCACTCCGAACAGTGTGGAACACACAGGTGTATTTACTCAAACGCTCTCTGATTGGCTGAAGGGGAGGCGCAAAGATCTCCCACATCTTTTGTTTGTTCTTTTTCATTTTGTCAGTGGTATCACACTAACCGCGGTGCTCTAACATTCAAGTGAAGAAGAAATGAAAACAATGAGCAGAGATGAGAAGAGATGTTGTTCTCTACCCGGTGATGCTCCTCTGTCACTATTGTTCATGTCCCACACAAAGTGGATATTGCAGCAGTCAAGCAATTAGCCTTTTAACATAAATAGAGGAATGATAATTATTTGATTTGTGAAGGATGATTGAATTCGGCTCCCAAGTACAGTTTAGACAGCTGACAGCTGTGCTTTACTCCTGTGTTTCACATCCTACACCTCCGCCAGCAGCAGCATTGTGTTTCTGGATCAGGGCTGTGCTGCATTCAGGACTGAATCGAGAATGCCCTTTAGATTTCAGTTCAATTGATGATTTTGAATTCTTGTTTTTCCGCTAAGTAATAAAAAAAAAGGTAATTGCGACTTTCCACAATTTAGACTTATTTTCTCGCAATTGTGGGTTTAAAAGTCAGAATTACGAGTTATAAACTCTGAATTAAGTGAGACTCTGAGATCTAACAATAGTTTTATCTCATGAGTTACATCTCGCAATTCTGACTTCTTTCTTGAAATTCTGAGTTTATATCTAGCAATTCAGACTTTATTTCTCGCAATACTGAGATATTAACTCGCAATTGCAAGTTATACCCCTGGTTTTACAGACACGGCTTAAGATAGTCCCGGACTAAAAAGCATGTTTGAGCTGTTTTAACTGAAAGCAACTTGCACTGGCATATATTAAATATTAAAATATGTGAGAACCATTGTTTTGGCTCAAGATGCATACCAGTAATGTTTTAGTAACACTTTACAATAAGGTTCATTAGTTAACATTAATTAACTACATTAGTTAACATGAACTAATAATGAACTGCACTTATAAAGCATTTATTTGTCTTTGTTAATGTTAATTTCAACATTTCTTGTTAACATTATTAATGCACTGTGAACTAATGTAAAACGTTAAAGGGATAGTTCACCCTGAAATGAAAATAAAGCCATCTTTTACTCACCCTGCTGTTGTTCCAATGTCCTTCTATTTTTTTCGGACCTCAAAAGCAGAAATTAAAAAAATAGTCCTGCACGCGCCCCTTCCTATAATGGCAGTGAATAGCGACCAGGCTAAAACATTACAAAAATTATACAAAAGTATCACGCAATGATACAGTGAGATGCGTGCCATATATGGAAAGTGTACCGCTTGTTAAGTCGTGACGTAAGGAACGGATCGGATGCAGTGGTGTAAAGCACGCCACCACTGGACTCTAGAGCAGTGGAGACGTGTTCTCTGGAGTGACGAATCACACTTCTCTGTCTGGCAATCCGATGGACGAGTCTGGGTTTGGCGTTTGCCAGGAGAACGGTACTTGCCTGACTGCATTGTGCCACGTGTAAAGTTTGGTGGAGGAGGGATTATGGTGTGGGGTTGTTTTTCAGGGGTTGGGCATGACCCCTTAGTTCCAGTGTAAGGAACTCTTAATGCTTCAGCATACCAAGACATTTTGGACAATTTCATGCTCCCCACTTTGTGGGAACAGTTTGGGGATGGCCTCTTCCTGTTCCAACATGACTGTGCACCAGTGCACAAAGCAAGGTCCATAAAGACATGGATGAGCGAGTTTGATGTGGAGGAACTTGACTGGCCTGCACAGAGTCCTGACCTCAACCCGTTAGAACACCTTTGGGATGAATTAGAGCGGAAACTACGAGCCAGGCCTTCTCGTCCAACATCAGTGCCTGACCTCACAAATGTGCTTCTAGAAGAATGTTCAAAAATTCCCATAAACACACTCCTAAACCTTGTGGAAAGCCTTCCCAGAAGAGTTGAAGCTGTTATAGCTGCAAAGGGTGGACAAACTCCATATTAAACCCTACGGATTAAGAATGGGATGTCATTAAAGTTCATGTACATGTAAAGGCAGGCGTCCCAAAACTTCTGGCAATATAGTGTATATAAGAGCTGTAAATGTATTGTTTAAATGTAATTTTGCAGTTATCATGAACTCGACGATTTCGAGCACTTCTTCAGTTATGATGCTTTTGGGAAACAGCCCATAATTCTAAGGTGATTCATACTACTGAATAAAAAAAATATATAGACACCCATTTGCACAATACTTTATTAGTAATTCAAAATCGTATGCATTGAACAAAATAAAAACAAAGATTCAAACTGCGATCTGTTACAATACTTGATTTCAGTCTATGACTCCCATTTCCGGTTCAACACAACGTCAAGGAAATACATAAAATGACTTTTAAAATGTTCTCTTGTTTCTTATTGATTGTTACACTAGTTTAGAATGATAAAAATATAATACTCCATCATTACTGCTATATTAATCTAGAGCAAAAATTCAAAAAGAGAGCATTAATACAGAGCTGTAACACAAAACTGAAATGCCTCAGGTTACATAAGTTTTACTATACAGTGCCATGAACAAAACAAGTATAGGCTATACTACCACTAGCAGCTGCAATTGCACATTAACAGTCTCGGGGATAAAGGGGTTAAAACACTAAACCTATTCATGCCAAGCCAGAATGGCACGAATTGCGCTTCTATCTTGAAAAAGCCACTGAGATAAAGGAAAATCCTGATTAAGAAAGTCCATTTGTCAAACGAAACCACAATGTTGCCTAAAAGAGTTTCTGAAACCCAAAACAAAGGAAAATTGTTGCGAGTTGTGTTGAAATTCTACACAAATAAGACGTTGTCTCTGTCCTTATTTCAGCACTGAAGCGCTGGACAGCATCTGTACAGACTTTATACAAGAGAGCCGTCCCTTTAACTCTGAGGAGCTTCACTATTCTTTCACAATTCAGTAATAAACTCTGAATTACTGTCTATAGGTCCATAATTTGTCCGTGGCGACGGCCCTGTTTACATTAATTCCTCTTGGTGGCACAACAATATGAAGAAGGGTGGACGAGACAAACTGCATGTACAGATGCTGGGCCTGTATATCCTAAAGGAATGCTAATGGCATGTCTATCATAATTTGTAGACAATCCTAAAAGGATAAAACAAAACTTTCTGAAAAACTTTCTTTTTTTAGAGGACTCACATTTGATCCGGTTTGGATTTGCTTCCGAATTATCAGCATTGAGTACAATTCTACTGAATTTGATTCTTAGAGGAGTTTTGTTTGATCTACATAAGAATGGCTCTGAAAATCCATCAGTTTTCAATAGCATTTTATCGGGTTGATTAAATTCTTTGATCCGTTGAGGATTTCTATTTAATCCAGTTTGGATTGGATCTGAATTATGATAGAAATGCCATTGATATTCAGTAAAATCCTTTTAGTAATTCTTTTGAATCTTTTTTTATTTTTTTGAAGATTCTTATTTTATCCAATCCATTAGTATTAATTTAATCCAGTAAGATTTTATTGAATAATGTTGTTTTTTTCCCATCATTTCAATTGATCCATTAGGAGTTTATTTGATTCTTAGAAGGTTTCTGTTTGATCTCATTGGGATTAACTCCTAATTATGATAGAAATTCCATTTGTGTTCAATAAAATCATTTTGGATTAACTCATTAATGCCTTTTCATTTCATTTAATCCAAAAGAATATTTTTCAACACTCTTGTCTGATCCCATTAGGACTGGTTCCAAATTTTATGATAGAGATTCCATTAATAATCAGTAAAATCCTTTTAGATTAATTGAGTAATTCTTTTGAGTCTTTTTATTTTTATTTTTAGAAGATTCTTATTTTATGGTATTGATCTCATTGGGATTAACTCCTAATTATGATAGAAATTCCATTTGTGTTCAATAAAATCCTGTTGTATTAACTCATTAATGCCTTTTCATTTAATCCAATAGGGTCTTTTTCTATACTCTTGTCTGATCCCATTATGACTGGATCCAAATGATAAGATAGAAATTCCATTAATCATTTTTTATCTAAACTGAGTCATTTTTTGTATAATTGTTTATCCAATCGATTAGTATGCATTTAATTCAGCACGATTTTAGTGAATAGTGACGTTTTTGTTCCATAGTTTAATTTTATCCAGTTGGATTCTATTTGATTCTTAGAGGGTTTCTATTTAATCTCATTTGGGATTCACTCCTAATTACGATAGAAATTTCATTTGTGTTCAATAAAATCCTGTTGGATTAACTCATTAATGCCTTTTCATTTCATTTCATCCAATAGGATCTTTTTCAACACTCTTGTCTGATCCCATTAGGACCGGCTCCATGATAGAAATTCCATCAGCATAGTCTTTTCTCCTTCTCGAAAACCATTGAGACTGTTCATAGATTTCTCCTCCGGGATCTATATGATGAAAATTTATCAACTGTAACGCTTATACAAAGAATCGATATATTCCGTAGGTAATATCATATGAATAGATAGGTTATTTACAGTGTCCTCCGAAGCTGGCACTGCGTTATCAAGACACAGCGACCGATTCCAACAAGTTATCATCCTTCGTCTGTCCCGAGTGTCCCATGTCCTCTGTGTCGCCAGGATCTTCCGTGTTTGGGTCACTTTTCCGCACTGCCGTAGGGGGTCTCACCATGATGCACTGCCGGAGCGCCGGCTTGCCTTTACCCGCTTTGGGACTGCAGTTGTCGCGCTCGTATTCCTCCTGGGCTTTCTGTATCTTACGCTTTTTCATCTTGCTTTTGTGAAAGTGGAAGGTCGTGATGGACACGACTATTATCCCAATGATCATCGCGATGAGCACGAAAAGCACGACGGTGGATGAGAATGCCTGGAACAACTGATCCACCCGGTCAAAGCAGGTGCCATTATTGGTCCGAGCGGTTCCGTTTAAGGCACAGTGGGGAATGGAAAGCGCCAGTCTCTCCAAGGTCCGGGCACTCATTTAGTCCGGTTCGGGCAGTGTCTGTATTGCAGGGAAGAATTGAGGAGATGAGAGCGAAAAGAAATGTCCACCCCTGCGAATGCGCGCGCTATATTGCATTCATTTCTCTTGAGGGAAATGAGTCCACCTAAAATAGATCCAATGAGGAATCCAGGGTTAGAAAAGAGCATGTGGGTTTTAGCGTCACAATTCTAGGCACGTTGGAAATCGTCCTTTAAAACACTTTCAAATCCACACCTTTGACGCATACAGAATCTGTTTAAGAACAAAAGCGCTCATTCGTACACCTCTAAAGGGCGCGCGCTGGTCGCTATAACTTTGCGGCGTATGTGCGCAAAATAATGTCGCTATATTCTCCCAGCCCGTGCTCCCTTTCGCCAAGCTATTCTTTTACAATTACAAAAAAAAACATATCAGTTTCAGAATTCATTTCTCAACTGCGGCATTCCTTCAGATCAGCCAGCAGCAGGGCTGTTCATCAATTAGGCTGCTGTCTGAAGAAAACCATAAAGTAGCCCACACACAGGAAAAAGAAACAACTAGCTTCATCAGTCAAACGAACATGCGAAGATCTACATTAAAACCGGTAGTTTACCTGCCTCTACTGTAGGGACGTCGCTGCTCCGGAGGCGAAGACCGGTCGTGGTTGCAAATTCTGGAGAAAAAGGAGCTGAATCCAACCAATCGCTGCAGCTCGCAATGACGTATCGCCTTTGATAATCCAAACGCTCCAGCAACCTCATTCAGACATAGGGGAGAGCGCTTTTTGACTTTCTCAGTTTGTGTAAATCCACTTGGGGTTCGGAGTATTTATTTTTCACACATTAATTTCACACATGTCTAGTACAATTATGTGGTTTTGTTTCATTAATACAGTGTATACTTTTTTTATATATATTTTTTTATTTACCCCGAAAGAATGCAAGTGAAATGTGACAACATGCCCCATAGTTGGGGCACATTGTAACATG
The DNA here is from genome assembly GCA_039654625.1 of Rhinogobio ventralis. Taxonomy (NCBI): domain Eukaryota; kingdom Metazoa; phylum Chordata; class Actinopteri; order Cypriniformes; family Gobionidae; genus Rhinogobio; species Rhinogobio ventralis. The sequence continues at coordinate 8,268,649 of CM077199.1, forward strand.
ACCAAATGAGAGCTTGAAATGTGATCTGATATAATCAAAAAATACAAGACAAACTAAAATATTGTCAATAAAATACAATTATTAACTTTTTCAAATAAAATAATGGCATTTTTTAATAATTAAAAATAAGTTAAAATACATTTTTGAGTTTGACAAACACACCGCAAAACACGGCTATAGAGCATAGTTAAAACATAATAATAATGAATAACTTCTGAACATTGATTCAGTCATTATTCACCTTTTTCTCATGGTTTCTTAAAAGAATTCATAAAAGTATAGAATATAATAGCATAGTTCTAATAGGGACAACATGCCCGGCTCGTGTCTTCTGCTGGTTAGATCAGCATTAAAGAACTCTCAACTGTTAAATAACAGATATAAGATTTGTCTTATTTTAAATAAAAACAAAAAACAGAGATTAAAAATAAACTTAAGACATTTACTTTTGCTATGGTTAAATAAATGTTCAGTGATATCTTCTGCAATTTTTTCTCTAAATAATGTTGATATGGCAATGAGTAAATACACTAAGTTTCGTCATCCTGGCATGTGTGGAAAGTTTTAAACCGTGTGTGTTACAACTAACCCCGCGTTAGGTTGTGCCCCGCTCTCCCCTATACAGTACGTTGACAATCCAGGGTTAGTTATGCAAATTTATGGGGGTTAAAACAAGGTATGTGCCGTCAACAAACATCCCTTCCCTGCATTTGACTGACGCACCCGCATTTATGATCATTTTGCGAATACGTCGTACACTCTTCAAAATAAGGTTCCAAAAGTGAGACTTCGCAGCGATGATATAGAACTAAGAACCATTTTTGTTTCTCAAAAGAACCAAACAGTTCTTAAAAGAAAAATATAAAGAACATTATAAATATCTAAATAACATTGTTTTGCTTTAAAGAATGGAATGGTTCCATTAATGTCATATATGCAAATAAAGAACCTTTTTAAGAGTGTATGGCAGGGCATGTGTGTCCAAACTCACTGTCCTGCAGAGTTTAGCTCCAACATGCCTCATGTTTCTAGTATGCCTCATAAAACCTTGATTAGCTGGTTCAGGTGTTTTTAATTGGGATCGGAGCGAAACTTTTTGTGATGTATTTGCAATGTAGATCTACACTCACCTAAAGGATTATTAGAAACACCTGTTCAATTTCTCATTAATGCAATTATCTAATCAACCAATCACATGGCAGTTGCTTCAATGCATTTAGGGGTGTGGTCCTGGTCAAGACAATCTCCTGAACTCCAAACTGAATGTCAGAATGGGAAAGAAAGGTGATTTAAGCAATTTTGAGCGTGGCATGGTTGTTGGTGCCAGACGGGCCGGTCTGAGTATTTCACAATCTGCTCAGTTACTGGGATTTTCACGCACAACCATTTCTAGAGTTTATAAAGAATGGTGTGAAAAGGGAAAAACATCCAGTATGTGGCAGTCCTGTGGGCGAAAATGCCTTGTTGATGCTAGAGGTCAGAGGAGAATGGGCCGACTGATTCAAGCTGATAGAAGAGCAACTTTGACTGAAATAACCACTTGTTACAACCGAGGTATGCAGCAAAGCATTTGTGAAGCCACAACACGCACAACCTTGAGGCGGATGGGCTACAACAGCAGAAGACCCCACCGGGTACCACTCATCTCCACTACAAATAGGAAAAAGAGGCTACAATTTGCACGAGCTCACCAAAATTGGACAGTTGAAGACTGGAAAAATGTTGCCTGGTCTGATGAGTCTCGATTTCTGTTGAGACATTCAGATGGTAGAGTCAGAATTTGGCGTAAACAGAATGAGAACATGGATCCATCATACCTTGTTACCACTGTGCAGGCTGGTGGTGGTGGTGTAATGGTGTAGGGGATGTTTTCTTGGCACACTTTAGGCCCCTTAGTGCCAATTGGGCATCGTTTAAATGCCACGGCCTACCTGAGCATTGTTTCTGACCATGTCCATCCCTTTATGACCACCATGTACCCATCCTCTGATGGCTACTTCCAGCAGGATAATGCATCATGTCACAAAGCTCGAATCATTTCAAATTGGTTTCTTGAACATGACTGTGGTGAGCGGTGAGGTGAGGGACCGTGAGAACAGGCCGGTGACGAGCGATAATGAGCTCCAGCTGCGCGCCACACCGGTCTCGTCTCACGGAGGAGTGACGGGAGCATAAAAGGAGGAGCAACGACAGTGCAAGACGAGAGAGGACCAGGCCTGGACTTATGTTGTGTTTTTGTTTACGTTTTATTTTGTGTGTGTGCGCGGCAGTCGTCCGTGAGGGGCTGCCGCGGCGACTTTTATTTTGTTTATTTATTTCATTAAAGTTTTAAATGTTCGCCGGTTTCCCGCCTCCTTCTTCCTGGAACAAACGAACTTTGTTACAATGACAATGAGTTCACTGTACTAAAATGGCCCCCACAGTCACCAGATCTCAACCCAATAGAGCATCTTTGGGATGTGGTGGAACGGGAGCTTCGTGCCCTGGATGTGCATCCCACAAATCTCCATCAACTGCAAGATGCTATCCTATCAATATGGGCCAACATTTCTAAAGAATGCTTTCAGCACCTTGTTGAATCAATGCCACGTAGAATTAAGGCAGTTCTGAACACGAAAGGGGGTCAAACACAGTATTAGTATGGTGTTCCTAATAATCCTTTAGGTGAGTGTATAATGAAGTCATAAACACTGAAGCTGATCACAATAGCATCTGTTGGTTGCATGCACTCTTACTAACTTGTAGGTAATCATTTGCGTTTGTGAAATGTTTGGAAAAAAAGCACTGAAACAGTTATTCTTTGAAACATGGAATATTTATATATAATATAAATGATATAAATATATATACAGTATATACATGCAAATATTTCTTAAATGTATACATGTATGTGTGTGTATTTATATAATTATACATAGCGCATACACATATATTATGTAAACACAAACTTCTATTTTGGATGTGAATCGTGATTAATAATTTCACAGCTCTTATAAACACTATATTGCCAAAAGTTTTGGGACGCCTGCCTTTACATGCACATGAATTTTAATGACATCCCATTCTTAATCCGTAGGCTTTAATATGGAGTTTGTCCACCCTTTGCAGCTATAACAGCTTCAACTCTTCTGGGAAGGCTTTCCACAAGGTTTAGGAGTGTGTTTATGGGAATTTTTGACCATTCTTCTAGAAGCACATTTGTGAGGTCAGGCACTGATGTTGGACGAGAAGGCCTGACTCGCAGTCTCCGCTCTAATTCATCCCAAAGGTGTTCTATTGGGTTGAGGTCAGGACTCTGTGCAGGCCAGTCAAGTTCCTCCACACCAAACTCGCTCATCCATGTCTTTATGGACCTTGCTTTGTGCACTGGTGCACAGTCATGTTGGAACAGGAAAGGGTCATCCCCAAACTGTTCCCACAAAGTTGGGAGCATGAAATTGTTGCTGAAGCATTAAGAGTTCCTTACACTGGAACTAAGGGGTCAAGCCCAACCCCTGAAAAACAACCCCACACCATAATCCCCACCCCCCACACCCCCCCAACCCCCACCAAACTTTCCACCTGGCACAATGCAGTCAGGCAAGTACCGTTCTCCTGGCAACCGCCAAACCCAGACTCGTCCATCAGATTCCTAGACAGAGAAGCGTGATTGGTCACTCCAGAGAACACGTCTCCACTGCTCTAGAGTCCAGTGGTGGCATGCTTTACACCACTGCACCCAACGCTTTGCATTGCACTTGGTGATGTAAGGCTTGGATGCAGCAGCTCGGCCATGGAAACCCATTCCATGAAGCTCACTACTCACTGTTCTTGAGCTAATCTGAAGGCCACACGAAGTTTGCAGGTCTGTAGCTATTGACTCTGCAGAAAGTTGGTGACTTCTGCGCACTGTGCGCCTCAGCATGCACTGACCGCTATATATATATATATATATATATATTTTTGAAGAAGAAGAAGAAGAATTTATATATTTTGAAAGGGGGGGGGGGGAATTGTAATTGTTTAACAGTATTAAATTAAATTTAGATTAATAGAAAAAATAGTATATGTATTATACATATCAGGGAATAAAGAGCCATAATTATTTTCTGGACTAATGAAATTCATGTCTTATGTGACAGTGCTGTAAATTCCTCTTTCTGTATCTCTCTTGGTACAACAACAGGAACCTGTGTTTGAGGCCTCTTGGTTTATTAACATAAATAATCTCTATTCTAAAAGACATACATGGTTTCAAAGAAGATTAGACTGATTGTTGAGTAGCTGTCACAAAGGAAACTGTCTATGCTAATACTAATTAAGTCACTGAACTGTCAGAATATCTGGAAGTGGTGTCTGGCTCACACCATTCAGAAGGTCTTCGCAGGCTGTGTTGCTTGTGGTTCATTATTGACTCTTGGGATGGGGTTAGAAGAAGGGCTCAAGACTGTTTAAATGAAAATGACAGTGCTCAGTATTATCCAATTAAATAATTGTCTGTCCTATCAAGATACGAGCAAGAGCATTAAATCCACCAGATACCTTGATCCTGACTTCCAAGATGAAGATTCATATGTATGATTTTTTTTTTTTCAGGATTTATTGCATTTCAGTGAGAAATCTGCTATAGGTAAAAACTGAATTTGAGCTGCCGATGTCAATGTAGCCATGAAACATATAGCCTGTCACACTTGCTCTTCTTTAGATCTGAAATTTGAACAAAAAGCAGATGTGGTCAAACAAAAATATAGGAGGCTTTAAGTGATAAGTTGTCATTAAAATAATTTCTCTTATCTCTTCTGAATAGGCAAAGACAGCTATAAGGGAGCCACTCATAGGTTGACGGCTCTCTAGAATACTTGATTCTGATTGGTCGAGTTTTGCATAATTAGCCTCACACTGTAAAAACTGTAAAACTGACCACTGCCATAGGCAACCAGTTTCCAGCATAGCTGTGTAATTTAAAGATATTAGCCAATTAAGAATATAATGAAAATATGGTACAGTGTCTAAAAATCCCGGTAAAAGTAGGGTATGTGGCATATTGAGGCATTTAATTGGCCGCAGTTTGCCCTTTTAAAGTCTGTGGGCTTAATGAAGGTGATGAATCATTTAAATATTAACCCATAGTGTTCCTGTAAAACAACTAATTTTGCTCGTATCGGTCCAACAGTTGTTCAGAATGTTCTTATAATTCTGGAATATAATTTGTATTTTATGTGAAAAAAATCTCACAAAACCTTTCAAGAACATATCTTAATATTCACCCCAAAATCAAAAGAAAAAAGCCCACAAAAAGATATATAATAAAAATATGGATGTGCGAGTCCAACAATTAAGGATAAAGGGCATTGAGTTAATAATTATCAGTATCTGTCTTGATGAAAAGATATTTATTCAGTGTCATCTTATCCACATATTTCATCTGCAACAGCATTGAGAACTTTGTAATGACACGTCTGACATTAACTTTTAAACGCATCATCATATTCAAATTGAAAACATATGAGGAGAGTCTTCGCATGAAATACCCACGACTGGCAGATCAACGATTCAACGGATCAGCGGCAGATCACTCAATCTACTACAATTCTCTCTGATACTGTAGGAAATTAAATTAAATTGAATGTGGAGGGTTTTACCTGTGACAAGATGATTGACAGGGCAGTTTACAGTGACAGGATGCACGTAACTAAGCGACAGAGCTGTCCGTTAATGATGACGAAGTAGTGTCTCCCAAAGCTTGCCTATTTTTCTGCTACACACTCAAAAGCATGTACTTTTTCTTCACAAAAAGAATACATACTTTTAGGACATAGTATAAGTGGGCGAATTGGGACGCAGCACAAGTGTGTCCAACTGCTTCCAGTAGTACTACAAACCACACCCCTTCTAATTACGCCCCCTACAATGAAACAGCCATTCAGGATGTCAGGGCCCCTTCCTCTGAAATTGCTAGTACTGCTCTTCTTCTACTTCACTTACCTCGCTTCCTAAGCTTCACTATCACCACCTAGTGTTAAGGCATACAGATTGTATAAGGCTGGCCACACACTTGAAGATTTTAAGCCCGATTTGCACCTCCAGGCGATCTGGGGGTGGCGTGGCCCGATTCGAGGCTTGTTGCAAACGACCTTTTGTCCAAAAAAATCCTCAATTGTGTGGTGTCATTACGATTATTTTACTGCTCCCGATCGTGTTGGAGCCCACACAATCCCAAATCACAAATATCAAACATGTCTGACCTTTTAATCGGGCTGCCTCTGACGTCAGGGCCGTAATCACCATAGACATTGAGGGGGACAAGTCTCCCCAAATAATTAGAAATGGCCAAATTCAGAGCGCTCGTCACTGTCAGAATCAAAGAAGGCTTACTGTTAGTGCGAATTCCAACACGACACTTTAGTTATAGCAGTGAAAGAGTGCGTCGTTATGTAAGTAGCTAAACATTTCGTATTTGACAACTGTTTTACGATAAAAACATTTAGCGACCAACAGTAAAATTAAGTGATGCAAACTACTTGACATTTATGAAATTTCACCATTTTGAATTGAAAATATTACATTATTTATGTAAATCATAACTGAATTTGACATGACAAGAAACGCATTTTTACATATTAGGCAGATGAAAATAAGAGTGAATGTGTGCATATTTAAAAAAATATATTCTTTGCAAATACTTCATAACTACAATAGAACTGGAACTTTTACCGTTCTTATTTCTTTTTCTTTATTTCCTTAAACCCCTTTTAATCCTTTAATAATTTAATTCCTTTAAATAAACCAATAAGACCAATCATTTCTTCTCAAGTCACGTTTGATCTTGCGAGTCTCTGCGAGATCCCGTCTCACTGTGGAAAATGTTACTACAATCAACAGGTGTGTGGTCTCAACCGCTCTCACGGCCTGGACGAATCGACTAGTGTGTGCGTTCAGAGGATTATAATGCTAAAATCGGTTGAAACTGCCCTTATGTCTGTGGTCTCCAACAGTTTTAAAATTGCTTAAGATTTGAAAATCGTGTGTCCCAGGCCTAACATCAGTGAAAAAAATGGGAAAATATTGTCCAATTTACTCCATCGTATTATTTGCAATTTACATGACAAAATTGTTTCACCTGATTGCTTTCGATTAATGTAATTCTCTAAAATGTGCAATCTGCTAGATTAAATTATTTAGGGTGAATGCAAACCAATCGTGTACTTGAAAATGATTTTTGCTGAAACTGTAGTTCCCAGCATGCTTTGCTTGGGACTTAATGAGGAGAGTACAAATGTTGAAATTAAGTGTTATTTTAGGTGTTTTTGAGCTAGATGAGCAAAGGGGGAGACTTGATAGGGTTTAATGTTCAATTATGTTGTAATTATTAGAACAATTTAAATTACACTGGGTTACCATTTTGGAGACGAGTGGAGCATTTGCTTAGGCTGTAGACTGATACAGCACATGTTATTACTGCTTTGCCCATATAGCATTGCTTAGCATTTAACATGCTAATATGTGTTATAGCTAATAGTTTGGAAGTTAGCTAGTAGTCTTATAATTTAGTCATGTGATGCAAAAATATAAGAAATCTAATGAATTATTACCATCAAGGAACAATATTAAAATAATTTAGACTACTTAATTAGGAACCTTAAAAATGACTCTATTCCATACTCTTGAAATTACGTGAACAAATTATGTTTGTTTAGTTTAATTGATTTATGTTTTGATCATCGTTCTAAATCAGATGGAGATGTAGTGTTTGACAATGACGCATGCATCTCAGCTTTTTGCGCAAAATGTTGCTTTTTTAATTCAACTTACCCACATTTAAGATTTTTTTTGTTTAAAAGCAGAGGATCTAGTCTTTTTTTTTTCCTTGTTTACACGTTCAGATATTCATACAACAAAATATTCTGGGGGCCATAAAATTTTTGTGAAAATGATTAAAAACACTTGAGTTTAAGACTTGAAACCAAACTTAACCTGCACATGTTTTTGTGAGATTCTGTGAGATTCTGTGAGATTCTCTGAAGCTCCAAGTTGTCAAGTATAATGTTTAACCTTCCGTAATGAGAAATAAATGCGTCGGCTCTCGGGAACCTCGCAATCCTGGCCATATGCTGGGATTCAGTATGAGATGTTGTACCCTTCAAGTTAAAGTTTGTTAATGAAATCCAACACACTGTTTTACACGACCATCCCTCATGCACTGCAGCAAGACAGAGCATTGTAATCTTGTCACTAATCTATTCCAAAGGTCTATCCAATCCCCGTAGAGATTAATTACTACATCGTTGTACTGTGCTCGATAAATGTGCAAAGGGACCTCCATTATGGCTCCACCTGCTCAGCATCTTCTGTCAATTAATCTCTCAGAATCTGGTCCCTCTGATAATCGTTGGAGTGACCAAATGAATCATTTCAACCTCTGATATACCGCATTATTGACAAAATATATGCAATTACTTCTTTAAGAGATCAGATTTACACACTGGCCAAAATGTTTAGATGTTTTGAAAATATTTGTTATAGGCCTATACAAATTTCATGTTTTTTCATGATTGTGCTGGACAAACTCCATATGCTTCCACACTTGATTGGTAAGATTGTGATTCCTATTTCATTACAATGGCAGACTTGTCTGGCTATCACCAGACTAAGCTCAATTTAAGATTGAACATTGGTCTGGGGAGTCTGCTATGTATTTTCTACTGCACAAGAGGCGTGATAAACGAGCATAATTCAAATGACTCTGTACGCAACTGGATAGTCCTTCAACCAATCAGACCACAAGCGGAGTGATCAACAAGCAACGACCCATCGCTTCTCTATCCGTCATCGTGTTAAACCCGCCAATAGCGCGCCAGGTGGATAAGCCAGTCTGTGATTGGTTCCCGCAAAAGTGTAACAGAAGCAGTAGAAATGAATGTACAGGTTTCCAGACTGAGTTGCAGGGCGAAATCAAATCACCGGCAGATCAGGCTGGGTTTACCCAGTCTAATGGCAGACCATTTGCCAAAACATTACAAACGTTCCATGTCTTAGACACATTTATGGAATATACATTAATTTAACATTAATGGACAATACATATAATTTAATCGATCAGTTTGCATGTGATGGCTCACACAATGAAACAATGTTTGAAAGTTGTGAAGAGTTTCACAGTTTCACTGAGAATCAACTCATCAGTTTTGATCAACAAGCCTGTGCATTGTTATTTTGCAAATTGTAATCGTACTTACTCTTTTGCACACGTGCCAAAACACATGTGATTTGCTTAAATTGATATCTGATGTGAACAAGAAGTTATTGTTTTGAAAGAAAAAAATCTAATTTGATAATTGAGCCAAAGCAATTGAGAAAAACTGTAAATAGGCTTAAATTGAACGAGGGACCCGAGTCATGTCTAGAGACCTGATTATTGTGGAGATTTGGTGGTGGGCACTTTTGGCAAACACCTAGCAACCACATAGAAACTCGGTAATAATCACTCAAATCACCCTAACAACTGCATAATTCACCATGACAACCACCCACAACACCCTAGCATTGTGGTGGCAGGTTTTGCATGGGAAAAATACCACTCATATTTTCTTCAGAAAGTGTGAAAAATATAGCTGTGATTATCATTTTACTGTCTCTTACATTTAAAACTGTACCTGGATTAAAATGACCTTCTCTGTACACTGAAGTTTTTTCTTATCTGACTTCGAGAGATGCATCCTGGGATGCTTTCTACAAATTATTGAGTTAACATGTACGTTGGACACTTGTTAACTGCTTTCCCTTTACTATCCAGTCCAATTCATTCATTTGATGATGGATGGATGGATGGACGGACGTACAGATAGAAGCTTGAAGTCATTCAAATCATTTAAAATTTAGTAGGATAATAATGATTAATAACTTGATTATAAATCACTCAAAAGATATACATTGACAAAACAAAACAATTGCGCACCCTGTTGAGGCTCTGTCATAAAGCACATGCAAACAGTATTACTTTAATTTAACATGAATAAATAGTATGTTACTACCTTGAAAGCGATAACGATGTTTCTTTTGATATTTGACGCTAATGGTGCTCTGCTCTCGGTTACGTTCTTCATGAAGCAGTAGCGGCGCGCGTGGTGTAATAATCACTACACAATTGCTCCTATAACCAGCAGGCTGCTGTTGGGCTTTTTTTGCAATGTTTCTGCGGATTGTTTTGAACGAGCTGTAAAACGGGGACATTTCCGTCGGGGACAGAACACCAAAAACCGGGTCTGTCCCCGGAAAATGGGGACGTCTGGTCACCCTAATATAAATGTTATATAGATAATCTATATCAATATAAAATTCAACATCAATATACTATAGCCTACTCAAGACTAGTTTGTTTAATTAAAGATTTACATTGAAATTCTGTGACACACCTATATTATTAGCGTAGTTAGGCTACACATTCTAATAGAGCTCCGGAGGTCACGTGACCCATTCTGTTTACGACGCCATTTTGGCAGGCAGGAACAGCTGGCGCCAGCATGAGTTTCAAGGCAACGGAGTTCACTGCGCACTTTAATTCAAAAGACATAGACCTGTACATAGCAAAACTTAATAGATTAAACATAACAGATCCCTATAATTGTCACAGACCCGCCAGGCTCCCACGTCACTCAATCACAGCGCACGCCTTCCCCTGAGTATTGATCACGCGCACCTGCACCTCATCAACGCACCAATCACCACCAGTACTTTAGGCACACACACACTCACAGTCACTGTCCGGTCTCGTTTGTATGTTGGTACATACCTCTATGCTAAACTTCAAGGACTTGCTTTATGCTACTTACCTTCTCCCGTTATTCCCTCCAAAGCCTCCAGCGTTCCAGCCTTGTGTGTGTGTGTGTCTCCATCTTCTCTTCAGCTCCAACTCTCTCTCCAGCGATCTCCTCTCCAAACCTTCCCAACGATCACCTCAAGATATCATCATCCACCACTCACGATCATCTACACACTCCACCTGCACATCCGTCAGCCGCTGCTCTGCTCAATAAACACCACTTCCCTTTATCCATTGTCTCTGTCCCTTCTGTACCGTAACAGAAGACCGGACCACAACCCATGAGCACCACCGACCCATTCCAGGAACTCGTGGACGCTGTCCGCCGATCACTTCCACTCATTCCACCAGCGAGCACTTCCGCAAACAACACCGCATCTCCCTCTGCACCCGTCTACGCCAGTCCCATGGCCAGACCAGCGCCCTACTCTGGCCTGGCGGAGGACTGCAATGGATTTCTGCTACAATGTTCGCTGGTCCTGGAGATGCAACCGCACACGGGGATCCAAACCCTGACGATAGGTGGTGAGCAGCGATTGCTCATTCCATCCGCTGGCGGCAGCTAGGGTCCTGAACTGAAGGGCATACTCATTGATCGGCATCTTATTTTGTTTCAAGTGGTAAAGTTGCTCACCTATGGAGGCATCCCAAGCAGGTTTCCCGAAGACGTCCTTGAAATGGGCTATGAAGCTTGCCAGAGTTTGGACGATGGGATTATCCTGGGTCCACAAGGTTTCTGCCCACTGTAAGGCCTTACCCCTTAGTTGCGAGATGATAAATGCCACCTTGGACCTATCGTCAGGGTATAGGAGCGGCTGCATCTCCTGCTGCTTACAGCTTCTTTTTTGTGGCCAAAAAGGACGGAGGCTTGCGGCCCTGTATCGACTACCGAGCACTCAATAAAATAACTGTCAAGTTCCGTTATCCCCTTCCTCTCGTCCCAACAGCGCTGGAACATCTCAGAGGTGCCACTGTCTTCACCAAGTTGGACCTCCGCAGCGCCTACAACCTCATCCGAATACGCGAGGGGGACGAGTGGAAGACAGCCTTCGTGACTCCTACTGGCCACTACAAATACCTCGTCATGCCCTATGGATTGGCCAACTCTGTATTCCAGGATTTCATCCACGAGGTGCTCCGGGAGTTTCTCCACAGATTCGTTCTGGTCTACATCGACGACATCCTGATCTACTCCCGGAGCCTGGCCGAACATCACCACCACGTTGCGGAGGTCCTGCAACACCTGAGGGACTTCCAACTCTATCTCAAAGCCGAAAAATGTTCCTTCCATCAGCCCTCAGTGCAGTTCCTTGGGTATAACATCGATAGCAGTGGCATCCGGATGGACGAGGGGAAGGTGGAGGCCATCAGGAACTGGCCTACTTCTACCACCATAAAAGAACTCCAAAGGTTTCTGGGATTCGCAAACTTCTACCGTCGCTTCATTCTCAATTACAGCATCATCTCCTGCCCTCTCACGCAACTCCTCCGTTGCAAGCCCAAGTCTCTGTCCTGGACCCCAGCGGCCACGAAAGCTTTCGACGATCTCAAGGATGCATTCACTTCGGCTCCCCTCCTAGTGCATCCAGACCCCACGAAAGCCTTCATAGTGGAGGTAGACGCCTCCACCACAGGAGTGGGAGCCGTTCTTTCACAGCAGCAGGGAACACCCAGCCGCCTCCATCCATGTGCCTTCTTCTCCCGGAAACTCAACCCGGCGGAGGTAAACTACGACATCGGTAACCGGGAACTGCTGGCCATTAAGATGGCCCTGGAAGAGTGGAGGCATTGGTTGGAGGGTTCCCAGCTCCCATTCTTGGTCCTCACTGACCATAAGAACCTTGAATATCTCAGGGATGCAAAGAGACTCAATCCCCGGCAGGCCCGGTGGGCCCTGTTCTTTACACGATTCAATTTCACAATTTCCTATCGACCGGGACCCAAGAATGTAAAGGCAGACGCTCTCTCCCGTCTCTACAATCCAGAAGAGGACTCCAAAAAAGCCGAGCCCATCATCCCTGAGAAACTGTTCGTGAGTCCCATCACCTGGTCCGAGGAGACCTTGCCCTCCTCCAATGTCTCCACCAATGCTCCGCCGGGTTGTCCACCAGGCTCACAGTATGTCTCACGAGCACGGCGCACTCCCCTCATTCACACCTCCCACACGTCTTTGGGCACTGGCCACCCGGGGGTCAATGAAACCCTCTCGTTGCTGAAGGAGCGCTTCTGGTGGCCCAACATGGCATCGGACGTCAGAAGGTACGCGAGGGGATGCCAGGAATGCGCCATCTCCAAAAGCCCAAGACATCTTCCCTCCGGCAAACTCCATCCTCTGCCCGTTCCCAACCGTCCGTGGTCACACCTAGGGGTAGACTTCATCACAGACCTTCCCGTATCCGGAGGTCAGACCTGTGTACTAGTGGTAGTGGACAGATTCTCCAAGTCCTGTCGACTGATCCCGTTAAAAGGACTACCCACGTCCATGGAGACGGCTGAAGTTATGTTTAACAAGATTTTTAGATATTATGGTATCCCAGAGGACATCGTCTCCGACAGAGGACCTCAATTCATCTCCCGGGTATGGAAAGCGTTCTTCTCTCTCCTAGGTGTGACAGTCAGCCTCTCTTCCGGCTATCACCCACAGACCAACGGGCAGACGGAGAGGAAGATTCAGGAGATCGGTCGCTTCCTCCGTACCTTCTGTCACGGCCACCAGGACTCCTGGAACCAGTTCCTGGGCTGGGCCGAGTATGCACAAAACTCCCTACGGCAGTCTACCACCGGTCTAACTCCATTCCAGTGCGTGCTCGGGTACCAGCCCCCATTGTTCCCTTGGTCCGGGGAACCGTCGGATGTTCCAGCTATCGACTACTGGTTCCGGGAGAGCGAGAGGGTCTGGGACTCTGCACATCACCAGCTTCAACGGGCCCTGCGCAGACGCAAGATGACAGCCGACCTTCGTCGCTCCAACACTCCCTCCTTCCAACCGGGTCAGAAGGTCTGGCTGTCCACCAGGGACATCAGGTTGCGTCTGCAATGCAGGAAGCTCAGTCCCAGGTTCATTGGCCCTTTTCCCATCGTGAAGCAGATCAACCCAGTCACATATCAACTCCAACTCCCTTCACAATATCGCATTCATCCTACATTCCATGTGTCACTATTAAAACCTCACTTTCCCTCCGTTTCCATTCCCACAGAGCCTGGCGCAGCCGAAGAGACCCCCCTCCCACTCATCGTGGAGGACGGTACGGCCTACCAAGTGAAGGACATCTTGGACTCCCAGCGCCGTGGTGGTATTCTAGAGTATCTGGTGGACTGGGAGGGCTACGGTCCCGAGGAACGCTCATGGGTACCTAGAAACGACATCCTTGACCCAAACCTGCTCGAAACCTTCCATGCTTCTCACCCCAACACACCCGCACCCAGAGGCAGAGGCCGACCACCACGACGTCGGGGTCCGCTGCCCTCAGGAGCAGGCCGTGGAGGGGGGGGTAATGTCACAGACCCGCCAGGCTCCCACGTCACTCAATCACAGCGCACGCCTTCCCCTGAGTATTGATCACGCGCACCTGCACCTCATCAACGCACCAATCACCACCAGTACTTTAGGCACACACACACTCACAGTCACTGTCCGGTCTCGTTTGTATGTTGGTACATACCTCTATGCTAAACTTCAAGGACTTGCTTTATGCTACTTACCTTCTCCCGTTATTCCCTCCAGCGTTCCGGCCTTGTGTGTGTGTGTGTCTCCATCTTCTCTTCAGCTCCAACTCTCTCTCCAGCGATCTCCTCTCCAAACCTTCCCAACGATCACCTCAAGATATCATCATCCACCACTCACGATCATCTACACACTCCACCTGCACATCCGTCAGCCGCTGCTCTGCTCAATAAACACCACTTCCCTTTATCCATTGTCTCTGTCCCTTCTGTACCGTAACAATAATGTCCCCGGTGTGCTTTTTACGTGTATCGATAAATGAACGGATAGCTTTCCTGTCAGGACACCTGTTGCACCAGCTGTGCGCAAGTTACAACTAGCCTAACATGTGAAAACATGTGAATAGATTACTGTTAGCACTTAACATGAACCCGTCCAAAACAGCGCCGCTATGTGCATCTGTCCCATCGGTCCGTGTTGTGCATGTCAAATAAAATCAATAAATGTAATTTCTTATTTTTTTTAGTGTTTCAGTATTTTTTTATTGATCCTTAATTTTGTTTCAAATAGCCTACAGTTTCTGAATGTTATTTATATATAAAAGCACATAAGTTATTCATGATTAAGTATTGTATTTAATGGGAACTTATTTTTATCATTAGTTACGTGAGGCAAAAGTAGTTAGAATGAAGAATAATCTGAAATTTCAACAACTTACTACGATAAAATGATTTTGCCTTTGCTTTCCCCCGCCTGTTCTGGCATCCTGGCACACAGCAGCTGTCCACCATGTTGAAATAGTAAGGTTTAAACAGTGTGGTTTTAAATTATTTTTCGAACACTATAGATACCAATGCTACAGCCGCTCTAGTGCTCCCCTGATTGCCTGCCAAAATGGCGGAGTTTAGGCTGCGTGACGTCAACCTCCGGAGCTCTATAGTGATATCATTTGTCACTTCCAATTTTTCAAAACATTGTAGGAGTCACCATTCGAAACAAACAAGCCTGAGCCATACACAGCCTCTTCTAAAACACGATTCTCTTTAGCATTCTCTGCTTGGTGCATTTAGCTTGTCCCCTCATCAATCTCAAAAATTAAAATGTGTGAAAGGCTTTCAGCACTATAAAGTGCCCTGTTTCCACACAAATCAATCATACATCTCTAGTGCATACTAATGAAATGGTATGAGCTCAGCTCACAAGAGTGTTGGGCTGTTTTACTATCAGTTATTATCACTGTGGAGGACACAACACATTACTGAACTCTGTGTGAGACTTATCTTTGGCAGCTAGCATAAAAGAAAAACAACAACTGCATCCTCCCACATCTCTACAAGCTTGTATGCCCTTTAAATACAAAGTCAGAAGTTTCTCCCTCCCTCTCTATGGAGTAGATTTATGCTGTAATTCAGTAACTGTCAATGTAAATGGAGGTCCAGAAGGTCATGTTGTGGGAGGGAAAGCAATTTTGCTCCACCCAACGCATGTGAACTAAAGCAGGCAGTCTTGTGTTTCTGAGCTTTCGAACATCACATTGGACTCTGTCTCCATCCAGTGGAGGTTTAATGTAAATGATCCAAAGTTAATATTGTGCTTCAATGGAGAGCAAGAACGCCTGACTGTGTGTACAAAGAAGTTTCACATGTTTAGTGTCATATTTGGATTAGTGAACTAGAAATATTAAGAATCTGAAAAGATTTAGTGGGAATATGGGAATCTGATTATTTTATTATATGTGAAATGATACAATAATTACTTCTGGAGTTCCTGCATTCATAGATCACTGCGATAACATTGTCCAATATATATATATATATATATATATACACACACACATCAAATTAAGAAGATATAATTTTTCATGAATTTTAAAGATATATCATAATTATTATATACCAATAAAGCATCATTATAAAAGTTGATAAGACCTGTTACAAACTTAAAAGATTTAAGGGCAGGGCAGTTACCTGGAAGTGAAGAAGTAGATGTTGATACTGTTAGTTAGTTTGAGCTGCATACTCTGGATACATTGAAAATGACATTTTTTTTTTGTTTCAAAGAGATCACAATTCTCCCAGAATTCTGAACAGACAACAAAATAACATGTAATTTACTAGAGGTAAAAAAAATCAGTTTGAATGAATGATTCAATGACTCTAGTAGCCATGAAATCAAAATTGAAGTTGTTTGGCTTTTAGTATGAATATGTCAGTCTTACTGTTAACTATAAGCTAGTGTGCTCCAAATCAATGACAAAATTCATATTTAGAAGATATAAGCATTCAAAACTTATAGTCTCTCTCTTCTGCCAATATGGATCAATGTAGGAGTGTGCGATATCAACAAAAAATGAAATCTCTATATTTTATGGGATTTTCTCGATTAATTGACGCTAGCCAAATAACGAAATGCTATTGGCTATTTTTAAAAAGGGGAGGAGCTGATTTATATGTCCCACTCATAGAGTGTCCGTGACGTCACCCGTAGGTTTCTGAAGGGCATTTTTGAAGCCTAAAATGGGCCATTGCCATCTTGGTTGCGTGTCACTGCGCGTCACTCCCGGATATCTAAAAATGGGCAAAGAGGCGAGACGTGGGTGGAGCTGAGGCGCCTGGTTGCTGAAACCACACCCACCTAGCTTGACAATAGTAGCAATCCACAACGCCCTTAATTATGCAGAACTTTAAGGCTTAATATCATTTAAACGGATGAGTTATAAAAAAATTCACCCCCCAAAACCACTTTTTGTTACATATTTTTCTGCTGTAAAGTTGGGCATTTTAACATGGGGGAGATACATATTTGACTCCCTTTTGGAGCCTGTCTCTAGCGGCCAGTCGATGAATTGCAGTTTAAGTCACTTCCGTGTTGGCTTCAAGAAAGACCGCGGGAGGTTGCCGCTTGGTCCCGCTCCGTCTTCCTGTTTCAGTGGAAATTACGTCAACACATTGAATAATGCTGTGCTTTTCAAGGCATTTCTGTGGGCTTTTAAAGGAACACGCCGACTTTTTGGGATTTTAGCTTATTCACCGTATCCCCCAGAGTTAGATAAGTCCATACATACCATTCTCATCTCCATGCGTGCCATAACTCTGTCTGACGCACCCACCGTTACCCTATATAAAGTCCCAAGTGTTCCTTTAACACTTCACTTGTTTCATTACTAGATGAATAAGTGTTTTTTGAATGAATCTCTCAAATGATTTAATGACAACAAAAAAAAATTTAAGTCACTTGTCGACACCTACTGGTGTAACAATGTAATTGATACAAATGTTATATAAAGTGTCAAGTTACTTCCAAAGGGTGATTTTTTTTTTGTTGCTCAATTTTGATCGCTTTTGATCACAACATGCAACCCTAAAAAGGACAGAATGCTTGAGCATACCTGTTTTTTCTCGTCATAGTCACAATGTTGCCATCACAGTTCAGTACAGACATCAGAACCGCGTCTCCTCGCAGCAGATCTTCTTTTGTGTGTGACGCTGTTTTGACTCCTTTACACATTTTATAAGCTCTTCACGAGTTCTCAGCAAGTGTTTCTCTTAACTCTCTTTCTGCTCCAATAAAGTTGGTACCATTGTCTGATCTTATATGAACAACTTGTCCTCGTCTGCAAAAAAAAAAAAAAAGTTAATGCATGCATCAGTGTCCAAGGAATGGGCAACTTCCAGATGAACTGCTCTACTTGCCATGCGTCCTCTTTTGACCTCTATAGGACCAAAATAATCCACTCCTACATTCGTAAATGGTGGAAGATCGGGCTTAAGTCTCTCTTTTGGCAAGTCTGCCATCTTCTGCTCACCCACCTTTACTCCAAGGCGTCTACAATGGCCACAACTAGATATAATCTTCCTGGCGGCTGCATTACCTTTAATGATCCAATATCTTTTTCTCAGCTTGGAAAGCAGATGATTTGTTCCACTGTGACCTAATTGTTGATGAATTTGCCGCAAATGTGCCGCAAGAGGAGTGTGGCAATGTGCTAATCCTTAGAAAGAATGATAGGATACTTGCTTTCCTCAGGCATAGCAGCATTCCTCAGTTGTCCTTCAACCCTTAAAAGACCATCTTGAAAGACAGGATCCAGCTTATACAACTTGCTGTCTCGTTTTACCTTTAAAACAGATGGAGATGATAGAGCAGCAATTTCTTTTCCAAACTGTTGCTGTTGACTAAATGCAAAAGCGGTTTTAGCTTCAGTCAGGTCCTCCAAAGTTAAGTTCTGTGTAATTGTTGAGAATGTTAGCTCCTTCTCCATCTTCTTGGATGATGGCAATACACCCAAAGAATCCAAACAGGCTTTGATTTCTTTCCGCTTTTGTCTCCGTTGCCTCAGCATTTTCTTTAACTTCAAAAACCAGGCAACAGTAACTTTCAGCTTTGTCCAGTCTGAGAAGTGTGTAATCAGTCTATGAGTGGCATATGTTTACACTCATGTTCCTCTTTACCTCAGGATCATCGACTTTAAGAGTAGAATCAACTATTTGTGCTGGTCATTCTTCCTGTGGTTTCCACAGATAATTTGGTCCACTGATCCGTTCTTCACTCGATAACAGCAGATCTGCTTTCATACCTCTTGAACAACAGTCTGCAGGATTTTGAGATGCAGGTATGTATCTCCACTGCAATGGTCTTGTAATTTCTCTTATTGCAGAGATCCTGTTGGCCACAAAGAAAGCGTTTGTCCTCATTTTTTATGTACTTTAACACAGATGTACTATCTGTCCAAAACACTGAGTCCACCGATGGAAACTGCATCTCCGGCCTCAAAATTTTGTCCACTCGAGCAGCAAGTACAGCAGCTGTCAATTCAAGACGTGGAATTTGTAGGAATTGATTCGGATTCAATACCCCTTTGAGTTATTTAATTACAGTGAAAACAACCAAACTACATATTAATGGTTCAAAATTAATATTTATCACTTTATCAACTATTCGTCCACTGATACGTTGAAATTACAGTATTCTATCAATCTTGAATCGGGATATTACCCCGTGGCCAACGGCAATAATATCATTAACTTTATGTTCACTGTTTGTGAGCTTAGGTAATACAATCAATCAGTTTAAGGCAGTAACTTATAAACACAAAACACAAGACACCTTTATAGATAAAAAGGTAAACAAGGTTTATTTAACTATTCTTAACACACAATCTAATCTACTAAAACACACAAGCACGCATCCATTCATACAGTTTGCAGGGAAAGTGATGTTTGTTAACGGAAAGGAATTCAGTCCCAAGTGTCTCGTTCAGACACGATTTCTTAACCGCAACCTGAGAAAATCAATATACTAGCAATTCAACCTTAGTTTGTTCGCTTAGATATGATTTTCACCAGTTCAGCCAAAAGGGAGAGTTATGTACTTGCGTTTGAATGTTCCTGTGAGCATAGGTTCCTCTCGGGACGGAGTTGCTTGGCTGGCGGTCAGTCGTTGTGTTCGGAGGGACACTTGGGGATTGGACGAATAGTTGGTTTTGCAGGGTAGCCTCGTAGTGCCGGATCCTGGATAGCGTTAGCTGGTTGCTACGCGATGGGAGTTTCTCTGAGTCACGTTGAGCGGCTGCGCGGAAGTCTTCTTCTGCGAGGTTCAAACTGAGTTTTTCGGAGTTTCGTGAAGAGCTCTTGGTAGCTCGAAGGGCAGTGAAACGTGCAGGCAGGGAGGTGGAAAGGCCAGCACGAACCAAAGCAGAAGTCACCGCAAAACCATGGCAGTCAGCAAAAGCACGAAGCAAAAGCAAAAAGCGAAGACATCTTGTTTGTCCTTAGTTTTAAGCGTGTTTCAAAATCCTAATTTTTCCAAAACAAAATCAAAAGCACCTCAAACACACGCACACTTTTCAGAACATTCAACTTTCTCCTCTGTCCCCCTCCACCACCTCCCACCACCTCTTTATCTGCCGACGTTTTTGCCCATTTCTTTACTGATAAAACGACAATCATCAGCAGTCAGTTCTCACCTCCACACACACAGGATTTTAGATCAGCCACATCCACAGCCAAACATCTTTTCTCTTCCTTCTCTACACTCACTGAGTCAGAAGTATCTAAACTTCTCCTCTCCAGTCATCCTACTACTTACCCCCTAGATCCCATCCCCTCACACCTCCTACAAGCCATCTCTCCTACACTCCTACCAGCACTCACACACATCATCAATACATCTCTCTGCACCGGTATCTTCCCTACCACATTCAAGCAGGCTCGGGTAACCCCACTGCTTAAAAAACCCACACTCAACACATCACTTGTAGATAACTACAGACCTGTTTCTCTCCTACCATACATAGCAAAAACACTTGAACGAGTTGTTTTCAACCAGGTTTCATCTTTCCTCTTACAGTCTAATCAGCTGGACGTAAACCAATCAGGTTTCAAAAAGGGCCACTCAACCGAGACTGCATTACTGTCGGTCACTGAAGCCCTGCGGATTGCAAAAGCTGCTTCCAAATCATCAGTCCTCATCCTCCTTGATCTATCTGCTGCGTTTGACACTGTGAATCATCAGATTCTTCTGTCCACCCTCTCATCACTGGGCATCACAGGGATTCCACTCCACTGGTTTGAGTCCTATCTCACAGGTAGGTCTTTCAAGGTTGCCTGGAGAGGGGAGGTATCCAAAGCACATCAACTAACCACGGGGGTTCCTCAGGGTTCAGTGCTTGGACCTCTCCTCTTCTCCATTTACACTACATCACTGGGACCCATCATACAGGCACATGGCTTCTCATACTGGCACATGGCTTCTCATACCATTGCTATGCTGATGACACACAACTTTCATTTCAACCAGATGATCCCACAGTAGCTGCACGAATCTCACGCTGTCTAGCAGACATCTCGTCATGGATGAAACAACATCACCTGCAGCTCAACCTAGCAAAGACTGAGCTTCTCGTCTTCCCTGCTAATCCGACTTTACAACACTACTTCACCATCCAGCTAGGTTCATCTTTGATTATCGGTCATGCAGGTTTGCGCTGCACAACATCAGAAAGATCAGACCGTTCCTTACAGAGCATGCAACACCGCTTCTTGTCCAAGCCCTGGTCATTTCTAGGCTTGACTACTGCAATGCGCTTCTGGCTGGACTTCCATTGTGTGCAATCAAAACACTTCAAATGATTCAGAACGCAGCGGCATGTCTTGTCTTCAACGAGCCCAAAAGGGCCCATGTCACACCTCTCTTCATCTCTCTGCACTGGCTACCACTCGCTGCCTGCATTAAGTTCAAGGCTTTGACGCTTGCTTATGGATCCACCACAAGCTCAGCACCCGCATACTTCGACTCGCTCCTACGAGTCTAGACCCCCACCAGAAGCCTCCGCACAGCTAAAGAGCGGCGGCTTGCATTACCATCCCAGAGAGGCATGAAATCCCTCTCCAGAACTTTTTTATTCACTGTTCCCGGCTGGTGGACGATCTTCCCACCTCCATCCGGATGGCAGAATCACTGATATCCTTCAAAAAACAGCTAAAAACCCATCTCTTCCATAAGCACTTAATCTTATCATAAAAAATAAATAAAAAAAATCTAATTCTTTTTCCTCTATCTTTCTCTATTCCCTCCCTATTCTAGCTTAGGCTACTCTGAGCAATGTCCGAAACTTGGTTTTTAGGGCATTTTGCGTTTCTTCGCCTCTTCATAACGGATCGCTTCCTGTACTCCTCAGTTGTAAGTCGCTTTGGATAAAAGCGCCTGCTAAATGCATAAATGTAAATGTAAAGTCCGTCCTTGAAAGTGTCACCAACTAATCGGCTGTTGTTTTGGGTGCGTCTTAAGCCCACTTCTGCTGTCCTGGTATATCATTAGCATAATGTCCACATTATCACGTGCTGGCATTCTTTGCGAGTTAGGTTCAACACTTTTAAGAAACCAACTTTCATAGTGTGATTATGGTGCAGTTTACACAAATCTACCTTGCATTAAAACGATGGAAATCATTTATGCATCGCACAGATATCATGATTGGTTTCCCATGATTGGAGTAGAAGATAATAAAGATTTATATGTGATAAATGTCTAGCATACAGAGAAACTTCACAGGTTACATGAAAATACACATAATACCTTGGTATATGTTTAAGGCACCGTTTGGTGGTTTAATTCACATTATTGGTATGAATTCAGAGGTTTTGGCTCAGAATCATGCCTGAGTCCTGTGAGGTCTTTTGATGTGATATTCAGAGAGTCTCTGGACTGTGTTGACCGACAGGGAGGGGGAGGCAAAGTGTCCCTGTTTGATGTTTGGGTACACCTTTTGCTTCTAGATAACATTTTGGTTTCATGTGTGAGGGTTCCTTACAGGGGTCCTTACCCCTGTGGTCTTTACGGGTTTGAGATGAGGCAGACGAGGCGTCTTTTCCGGCCATTTGGTTCCATGGATTAGTTTTATGATTCGCTCATGGTTCGGAGAGGGGGTCTCTGGAATGCTTTGTTGTGTCGACTCGCTGCTTGTTCATACATATTCTTACTAATTGTTACATGCTTCAATGGTGCTACTCTCGATTTGCTGAGTAGGAAAGTAACATGGACATCCTTGTTTGTCTCCATCCTAAGATATGTTACAGTACCATATCCAAGTGTACTTGCGTCAGCAAAATGATGCAACTGAATGTTGGTAAGTTGGTCCAATCATGTGGGCTTTAAACATCTATTGACCTTAAAGTCTGCAATCCTCCCAAGTTCAACCATAAAGACCATTGTCTTTGAAGATTTGAGGGTAGCGGATCATCCACATCTTGTCCTACACAGCTCTTGAAGAAGAAACTTTGCTGTAAGAATGAATGATGCCAAGAATCCTAAAGGATCATATACAAAGCATTCCATCGACAGAACACCACGTCTGGTGCAAGGATGATCTTTGATAGTCATTTTAAACTTGAAAGTGTCTGATTCAACACACCACAACAAACCATGAGCTCTTTCCATTGGTAGTTGATCTTTGTCCAGATCCATCAATTTTATGCCATGGGCTCGGTGTTCTTCAGGTACAGTTTGTAGCACAACACGGCTATTACTGACCCATTTGGTCAATTGGAAACCTCCTGTAAAACAAACTTCTGTTAGATCTTTGATCATCAAAATAGCCTCTTCCTCTGAAGCTACACTTTTTTTCATACAAAAGTTGGCATGAATTGTGTCAATAACCTCTTCTGGAAAGTTGGGTTTATTGTCTTCAGCAGTCCTGCGTAGTGCAAAGCAAGCACAGTTTGGGGATGACACAGCTCCAAACAAATGCACATTCATCCTATATTCAACAGGTTCATGCTTTAAGTCACCACCCGCCACCACAAGAAACAAAGGAAATTGATATCCTCTGCTGCAACTTTGACCTGATGAAACATTGCTTTCACATCAGCCATAAATGCAATAGGCTCTTGTCGAAACCTCACAAGAACTCCCAGAAGTGAATTTGTCAGATTAGGGCCTTGCAGAAGTTGATCATTAAGCAATGTACCTTTGAAAGCAGCTCCACAGTCAAATACCACTCTTAACGTTCTTTTCTTGGGTTGATAGACACTATGGTGAGGGATATACCAAACTTTCCCTTCATCCTGTTTCAAATGATGCAATGTTACTCTTTCAGCATAACCTTTGTTGATAACTTCATCCAAGAACATTTTATATTCTTGATGAAAAGGTTCAATTTGTAGTGTCCATCCTGAAGCTCAATCGACCTGCTTACCTTTTCCATAAATGCATGATCTTCTCTTGACATTTCTTTGTTCTCAGAAGCAATCTCCTCCAGTTTGCCTACAGAAATCCTATTAACAGTAACATCTGGACATTCAATCTTGTTCCTGTTGTCCTTGCTTCCTTGGAGTGGTCGATTCACAACCCATCCCAGTAGGGTTCTAACTGCATAAGGTCCCTCTCCATCACTGTTTTAACCTACCATGGCTCCATTACCTTGGAAGCATTTGCTCCAATTAGCAAATTCACATCAGCAGGAATTTAAGGGATCTTAACACCTTTCAGGTATGACCATTTATCCAAATCCCCTTGAGTAACAATGTTATCTTTGGACACAGGCATTTTCTCCTGAGTGAAGACTTCTGGAAGACTGTAAAAGATGTCATTATGAAGGCTAGACACTTCCAATCCAGTCAAAATAGAACTACTAACAGACCTTTGATTGCCCATTGTTTTCAAAAGAATATTAGTTGTTTTCTTTCCTTTTAATTTCAAACTGTGCATTAAGTGTTCTGAACAAAATGTGGCAGAACTACCAGGATCCAAGAAGGCATATGTTTGAATTACGTTTTGCCCTTTACTGGATTTGACTTGAACTGGTACAATTGATAATGCACATTCTCCATCGCCGGCCCCTGTTTGACCACATGCTTGAAGGGCAACAAGCGCACTACTTAGTGACTTTTGTTCTTGAGTGCACATTCTCTCCCTTTGTGGAATATGCAGAATGCTGGGACGCATTTGGCCACACACTGTGCAAGTCAAGCGCTTATCACAATCCCTGCTCATGTGTCCAACACGAAGACAGCCAAAGCAAATACCTTTCTTCTTTAGAAAGTTCAGCTTTTCTTTATGCATCTTGGTTTGCATTTGTGTACACTGATCCAATAAGTGATCACGTTTGCAGCACAAACATACAACTCAGGATTTTGGTCTTAAAAGTCACAACACTGCATTGATTTACTGTTAGTAACAACCGTTGTTGCAAAGCTATTTCTAATTTTATTCCTAGGTTGAGGTTTCTGTTGTACAGTTTGAGTAGCCAGGAGATCACCAAAAAGTGAATCAGATGACATTTTGACTTCACGTTCAACAAATGTTACAATATCTCTGAACTGTGCCCTCCGATTGTGCCTTTCCAATAGCTCACATGCAACAGTTTTCCCTTAATTTGTAAGGCAACTTCATAATGACCATTTTCAAATTACTTGGCATCTCCAGCTCCCCTATGTACTCAATTTCTTCCATTGCATTACAGCATCCACGCAAAAAGAGAGCATAACTCTACAATGAACTTACATCCTCTGATTTTACTGAAGGCCATCCAAGTACTTTCTCTATATATGCAGCAGCTATTTTGAACTCATTGCCAAAATGTTCCTTTAACAATGCTTTAGCTTGCACATATCCTCTTTGCGCATCCATGTGCTGGCAACTGCGCACAAGTTCCTTAGGTTGACCTTGTGTGTGTTGTTCCAGAAAGTACAAACAATCTCGGTTATTGTTGGTTTTGTCCTCTATTCCATGTTCAAATGCTCTGATGAAAGTTCTATATTGCAAAGGATTGCCATCAAACACAGGAATATCTCTTTGAGGCAGCATGCTGGATTGTTGTTGTACAAGAAGAGCAGTAATTTCATTTTGTTTCTGCATAATACTTTTGTATGTATTTTTGTATGTTTGAAGTTGATGTTCCATTGCTATTCTGCATTACATTTGATGTTTGCATTTTTGACACAGAAAGAAGATCAGATTGAGCTGCACTGTGAGTTTGCTGAATCACATTCCTTGATCTTGCTTGCTGGGAACAATTCTTTGGCATATATTCCTCTGCATGAGGGTTAAGAGTATTTTTTTGCCACTCATTGCAGTCTCTCTATCACAATATGCATTCATACCATCAGAAAAGGTTTTAGGATGCTGGTTGTCGGAGTTATTTAAAACAGCAATTTTGGCAGTAGCAGCTGCTATTTCTGCATCAATATCCATTTGCTCTTGTCTTTGCCTTAGTTATTCCTGTTGTACCACCAAAGCATGTTTCTCCTTTAAAGCAGTTGCACGTGCAATTAATGCAGCCTTTTCTGCCTCTGCTATGATTCGTACTGAAGAAGCAGAAGATCTTCCAGTATGCACACTGCTAGAACTTCTCTTACTGGATGTTTTACTTAACACAAATGAGGAAATGTTTGAAACACTATCATTTGGTTCAATATCATCTTGATAAGCATTGTCATCAACATCAGAACATGAAACTTGACTTTCGGTACTCAACCATTTTTGAACATCATCCATAAAACTATTGTATATTAACATCTTTCCATTGAACCATGTTTGTTGTCTTTCTTTTTCTTCATTGGGCAAAAGAACCATCACAGAGTTGTGCATTTCTTTAGCTTCATCACACAATTTAATGAACTTCTCAAAAGAACATTGCACTTTCTTTTCATACTCTCGGTTAGGCATAAAATCTCTTATGACAACCATCAAGTTTTTTGCTTATTTACTTTACTCTTTCTTGTTTCCTGCAATGTTTCCAGTTTTTCTAGTAATGCCCTTGGAGTAAGTTTGATGCAACGTTTTTCTTTCACGGACTCCATTACAACTTTCTCAATTGGAACATTGGTCTCTGTTTGTTTACCAGCAGCCACAAGATCTTCACCATAATTACTTACACTCATTTTCACAGAGTGTTGAATTCATTCACATTGTCATTAATTTTAAAACTTAAGCAACCAATGCACTGGATTTACACTATAAAATGTGTGCACAGTCATTCATAAGGTAGTGCTACACATACCTTGGATTCATTCACTCGCGTTGTCGCGACTGGTCCTTGATACGTCCAATTGTATCCAAATCCAAAGCGGAATCCAGTGCTTAGTCCGTTAAAGTTAAAAAAGTTTCAAAACGATGTGTGATAATCCACAAAGAAGCAATTTTTGACAAAATGAAGCGACAAATGATCATTTTGTTACTTAGAGGTGTTGTAGGGTTATCTGGTACGTGAGATCCAAAACAAGACGCTTCCAGTCCAGTACTGCATTTATCCCGTTTATTTGTCACAGTTCCGATACTCAAACACATTGTAGTCCTCCCTTTGCATATCCACTCCTAACACAGTCAAAAATGGTTTGCTTCCCTCATTATACCTGACTTCACTTACTCTCTGGCTACCTATATACCCATTAAACCCACACTCCACCCGGTGTCTAACAGTGGAACTACAACAGACATTTAAATAGAGCATAATGGCTCTTACAGTTTATTTAACAAGACCAAACAATACGAGACAGGGCACAAACAATACTGGACAATGAAAGAAAAGAAATGAGGAACTTAGACAAGGTGATAAACTAAATAAAAAAATACAAAGATAGGTGTGCTCGTTAATGAATGTCCATGACAACTAATGACAAAAAAAACTAGAACAAATGAAACAGGTAATTGAAGAGAAATAAACTAGAAAGTCATGAAAGTGAAACTACACAGAAGATAACTGTGACAGAACACCCCCCTCCAGGAAGGTGTGGTTCTGGAGGCGGACAAGAGGCTGGTGAAAAGAAGGCAACGGTGGAAGAAACCAGGGTGGCGATGATGGTGGGAGGAGCCAGGGTGGCGATGATGGTGGGAGGAGCCAGGGAGGCGAGGACAGGAGGAGTAGCCAGGTGGTGATCCAGAGCACAGGCAGGGTGAAAGCCCACGGTGGAGTCGACGGAGGGAGGAGCCATGGTGGAGTCTTGGCTGATGACATCTGGGGGAAGACCGACGAAGAAGAATACGTTGACAGTGGAGCCCTAGGCGCAGACGGATAGCAGAAGGGACTTAACGAGACCCTCCAAGGTGAAACTGGGGTACCGGAGGACTGAGTGGCATTGTGGGGTCAGTGACAACAACACAAACTCTGTACAGGACGACAAAACAGGCATTATGGTGGCCAGGTCCATCAGCGGTGATAAAGATACATTAGATACAGGGCAGGGCAGGAAGCATTAGCTCCATTTCCCAGTTGATCAAGTACTCGTCACTTTCCAGCTCCACTAATGCACCCTCTGTCACGGATGTTGCCGGCTCACACACATGGTCAGACTCCCTTTGGGGCTCAGGCTGGCTGGGCTCTGGATTAAGCAACGTGACAATGGGTATTAGTGGGGCTGGATGATGGCGATGTTCTCCTCTTCCACTTTGCCCACGGTGAAGAAGGATCCATCCATCCACAGAGAAAAGTTCATGTTGTCCTCTAAACTCCAGCAGGTATCCCCCTTGAGAATCCTCCAGCCCACACCAAAAGCCGTCCTTAAGGGTCACATCATCGCAGGTTGCTTGGTGGTAGATGTTGAGATACTACAACCACCCTGAAAAGTCCCTTGCAGCGTATTCTGTCACGAATCAAGTCCAATGATGAAGAGGAAGACAGATTAAGTGGTTCAAAACTTTGTCGCTAGATTTAGCAACTTTTCAGACCCCTTTAGTGAATTTTTTTTTATTTTTTAAAGTGCCTAGTGACAAATCTAGCGACTTTTTGGACAAACCTCAGACAAACTTTACAAATGTCGCCAGTACTGCGAGTGCTGCGAGGTCTTGCTTTCCCCCTGCCGTCACACCTCTCTCTGCGTCTACTCTGTTCTGTAAATGGCTGTCTGAGAGGAGCAGCAGCGCATGCCGTTGAACGCACACAGCAGCTGACAGATGTGAATGATCGAGCGGCACATGAGCACAGTGTTGCCATGGATTTATCACTTATCTGCTTCCTTTGTTTTATAATGGATATATTATTTATAATACTGCAATACTCCATAAAAAAAATAGAATTGTGCATTTTGATTTCATGGTGGCTTTAAGTAATCAATTAACAATGTCTGTGACTTAATGCTTTACCAGCTGCATAGTTCTTAAGTTCACGAATCCACATGAAGACTCAAATGAAAACCCAAAATACTGCTATTGTCGGAATTTGAGGGTTAAAAACCCTTCTACTCTCATTTTGTCTAGTTTTCCCTGGAGCAGGAAATTGTTGAATAAAGTCATTATTTTTGTTTGTTTTCTGCAAACAAAAAGTATTCTCGCCGCTTTATAACATTAAGGTTGAACCACTGGAATCACATGGACAATTTTAACTATGCTTTTATTTTCTTTCTGGGCCTTGAAAGTGTTAATTCAATTGCTGTCTATGGAGGGGTCAAAGAGCTCTTGGATTTCATCAAAAATATCTTCATTTGTGTTCCGAAGATGAACGAAGGTCTTACGGGTTTGGAACGACACGAGGGTGAGTAATTGAAGAATGAGAGAATTTTCACTGTTTGGTGAACTAATACTTTAACACTCTTTCTGGAGTATATTTTTGCATGCAGATGTTAGCAATATTTCAACTTTTAACGAAGCCAGTAGAGTG